>CM055403.1:37134262-37148323 GCA_029228625.1 Pseudolycoriella hygida | reverse complement strand
TGTGATAGAGAAATACAACGAAAGCGAAAGTTTGCGGCCAGAGCGGAGCAAGGGCCGTAATTCGATCGAGTTGGAATTCAGTTTTCTACCCAAATTTAACACAATATTTTTTGTGCTTACGGTGAGAAAACTCGTGTTTTGTCCAGCGGTTAGGAAGTTACATATTCTTGTCGTTTTCTTCGAAACACTTGGGAGAAAATTGAATTCCAACGCCACGCTTTGGCCGCAAACTTTCGCTCTAGTTGGAATTCATTATTTTCACCCCATGTATAACAATAGTACTTTATTGGTGGGCGAGAGAAAATTGAGGATTTCTTCTAATGTAAATATTGTACATAACGAGTGCGCGTAGCGAACAAGTGAAAGTACAATATTTACATAAGAAGATATCCGAGATTTCTCACGCCCACCAATACAATATTTTATTTCATTAGGCGAGAGAATATCCTACGTTATTCATTCGAGCGCATGAATGTGATAGCTGCGAGAATTTGTCACTGCTTCGAAGTGTCAGGGTCCTGGGTTCGAGACACGGCGGCTGCAGGTCTTTTTTTCAATTTTTTTTCCAACATTTTTTTTTAATTTTTTTATTTATGTTTTGGTCGTCAGTGAATTGGCAAAGAGAAAACGAATTTTCGTTAGTGATTTAATGTATGGTTTTTCCTTTATATGCAAGAGTGAATAACGTACGATATTCTCTCGCCGATGAAATAAAATACCATTTCAGCTGTCAGATTGCACCGCCTCGATACTTTCATCCCTTCCCCTTGTGATCCAAATAATTATTCTGATCGTGCAAGTTCGAAGATTCACTATGCATAAACCAGCAAAACATAGAAAATTGTCGGATGATCGTTCTTAAATAACTGAAAATTCAAAAACTAATATCCATATTCCGCTACGTATGACTTACGTATGATATACACTATACAAGTAATAAGTTAGTGTAACTAATGAGTTCTGAGCTTTCAACTCACGTTTTGCTATTTGCCGACGTAATGGATGACCCCTGTCGCTTATATTCCCTAACAATAATTCAATCAATTTTTCAAGCAAATTAAGCCAAAAATAAAAAGATTAGATTGAGAAGATTTTCCTACAGCAGGCAACTTTTCTCAATATGATGTGAGCTACCTGCGATAACTGTATGTACACATATGACACTTTTTCAGAGTATATCGACCAATCTATTGATTCAAGAAAACAACAAAATGAAACTTAGATTATTTCTAGACAAATTTTTGTTAATAGTTACAACTAAAAAGGCGTTATTCATGTTATTAGTTTACATACTAAAAATAATAAGTAATTTTTCGCAATTCCATGCACATTTTCTATACAACCATTCGATTGTTATTGTGATCAACAGATTTTGATCATTCTGTGCGGCGCGTCTCGAAAGGTTGTTTCTGATCATCAAAGAGATCCGAACACGATACCGACCAATGTACAATTAACAATGGACATGAGTTTATTCTTTACCTTTTTTATCAACAGGGTGTTTTCAACTTCTGGATATTAACAAATGTGCATTGCAAGCAAGCCTTTGAAAAAAAAATCTAAAATAAATGGTCACAACAGTTAATCGATCACATTAAATTGTAACATTTTATAAAAAAAAATGTCTTAATTAAGTTACTCGCTGAAGCTATAAATAGAAGGAATTTTCATATTTCAGTGTATTTGACAAATTTGGAGCAATTGGGCAAACCGAAGACACTTCTGTACTTCTAAATTCGATTAGGTATACAATCTTTGATTACTTACTTCTTTTTGTTCATCTTACCATATTACTGTTGATTGTACTGTACTTGTTCAAGATCTCTAGTTTATTTACTACTAGAGGCAATAGAGATAGGGTGGTAGGGTGCTGTCTGATCAAAGTTGACCGCTTGATCTTTCCTCAAGACAGACTTTTACATCTACACTAGAGCCGTGCGTCGCGTCGGCACAACTGAAAAAATTGCCTAAAATTGAAGTAACCGCACCAGAAAAGTTATAAATCGACTTACCATTGAAAGTAGTCCTCCACTCATTTTTTAGGATTTTCTAGTGTGTGTCCACCGTCACCAATTTTTAAAACCTTCTAACCTCCGCTGAAAAATATATTCGTTCCACCCAGAAAGTTCATTGTTCATCCCAATTACAAGAATTATGAGACTCTGTTCTGCTTTTAACGTCTCACTTACGTTCTAAATTCCTTCAGATCCATTCGATTGAACAAAATCTGATTTGTCGTTTGCTCATGCCCGTATTTAATTCAGAATTTTCTTAATTATTATGAGTAAACATTTACGTTTCAAATCAACGAAAAATTTATGCTAAACAATCCGCCCTACAACGCATTAAAACCTTGGCGACGAGAATTTGTGAGAGAAAATATATGAAAATCTCTCATCTGATAACGTCGCTAAGTTTTTTATGCGTTGTAGGGAAGCAATGTCATTGTCTACCATTTTCAAAACAACAGAACAAACTCAGAAAACTCACAAAACTCAAAAAACTCATCAAATGTAAAGCTGCAGCTACCTTCATTGCGGATAGTATTTTACTCAATGTGAAGTGAGCATCAAATTTGATAGTCTAACGTTCCCTCTTAACATACCAATGAAATTGGCTCTATATGTACTTATTGTATAAGTGTTGATAAGTCGATATTTACTGTCTTTCTTTGATTGTATTCGTAAAGGTAAATGAGTAATTACCGTCTGCCTTTATTCGGCTAGAGGGATAAATTCCAGTGGCTAAATAGATAAATTGGACTAAACAATGAATGCCACGCTTCCTTAAACGGTCGTCTCAGTATGATGTGCGTGTGATGTGATGCGACATATCAACGCTATTACCGTTCATGAACCAGAAAATCTCACCAACGTTCACGAGTATAATACACACATACTTGCTCGCATTCGTTCTCGCGTAGTGTGTAATATACACTTGAGCGTTAATGTTCGACTTTCCAGAAGATGACAGTAAATATATATTATTGTATAGACGATGGTAGCTCTCACATTAAACGCAAAATTTTAAGGAGAAAAATGTGACATTATCGCCATTAACGTCAGAATTTATCCACCTAGAGAGACAAATGCCTCTGTCTAGAAGTATAAATCTGATTTTCTCTCGTTGAATTTATTGTGATGTGTAACCTTCAAAAAACCACGTTTTTTACCACTTTTTCGACCGTAACTTCCAAAGTTTCCTACCGATTTACCCGATTTATGTAGAAAAAACACGTTGGGCCCTACTAGAGATTCAGTTTTAGGGCCCTGGCTTAGTTCAAAAGCTCAAAAGTAAAAAAATTTATTTTATAAAATGTCAGATATGAGCATTCTTTCAAACAAAAAAAATTATGTACAAAAGACCAAAAACCACTTTAACGGCCCTAGTGCGGTGGCTTCTGGGCCGACAGTGCCCAGATTCAATTCCACAGAAGATTTTTCAATCATGGGCGCGCGGTAGCGATGCGCCCGTGACACAAGTCCCCATACGAACAAAAAATTCAGAAAAATTTTTTTCGTAGACTTCGGAACCATATATACAGCTAAGTTTTGACTTCCTCCCCCCGGAAAATATTTTTCCTAGATTCTACGGAAAATTCTAAGGCGAAGTGTCTTTTCACTCATTAAAATCGGTTCGGTGGATCCGAAGATACGACCCTTAGAAAATGATCATTTCCTTTACAAAAAGGGCTGTTTCATAGAAGTCAAAGTTAATGCAAACATCCTACGTTAGTTAGTTAGTGGATTAGTTAGTTAGTTAGTGGGTTAGTTCCAGGGCCATTTGTATGAACAACCACTTTTTTGGCTCGTGCTCGAAAACGGCTCGATAACTTTTCTTGAAATTTTGCAGGGACCTTCGGGTGGGCATTCTACGTCATATGAGATTTTAAAAAAGAGAGGAAACCGGCCTCGTTTGGGCGCCAGGGCTCTTAGAAGGCGCCATATAAAGCCCATATGTGTGTAGTGTGTATGATAGCACATTTTGTATGAGGCAATGGTTGTGTGTTCGAGATAGAGGTTTGGTGTCAAAGGGAAAGTTGTTGGGTTGGGTGTGTAGTGTATCAGGGTGACCGCCAAAATGGCGGAAATTAGGCGGGGACTCAAAAAAAAAACTTTTGATATGTTGTACAGAAAGTTGAGGGGATCATTTTCGCCCATGGAAGTAGTAGCCGCCGCGATTCGGTTTGGCGGCTCAAAAAAAACTTTTGATATGTTGTAGAGAAAGTTGCGAGGATCATTTTCGCCCATGGAAGTAGTAGTCGCAGCGCTTCGGTTTGGTGGCGGCGGCGGCTCAAAATAATGCAAAACATTACAATCACAATGAAAACCCTTTTTTAAAGGGAAACGTGACGCAAGTTCTCGTCTCTTCTTCCAAAACAACTGATATCACAACAAAAACCCTTTTTAAAAGGAAAACGTGACGCAAGTCCTCGTCCCTTCTTCCAAAACAACTGATATCAATTTGGGTGACGCTTGCACCTTCGGAACGCACAAAATTCTTTTGGAATATTTTCACTTCTGAGTAAAAAAATGCGTCACAAATGCCGGACCCCCCAGTGTTATAGTTTTTCTATTCTTTCAGCTTTCACAATGCAAAAATCTGACTTTATGGGATGTATGGCGTATTTTTGTACAGGAAATCAAATTTTTGCGTATGAAAGCTGAAAGCGTAGAAAAATTATTACATTGGCGGGTCCGGCATTTGTGACGCATTTTTTACTCAGAGTTTTACTCAAGTTATCGCGGCGACAGACGACGGACAACGTTTTTTTTGCTGATTCGTCATCTTAGGACCATGATCGCAGCTGCCCTCTACTCCCGGCTTGAAATTGGGGTGGTTACAAACGTCGTGGTAAACGCATAAGACCCTTTTTCGAAGAATTTCGTTCTTCGTACTGGTCTAAACACTCAATTTAGTGGTAAGTGAAACAAAACCATAACACGGGAAGAGAGTAGTGAATAACATCATCGAATGGTTTGTATTGTAATTATCCCCACAAAAATTTCGTTCAACAAACCAGCAATCTAGATTTCAGTATACAGCTTCGGGCGAGTGGTGGCACACTTCATTTATTCCATTTATTCCCAAAATTTTTTTTGTTGTTTTTGCGAAATATCTGAACCAAACACATCACAAGTTAGACAAATAAGTTCAAAAAAAGGTTTGCACAAATTATAAACCATTTAAACCATCTTGAGATTAAATTTTATTTTTTTGGAATAAATTTATTTATTTATTCCATTTTTCAACAAAAATTCTTTTAAATTTTCAAAAGTGGGTTCTTTCACTTTTCGACACATTAGTATCAAGTCTATTTGAGGTTTTGGCGAATTTGAAAAAATTATCATTTATTCCAATTTTTATTCCCATTTATTCCATAAACCGCAGAAGTGTGTCACCCCTCGACTTCGGGTCACGAATGTTTAAATTCGCAAAATAAAAATCTAGATTTTCACTTTTTGAGCGAATTTTGTTGCGAACCAACCAACAAACCACAACTCGAATCATACACCATGGAAGCACTCCCTTTTCTCAGCCTGTATCACATTATTCAAAAGGAAATAATATTTGTATTTGATCACAATCAGCTGCTGAAGACGTCACGTCGCAGAGTTACTAAAAGATTTAGGTAGCTGCAAGCAGAATATTTGAATAGAGCCAAAAAGAAAATATGGAATTTGTTTCTTGCAAGCTGGTTGGTGCTGCGTGCCGGTAAGTTAATTAAGTTATACATTTATATTTCAGAAAATGATTTTAATTTTTTACATTCAATATTCAAATACACGCGACCGTACGAAGAGGAAGTTGACTTCTCTAAGAATGTATTTGACGGGGGTCGGCCGAGTGGTCGACGAGATGCACTGAGTCTGTCATGTGAAGTCTGAGTCTGAGTTACTTCTGAGCAGAGAAACTATCAATTTAATTTTCAACGCACAGCGACTGTGCTAGCGCTTGTAGTCCTCCAGCAAATAATTTTTTGGGGGTAGCGTAAAAATTAGAGACATGCGGGAAGCCGAAGGATTTAATTTGAAAAGTGTGTAAAGAACGTCTTTGGAACAAATAAAGATGTTACTCTTCGAAGTCGGACTAATAAAAGCTTAAACGAACTTTTTGATACTAATATGACTGCTTTGCTCAGGTGAAATGCGTATTTGTATTGATTTGACAGTTGAACAATCAGGCTCTCTTGTACCCGTTTTCGTTAAGGTGACAGTTCTACCCGCTAAACGGATGTGATTGCTTGCCTGTTTCACATCAGAGCCATCATAGAACAGTCAAATTCGCAGTTAACTTCACGTTAAACAGAATACTGAAGTTATCTGCAGTTTTGAGATTCGTATTAGAACCTGAATATTCAACATGAAGTTAGCTGCAGTTGCGACCGGAGCAAAAAAAATCAGCTGATTTTTGAACTTTTCAATGAATTCAGGTTACTGTGTTAAATTTATGTTTGAAATCAGCTGGTTTTGTTTGCAATGAAGTTAGCTTCGTCTCCAACTGCAGCTAACTTCCCGTTGAGTATTACTTGTAAAGAACAAAACAAAGAATGTCACGATACTGGCCTACACATAGGAATGCAAAAGTGACAGAAACACAATTTTTCTAATATGGCAACACCAAATTTCATTCATAACTTTCAATTCATGAATGAAATTTGAACCTGCCCAACCATCTTATTTTCGCATTGCTATGTAACTCTAGAGTACCTGGTGTGATGAAGGCGCCCGAACAGTCCTCCTCCGTTTACATGACAGTTGACAGTTGTTCATTGTTTTACTGTCAACTGACACACTTAGTTTATTTTATAAAGAGTCAAAAAGAAATTATACATTGCAGTGTTACTACAGAGTATATTATGTTTTAAAAATTGAAAACGATGACATTCACTTAGCATGAAGTTGGTGTCGAATCGAAAAGTGAATATGGACATCAGAGTGACCGTTCAATGTTCAGTACCACAATCGTGAAATCTGTGTAGATTTGTGAAGTGAATTTATCTATTGTCTTCCTCCTTTGTTAAATTTGACGCTTCACAGTTGTGCTGCACTGTGTCGAATGAAGTTTATTGGGAGAGATACCAAGATCGTTAGTGATCGACGACCTCTAAAGTTTTGTTTGCTGTTTGGGAGCTGGTCATTTTTTGTCAGAATAGATAAACTAGAAAAACTTTTTTTAATTATGTCTATATGATGATTCAGCTATGTCTAGGAGTACATCGGTCTGTGTTGTTCATATATTTGTCACTAATGTAACATTCATTTGGATGTACACTCATTCCGATAAAGCGCATTTATCGATCACGAAATTGAAGTTTATTACAATATCACAAACTAAAAATAAAACATTTCACTTTGCAACACCTGCGCAGGTGGTAATTTACCTACCCGTTTCAATAAATCCTAATAAACGCACATGGATACAGAAAATAAAAACTAGTTATAAAAAGTAAAGATATAACATTGTGGTGTGCATACACATAATCTTAACGGTCAAATTCACAAGGTGCGATGTGCTGTTTTACGATGTTACATTTCCTTATATTTACGACATATTTCGTTGACTTATGGTCAGAGCTTGATATTATGGTTATACGTTTTCTTCCATCAATAATTTATTTGCGCACCTAAGTCCATTTTGCACTTTTTATTATCGTTTATTGGCTTCGTAACGAAACATTTTACCAGTCACACCTTATAGATGATAAGAAGGAAATCTCCTGTAATTAAAGAACTGGAATCGAGAGTTTGTCAAAGGATGTCTTGCATTCGAACTTGAAGTTTTTGGATTATTTGCTGTTTCTTCACTCGTCTCTTGATATTGATTTTGTTATTTTTTGACATCCAAAAGGTTTGGCATCTGATGTAATCACATCACAAAGAGCCTTAAAACCACCTCACCAAAAACACACGTACAATATTTTTCATGTAACGGGCCGAGAAAATTAAAAAAAAGCCATGTTTTTGGCTCCTACACCTGAAATAGTACATTTCAACACAACGGTGTATAATATACGAGTCGTATACATACACAGTGCTTGTAACAGAAGGTGTTAAATAAAACGCTTCGTTGTTTTGAATATGATTTACTGCGTGTAAGGAAAGAATGTGTTGGTTTGCATATCCATAATGATGGTGGTAACCGCAAACTCATGGATTTAATTTATAATATTATCCAAAATGATGCGCAATCGTTGACAAGTGGATGTGAAGTAAAACATAACCAAATGCCAAAATTTTTTGTGTAAAAAAGCTGGTGTAATAATGACAGAGATATGATTGGAAGAAGTGATGAAAGCACGAAAACTCAGATTAATAATGGTCGGTTAAAATCAGATAAATGATAAGTTGGTCGCCTGCCACCTCGTCTGCCGCACACACGGTTACCAACTTAACGTTTCTCTGATTAAAATTTATGTCAATCAGACTAGAGCGCCACCGATATTTGTCGCCGGCGTCATTTTTTAGTCCAGCCGAGCCGATGCCAAAAAAGAGCTGAAAAACCAGCTTAAGCCGTCTTTAAGTGGAATTAAAAAATGTATTTAAAAGAAGTTGGCGCATGAAAAGTGGACGGGCTCCAGAATTGTTTGTAAGAGTAATTAATCTCTTTAAATATCTTTTCCTAATTACTGTATCCTCAGGGACGGGTTAGCTCAAGAATTGTACAGGCCTGTGGTGATGGAGGTTCCCAGTTCAAATCCGGCAGTTGACTTGTTTTTCGTGAGAAGCTTTCATTACTTAAAAAAATTATTGTCGCTCGAACATTAGCCAATTCTGGAGCCCGTTCACTTTTCATGAGCCAGCTCTCTCATGCGCCAACTTTTCTTCAATAAAAATGTTTGTAATTTTTCAACACATTTTTTTCCAAATAAATTCGATTTTCGACGGAACAAAAATTTACCCTTAGCACCCTTAGCATCAAAGTTTAAATCAAGCCATTGACAAAGTGTGAAGTTGTGTTGTTGGTTTGTTAACCGCCGGTGTTTCATTCAAAAGCATTTTTACGTCGCGCCGACAGAAAAAGTTAAACCAGTGGCGCACGGGTTTAGATATGACCACACCGAAGTTTATTCTAAAAAACATATGCAACTGTCAATCTCGCGTTGACAAAATCTGATTTTTTTCAATTTTAGCCTTCGCATCGTTGCAATTCTGTTCACCAAAATAGTCAACTGATTTAATGTTTTCGTTATCGTTAGTGATGTTGTTTTAAAATTGATAAACTCACTGTGTCATCAAATGAACATTCTGTGTTTGCGACCCGTTGACTTAAAAGGTCATGTTTGTTCATGTAGCAATATTTTTGAATTTAATTTAAATGTTTTCGATCATCCTAAGGATTGTAAAATTTCGGCTAGCCAGCAATTTTCATTCGTCAGTCTGACGTCAATCACCAAAATTAGCAACAGTGACAACAAAATTGAAACTGAAGACGATGTTCAAGAGAGAGAGAGAGAAAGATGACGAATGTTTAAGCAACAGAGAAATCATAAGTTAGTACACCTGTGACGAGATAGAACGCTTATGTGAATGACATCTGGCCTGTATGGGAGAGAACTAGCCCAGTTTTGTATGTAATTCTCTCACCATTCTCTCCCATGGAACCCAGCTGTCATTCACATAAACGTTCTAACTCACTACAGGTATCCCAACTTATCATTTCTCTGTTTAGCAACAGTTGAACAAGCTTTTGGATAAGACAAATTAATCGCTGAAAATATTAAAGACAAAAATCAACTTATCAAATTCCACATCATACAGCTAATGCAAACGCATTTCGTGCTTATGACATGTGCAAACACCAACGGTAATCGTTTCATGCGATTTGAAAAGATCTGTACAGGAATGAGAATCTTTAAGTAATGGTCTGCAGAAAAAAACGTATTTGCGAACACATATGCCGCTATAAAACGAATTATAAACTTCTATGAGCCCATATCGTATGTTTTCGTAGAATGAGACACTGCATGACTTATAAGCATATTAAAATGCATTTTGTGTCATTTATAAGTAAGATGTCATGTTTTACTGATTTTAAGAGGATTAAAGTGCTTCGAAGTCAAATTGGAATTTAGAAATTCACTTAAAGGAACTGTGATGGGATTAAATTCAAAATTCTAAATTATGGACGGCATTTGCAGCATCAGTAAAGGAAACTTTAATTAATTTAAATGTTGAATGTTGAAAACAATTCAGCCACAACTTTGTATGGCATGGAAGAATTTCTTAATTAAATAAATCCGCAATAATAAACGGGTAGTATTATAATCGATCACCCAAAAATAATTTTTGATCACCTCAAAATACAATTTTGATCACCAATACAAAATAAAACTTAATTAGGGGCAAAATTAGTTGCACCTACGCTGAGTTATCCGCTTTAAAGATACATTCCTCCTTTTACGAAACGGTCGAAAACACCCCTGGCCCTAAAAAAGAGTGTTCTATTTTTCTGGTGATCAAAATTGAATTTTCTGGTGATCAAAAATGAATTTCTTGGTGATCAGTTAAACATATGCCACGTAGCATTTTAAAGTTTGTCGTAAAAAAAAATCCAAAAAACACTACAATTTTTTCTCATTCTAAAGAAACGTCAACGAGTTCGTTAAAACTCTTAAGAATTACTCACAAGCTACAAATTTTAGAAATTTTTCAGTAAACTAAATAAACTATAATAGTAGATTACAGGTGAGGTCATTAAACATCCGGTAACATAAGAGCGAAGATTGCAAAATCGAGCCGAAGGCGAGATTGTGCAATCGCCCTTGTATTACATGACCTCTCTTGTACTATGCTTTAAGTTTACCTCTATGCGTGCAATGAAAAAAAATACGAAGTTGAAAATGGCTTTTATTAAGCCGTTGTTGATAGATGTCATCGATGAGGATATACTTTTCGAGGTAATGCAGAACGAGTGTAATATATGATCGTGCGTACGACCATTTTAAAAACTGGCGAAATGATAAAAATAGGAGCTGAGACACTGTTTCGACTATGGTAGTGGTCCTGGAACAGTAGAGATATGTTCGTCTACAGTTGTTCCACCGGCTCCTTCACAACACAATTGTAAAATATCTATTTCATACGGTATGCACCGAAAGCATCACTTTTCATCGATCGTTTTGGTTCGGAAAGCAACAAAATGCAGACCTCTGAAATGTGTGTGTGTCCTAGTACGGAAAAGTGTATCCTAGGACGGAAAAGTGATTCCTATCTAGGACGGAAATGTCATCTGTACCTGATGTTGTGCTATGTGTGGTAAATTGCGTATATCATTTATTGGAGAAAGATGTGCAAATGAATTATGTGTTAAATGTTGATTTATGTGTTTGTGCATTTCGGTGGGTGCATATTGTATGAAAAACTTTTCGAATAACTAGAACGTACACTTCGGAATTCCCATGTCTTTGACATAGATTCTTAAATTATTTATTCTTGTGACTTTCGTTATGTTGACTTTGACGTAATATTTTTGATGTTTTCATACTTTTTGTAATTTTCTTTTTGTTCTATGTTTATGTTATCAATGTTATTTATATATTGTAACGTTTTCATGGTTTTTTAACGAGGGCTATGGCAGCAGTCATAGTCACTCTTTTTCCATGTCAGCTAGAAAATAGTAGACAATAAAATTATTATCAATCATGTGCCTCTGTATTTATATACCTCGAAACTGATTGTAACATTCGTGTGAATGTATCAGCTTCTCGGTTACAATACAAAGACACATGGAAAATCTTCACTTTCCTCCTAGTGATTCAAATAACTATTGAAGGTCTGATAGTGTTTTACTTTTGATGAAGTAATTTCCTGTTACCCAGAGAAGGACATAAATTTGAAGTGTCAAATAAAAGACGCATTCTTTTGTGTCGCCATAAAATTTTTCGAAAAAAATCGAAAACATTATAGAAGACTCTGCATAGAGATTGCGTTTTTTAGCAGTAGTCGGATATAAACACAGAAAATGATGGACATTGTGTAGGTAACTTTCTATCGCCGCAAAATTATGCGTTTGATGTGCGACGTGCGACTTACCATCGTCTGCACGAATTTGCCACTTGCTCATTCTGACAGTGTATCCTGTACATTGTACATTAAAGTTGTCATATAAATGACGCAAGATGCATGTGAAGTCATGGAAAGAAAATCGGATATATCCTTCTAGACAGAGGAATTTATCCCTCTAGATGGATAAATTCTGACGTTAATGGCCATGATTTCACATTTATCTCCTTAAAATTTTTCGTTTGATGTGAGAGCTACCATCGCCTATACAATAATATATATTTACAGTTCTACTGTGAAGCTAATATACTCTTAAAGTTCGAGTATAAAGCTTATGTGTATGTGCAAAGCTTTCTTTATATCATACCCGCAGCGGTAGCGGAGGGCGTGATGCAGTCCCCACACCCCAAAAAAGAAGTCCACAAACTCAAAAAACGCAATTCGAAAACCTTTAGGACAATTCACCACATATATACGCGAAATTTTGAGTTTTTTCTGGAAAATTCATGGGAAAAAGCGGACAATTTTGGGGGTTATTACTTGAAAAAGGAGTTCTCGAATTTTAGCTCCGGAGAGACAGTACCTAGAGAGTTTGTTTCTTCAGAAAAGTTTTAGAGTTTGATCAATAAAATTTTTTGTGATCTTCAGAAATCTGCCAAGGTGATGCCATCTTGGATTTTGGGTAGGAATAAATTATTCTTTTTTAGGTTTTCGAATTTTAGCTCCGGAATGAGAATACTTCGAAACGGTTAGGAGAATTTTAAATATCTGCCAGCTGTCAAAGCGGCGCCATATTGGATTTTGTGAATACTCAAAAATGTTTTGTTCTGAATTAGAATAGCTGGACAGTTGGTTTCTTCGGGAAAGTTATAGAGATTGATGAGGAAAAAACTTTTTTCTGAGAAAACTTTTTTTGGAGAAATATTCTTCAGGCTTTTCACGGCCTATTTTTTTTTGTTTTCAACAGAGGACCACCAACTATCAATCAGCATAAACAAAACAATTTACTATGAAAATACCACTTTCGGAAAAAAAAGTTGGGAAATAGGGCTTTTCTTCCGCGTTGAAACTTTTGTTGTTTTGTCATTAAAGGATCTCCCCCTACCTGCTTAACACAAAAAAATCGAATCCGTCTCTGTTACATACATACATACATATTCAGCCGTATTAACCCAACTGGGTTTTGGCTGTCAGCACCACAGTTCGCCATTGCTGTCGATCTTCAGCTACCATTTTCCAATTGCTGATTCGTAGCAGTTCAAGTCAAGATGGCGGCAGATATGGACGTGTTTGTTTTGCTCTGAGTAAGTTTCGTTTATTTTTTGCCCTCTTCGCGTTTTAAATCACAGTTTCTCGTAAATAAGTTAAGTTAAATTAGTGTGTGTTTTTGTAACTTTTTTAGATATCAATTAAAATCTGCATTTTCTTTTCAAGCAACGTAGTGCTCACATAACCTCAAAGTTACAGCGTTTTTCGGGTGTTTGTTTTGTTTTCTTCATGCAAAACAATCGGCGTTTTGTGTTTGTGATTTTGGTATAGAATTTCAAGTAGGTGTTTGTCTACGGTTACGGTTAACTTCTTCGCTATTCATATAGCAATTCTTTTTTGGCAAAAATAAATGAGCTTGCGCTTAGCATCTCAGGCACGTGTGTGATGTCCCCATTGAGGCTTGAACTTCCAGTGCGGTTCGGCTTACCAGGCCGTCCCACTGTATTCATTATTGGTAAAAACGGTCATAGGCAGCCGCGGACGAGTGTTGGTCACGGGGTACGACCAATGCGGGACTCGAACGGTACCCCATCGTTGACGATCAGGCAATGTAAAAAGGTTGATGGTTTGTTTATTGGAAGTCTAAACGTTAATGGGGGTTTTAGGGGTCGCAAGGGTGAGTTGGTGGACTTGGCAATGGATTATGGTGTAGATATATTAGCGTTGAGCGACATTAGGACGAAAGGGCAGCGCGAAGAACTGGTGGGCGGTTATAAAGTGTTTTCGTCTGGGGTTCAGTCTGGTAGGGCGAACTGGGGAGTTGGAATGGCTATCAAAAGGGAATTAG
>CM055403.1:37114762-37133762 GCA_029228625.1 Pseudolycoriella hygida | reverse complement strand
TGTAATTTGCTTCGAATCTCCGCATCCTCCACGGCTTATCTTCCTGTTCCACTTCGTTTAGGCAGGCTCGAATGCTGACCTTCGTCTTAATGTCTTTGTGCACGTTATTTTTATTTTGTATAAATTCGTGTAACTCTTTCACCATCTTTTTAACTAGCTCCAATTTTGTCTGCTTTGGTTCGTCGTTGTCGTCGTTGTGGAGAACGTCTGTGTGGATAACCTCTATACTTCTCGCTTCCCTTCCCGGGGGCGACCTCGCCACTTTCGATCGTCTTGCGAACACGTCAAATAGCTGAACCTTCGATTGATCCATCCGCTGCTCCTCCGATTTCCTCTGCTGATTTCCCTGTTGATTTTCTTGTTGATTTTCTTTTAACTCCTTCCCTTCCTTTCCTAATTCCATGCTGTTGGGTCCCCCCTCCAAGCCGCTATCTCCAACTCGATTGTGTAGTTACCTTCGTGATCTCAGGGTTATCTATGCAAGCAGTGAGGCCATGCTAGGGTTGACACGGTCCTTCATGGGGCACCGCGTTCAGAGCCAGATCGGTATTAGTCAGGAATGTTCATCTGAGCCTACACCTCCTTTTCACAGGACGAGCTTTCGAACGTACTTGGAGGCCTGCCAAGGTTTTACCGGGACGGGGGCAACCATGATATTAGCCCACTAGCCGTTTCGTGAAGATGTCACCTTTCCTTATTAAGGTAGTGGAATACCACAGTTGTCAGCCCTTGTCTAAAATTTCATCCGCTGGTCGATATTCCTTGTCCGTGTTCAATGCTTTGCCAGTATGCCGTAATTAAGACCGCACTGGCGTTGGTCTTAATGTGCCCGTGGCACTGGTGAATGATGGTAGTCCATCTGACTAGGACTTTGCATGCTGCCGTTGTCGCTTACCGTCGAGATCCTTCGCCACCATGCTAAGCCGCCATCCCATCTTGATAGCGCCTAGCTGTCTTCAGCCCTCTCTAAACGTAGCGTCTAGGTACTACCCGAAGACAGCCCCCCTCATCCTTCAGCTAAGTGACCCACACTACTACACCAGGGTTGGGTACCTGATCGTTCGTGGGGTTGCTCACTATAACAGGTGTCACCACGGGTAGGATAGGATGTAGGAGTAGGTGGACAGAGGCTAAGGTACATAAGGAGTACTATATTGCGCTTAACACACCATTTGACAACCCTACTGGACAGGAATGTAACTGTATATAAGTGTATAGCATCCCCGAGTAGCGGTACAGCGCTGACTGTGATGTATCGGGAATAGCTAGCCACAGAAAACTCTGAGCGAACTGGTTTCGGGACATTACGGTCTTGAATAGCTCAGTATTCAGTACCTACGACCTACGTCTTACAAGGCCAATCTTGGGATACAAACGGGCTAATACTTTAAAAATGCTTGTATGTTTTCCGGGTATATCCCACGCTTGGATTGCGCAGTCTGACTCTGAGGATCACAAGTGATGAAAGTATCCAATTTCAACCCTGTGCGATAATTGCTGCTTGCGCCGAAGGCATAGGCTGCAATACCGCAGGTTGAATTTTTATGCGTCGTCATCTCTTATGATTCACGTAATTTTTCATCACGACAGCAACGGAAATGGTAGTTTTTCACTGAAACACTTTTTACATTTAAAAGCCACTCACATTTCTTCATCGTACTTCCAATTGTTTAACAAAAATCGATAAACTAAAAGTGCTGATTTCGTCGTTTACGACTCATCAGTACACCTTGTCTTAAGACCATGTGTATATCAGCAACGATGGCCATAGAATGATACTCAGACTATGTCAACTCGCCTTTTATACAATCCAGATCCTACGATTGGATGCATGTCATTTCGTTTGAACAATTTGGAAGTAAAAGAATTGTGGGTTTGTTTCGGTTATTTTTTAATTTGGATTGTTCTGCTAAGCAGATACACAATAAATAAGAATTTTCTCAATTTTTACCCTACTGAAACACTCACCCACTTCCCTTACTTTCGGCTCTCTTTTGAAAACCAATATTTATTTGTGTTTCTGTTTTGGACTCTTGATTTTAGGCAATTTCGGGAGTTGCAGACCAAGCAAAGCCACGTCTACAGGCGAAAATGCCTAAGATAAATTCTGATATGAAGCATGAAAGTTACGATTTTCGCTGTTGGAGTGGTGAAAAATCAAAATCCTCCTCGAAAGATCTTTACCATAAAAAATTCGTAAAATAAAAATTCTTCCGATCGATTTAAATAACAAAACATGAATGAAATTAACGCACATTACTTTGTCGTCGTACCAATTGCACAAACATATTCGTTATTCGAATGGAACATGTTGATGAAAATTCTTCTAAACATTTATTGCAATCAAAACATTATCTCTCTGATTATAGACAGGCCTAGGTATTATAATAGTTAATAACAACGTCTTCGACATATTTAATAGAAATTGCTATTTATCTGCACTTCCTCAATAAATTGAAAGAGATTTAACATTTTAATTACTGCGGCAATAAAACAAAGCTTAAACCAAACACCAAAGAAATCCAAGTATTGGATCCTTTTAACTTTGATATCAATGATGTGCATGTGCTCACGTAATGTATTTACTTTTATGCAATTTATATCTATAAAGCAAAGTTACCGAATGGCTTGCTGGAAAACGTATTTTACGCCAACAAATCGAAATGAAAATACTGCGAGATTGTCTCAAGTGAATGTACATTACACGTTGGTGAATGAAATAGAGAAAAATCTGAAATTCCGTGATTTTTATACAGTAGGGGTGTCTAAAATACAAAAGTGTCGAAAAGTGTAGGGCACCAACCGAAAAACAAAAGGTTTTTGATCCCTGATCAAGATTGTATATGGGCGTAACTTGATCCGAGACGATTAAGGGGTAGCTCGAACGCGTTAAAGTCATTTCACCGACTTTCAAAGGCACATATTCACTCAAGTAATGGGAGAATCCATCGTTTGTTGGGGTGCAGTCGAAGGTCTTAGGACACCCTTAAAATCGGCATAAAGAAAGTAGACCAGAGAGTGTTTTCGTCCATATGTCCCACATGATCATCCACGTGGATCGAACCGTGGTTCACTACCTACGACATCGACATATCGAAAAGTCGTTTTGTATTTTAAGAAACCGAGTCAAATACACGCTTTGAACTTGAAATATCAGTCATGCATCACTAACACATCCGATACGTCGCTTTTTACTCAGGAAAATATCTACAAGCGACGCAAGAATTGTGTTTATTATATACGCCGCCGACGTATTATATACGCGGTGAACGCATTTATTATGAACCCTATTTAACTATTGTGTAATGTATGTTACAGGAAACGAACGTATTATGAATTCAAATAGTAACGTGATAGGCGTTCGTAATACGTGCACGGTGGATAAAATACGTCGGCGGCGTATATCATTAACACAATTCTTACGTCGGTCGCGACGTAAATATTTTCCTCAGTGTCAGTGTTGCATCACTCTTGTATCACTGAAACACAATCACTCCGCGCAATGCTGACGAAATAGCAGATGTTCTATCATAGCTCTTTTAAATGGACGGGTATATTATGCCCATATATTTTTTTTCGAGATTACGCAGTAGCAAAGGTGAACATCGATGCATTAGCTGATGCTGCACTCACATGTGATCAATGTTACAGACACCATTATTTTAAGTATTTTATGCTTCCGCTGTTCACTTATATTAAAGAGAAAATTGCGATCTTATGGAAATTATGGTTTTAATGGTCCCAACAATTTAAACAATGCAGATTACATGCATGTGATCGTTTGGTTCTGATGGTAATTCCTTTTTTTTGCGAGTAAAATAATTTGTTTGCCACAAAGATTGTCCTAATTCAAAATTATGATACACGACATCATAATCAAATGTTTGCGCTGTGCAGTATTAAGAGTTCGCATTGGTTTAGCCAGACTGCAAAACTTTCGACGGGAAAAAAAAGTTAAATGTAAATCAAAAATGTCAATAATAAATTATTCGTACATCCGCTGCAACCACCATATTTGCAAATTTATTTAGTTCTTTCATACCGTATTTCGCTACTGCACTGCACAATACGTAGTGATCTATATGCGCATATTACAATACACGACTTCTTTATTTATTTTTGTTATTCGATTCTTAGCGTGGCTCTTAGGTCTGTATACTTTCAAATCCTTTATCAGTCTTCAAAAGAGGTTATAAATTATTAAGCAAAGTCTTTCGGTTCGCTTTTATTTAATTGATTTAAAATACGTTTTCTTTGTTCTTTGCGATATCAAACGTACTATCGATTATCCTTTTGAGATAATAATCTTTCCAAAGCCGTTACTCTTATATGACTGATATTCTAATAAATCGCAAGACGTTCGAAAATTTATATGAAAAAAAAACTGGGGAATATCAAAAATTAGAATTTTTTTGCTATACTAAGAGAAATCGATGAAAAGTTTGACGTTTGCTTCGTTTTTCTCCAAAAACTCGATGAAGCTCAATTTGTTATTGGTTGTTATTGTTAATGCCAGATAAGATATTGCTATATTTCCATAAATATCCTGGATTTTATTTCGAGAATTAGCAATAAAATCCAGGATATTAATGAAAATGTAGCAACGATGTAGCTTAGGGAATCCAACCGGTTTTTTTAAAACCGGTAAAAATCGGTAAACCGGTTTTTGGATTTTCATTACCGGTTTTTTCGGTAAATTTTTTGTTCTAAAAAGTGCTGTTTTACTTCATGATTTCAACATTCGTTATAATTTGAAGTTTTCGGGTAAATTTCCTTAAAGTTTTCAAAGGCCAATTTTCCAGATTTGACATAGAAATGGGTAAGTGGCCATCAGGACATCAGGAGGTGGTGTGCTGAGAAAGTTTTTGAACTTCTTCAATTTATTTATTTTTTCAATGGTCCAAGCTTCCTGATTACAATTATACAATTTATAATAGCAACAACAGAAAAAATAAATAAAAACATAAAATTATGAGAAGATCCGGATGTCCCATATGACAAAAAAATGTTTTTTTGGTTAGGGCCGACCTCAGGACCGACCAGAGGCCTACTTGAGCCCCAAGCACAGGTCCAAATTTGTTAGTGAATATAATTCGGTACACGGTTACCTCTCAAATAGAAAAAGAATCAACAAAATTGGTTAGGATTTGCCCGATTTATGTAAAAAAAAACACGTTGGCCTAGTTTCAGGGTAATGGCTGAGTCCAAGGGCATCTTATCAAAAAACTTTCTTCCATAAAATGTGAAATATTCCTAGACCTTTCGATTAAAAATTTTTTTTTGAAAATCGGACGAGATTTATACTCGAGTTGCGTACAAAAAAAATGTAGGGCCCTAGCAGAGAATCGTTTTTAATGCCCTAGCTAAGTCCAAGGGCTCAAAATCAATCGTCTACAAATTGTCGGCCATGCCCACATCTTTCAAGGAAAAAAAATTATGACAATCGGAATAGATTTACTCGAGTTATGTACGAAAAGCACGTATGGCCCTAGTATAGAATCGTTTTTAGTGCCCTAGCCAAGTCCAAGGACTCAAATCCAAAAAAGTTTCTTCCATAAATTGTCGGCCATGTCTAGATCTAGAACAAAAAAAAATTATGAAAATCGGAAAATATTTACTCGAGTTATGAACAAAAGACTAAAAATCACTTAAACGGCCCTAGCTCGGCGGCCCTGATTTTCATTAAGTTTTTTTTGTTTGAAAGATCTGGGCATGACCAACAATTTTTAGAAGAAAGTTTTTTGATTTGAAGCTCTTGGACTTAGCTAGGGCACTAAAAACGAGTCTCTGCTAGGGCCATACGTGCTTTTTGTACATAACTTGAGTATAAATCTCCTCCGATTAAAAAAAAAATTAATCGAAAGGTCTAGGAATGTCTCACATTTTATGGAAGAAAGTTTTTTGATAAGATGCCCTTGCACTCAGCCAGGACCCTGAAACTAGGCTCAACGTGTTTTTGTTTACATAAATCGGGCAAATCCTAACCGATGTCGTTGATTCTTTTTCTATTTGAGAGGTAACCGTGTACCGAATTGTATTGATAAACAAATTTTAGCCTGTGCTTGGGGCTCAAGTGGGCCTCTGGTCGGCCCTAAGGTCGGCCCTAACCAAAAAAAATTTTTTTTTTCATATTACAGAGTAGATTGAGGGAAACATTTTTGTCTATGGAAGTATGTGTCCGAGGCCCCTACTTAGGGCCCTAGGTTGGTCCTAGCCCAAAAAATGGTTTTTTGCTATGTTGTAGAGAAAATTGAGGAGAACATTTTTGGGGGTCATTTTTGTGCTTTTACACCGTTTCTTCGGACGGGTTTTTCAATATTGCCCTATGGGCAATTTCCAATACAATTTAATTTGAACGTAAGGCAATATTTACTTAAATACGTTCGAGTCTTTTCGTAACATCAACTCTGTTTGCCCCGCATCAATTCTGATACGTACGGGTCCCTTCATATGTTTTTAATTGAAAATAACTGAACGGAAATGTAACGAAATTGATGTCCATACACAAATTATCATATGAAAATTTACAAGTTTCCACAAAACTAATAAATAATCGACTAAAAAACTTCAGTCGTATAGTATCTACTACGATCGTTATGATAAAGCTTTAACTCAAAATCAGGCTTTTGTCAATCTGCTCCACAAAAATTGTGTACATCACTTGTAGCTAAAACGGCGCTGAATTCGACCACGGTTGTGAACATGTCATCGGGCTCCGTTACGGTCCATTGCGCCGTTTTAGCTCCTTGTAATGTAACGTGCTATGGGGTACTTTTGATTCAATTCATAAGAACGAAGCTTTTCCAGATGCATCGTTTCCAGCGACCTTTGATGACAAATTTAAAGGTTTTCGAAAAAAAAGTCAAATGAAAGACAAAGTGTTACTTGATTGTTGAGATGTTGAGTTTTGTTTCTTCGCCGGTGTCATCTGAAGTTGAGGGTCTCTTTTGGACTATAACGGCGTAATCGATTACGCCGCTATAGTCCAAAAGAAACCCTCAACTTTAAAGTGTTACCTGATGACAGCAACAAGTTATTGGAAAAAACAAGCGGGAAGTTATCGGAAACAACAAACGCACAGTGCGGAATATGTCAATAAAGTGGGCACGTACGAATAACTGTATAAGAGGGTGAAATAGAAATCGTTGGTCTTTAGTAAAGTTGTTCAGGATGAAATTAATGAGGAACAACTTTACTGAAGCAATTTGCCGAAAAATTTTATCCCAGGAGTTATGAGCTGTTATGTAAAGAACATTTCTAAAAATGCAGTGTTCTGGTCGAATGTAACATAACTCTTCAAATGTTTGAGATAGAAATATTTGGTCTTCAGCAAAGTTGTTAAGCATAAAATAAGGAACGAAGTTTTACGAAGATCAACGATTTCTATTTAACCGTCTTATACAGTTATTCGTACGTGCCCACATATATTGACATATTCCACACTGTGAAGTATTCCATATATTCCATTATGTATTCCATACATATTCCACTGGGAAGTTACTGGAAACAAAAAGCGGGAAGCAGAAGCGCAAATTTTTACAAATACATAAAGGTGTAGTTACAAAAACGTGCGTTGCGAACAAATCGCGTAAGGTTTGTTTGAAAGTTCAACTTTACAAAATTATTTTTATTTCTGTCAAACAAATCTTAAGCGATTTCCTCCTTTAATCTACATAGAACGTCTCAAACTCTTCAGATCTCCAAACACTAACAACTTAAGTCAACAATTGTTTCGTAGACTTTTCTTTGATAAACACATTTTCGTATCATATTTACGTCTCAACCGTACGGGTCTCACGTAACTTTTCTTTCCACGTTTCGTATGAGAAACGTTTTCCCTTGATTTAATTTACATATAAAAATTTCTTTTAATTTCTAATTGATTAAGCAAGTCAATGATTTTCCGCTGATATCTTGGAATTGATCTGATGTGCAACAAATACGATATGCTATCAATGTACCGATCTAATAGACTCGAAGCTAATTTATGATATTTTTTTTTCCAAGAAAAAAAAAGTTTATTTAAATTGGTTTTCACTCTAAATAAAGTCATATGCACTACACACAATGTATCGATTCAAATTTCAATTAAAGAAATCACAAATCGTTCACATATTGCAAAATGGATCTTACAATTTGCATATAAAATAGTGGTTGTTGTTGTAAAATAAAAACATAAAATCAATAATTTATCGAATTTATTGCACTGTCTCAGTTAAATGAATACATTTTGTACCTTTAAAATAATGTGTAACTAAATATTTACACTGTGTTCCTAGGTGTTTTCTATATCGCGCATATATTAGATTCAAAATCATGTTTTACTAGAATAGATAAAAAGTTTTAAGTTTTAACATTGGAGCGATAAATTTGAAATTCCTCTAAGTTATTGGTTGATTTATAAATTAATTGATTTTATAACATCACCAATATGTTTTGATGGTAACATGTGAATGTGAATTAGGAGTGCTTGAGTGGTTCACGTGTATTGAAATTTATTTACATTTAATGTGACATTGTGATCGATAGTTAAAATGGATTTAAATTCAAATTAGCGCATCTCGCTACTTAAATTTGATCAAATCAGGGTTGGGTTGTCGTCATCGATTCTGATGAACGATGCTTTACCACCAGTTTGGATGGAGTCATTCATGAAAAAACGACGAGTCGACGGGTGTCGAGGAACTATGATAAGTTCGTTTGATTGATCCTTGCTGCGGTGTAACATCAATATACATTTTCTAAAAGCTTCCAATATCCGAACAATTTTCTATTATTTTTCCGTTTTACAACATTTTTCTAACCCTTCATCTTCTTTTTAATAGGAAAATACAATAAAAAACATTGCGTCGAAATGAAACTGAGCAACAAACATTATGGTTAGCACTATTCACGCCAAAAAAAAGGTTGTACAAAACTTTGACCTGACTGTCTATTTCGCTTCTTTTTCTATTACTGAATAATTCTCTGAAAATGAGTTTAGCTGTTCCGCAAACCGTTGCAAGATGTATGCGTTACAATGCGTCACCATGCGTTTCATACAATGTTCACATGCTTTGCGAGACCCCTAAACTCATTTCTGGAGCATTTTTATGTTCTACAGAATTGTTCGGTAATGGAAAAAGAAGCCATAAATAGACATTCGGCTCAAAGTTTTCCACAACTTTTTTTGACGTGAGTAGGGCTAATATTGATCTCTAAAAATCCGCTGAAAAAATTACAACACTGCTTTTTGATGAGCTGCCCGTTTCCATTTTTAATACAATGCCTCCCACATGTCCTAAATGTCCGGAATTTTTTGTGAAAAACGTCCAATTTTTTTGCGAAAAACATACGAAATCCAGTTTTTCTAATTAATTTTCTTAATCCAGTCTTACCACACTTCTTATTAAAAATTCAAATTTCATTTCAATGGAAGTACCTGTCCTTGTGACGTAAATAACTATCACAACAAACCCCCTTTTTAAAAAGGAAATGTGACGCGTGTCATCTACCCTTCTTCCAAAACAACTGATATCAATTTGGGTGACGCTTGCAGCTTCGGAACGCAAAAAATTATTCTGAAATATTTTCACTTTTGATTAAAAAAGTTCGTCACATATGCCGTACCCTCCCAACGTAATAAATTTGCTGCGCTTTCAGATTTCACACCCCAAAAATTTAGCTTTGCGCGATGTATGGAGTACGGGTAGTCAAATTTTTGCTTTTGGAGATGGGAAATAGGAAACTTTTTTCGAGCCGCGGCCGCTAAACCGAAGCGTGGCGGCTACTACTTCCATGGGCGAAAATGATCTCCTGAACTTACTCTACAACATTTCAAGAGTTTTTTTTGACCACCCGCGTATTTTCCACCATTTTGGTGGTCACCCTAATACACTACACACACAACCCAACAACTTTCCCTTTCATACAAAATGTGCTACCATACACATTACACACACAAACACATACATATGAGCTTTAAATGGCGCCTTCTAAGAGCCCTGGCGCCCAAACGAGGCCGGTACCCCCAGCCGAAGGTCCCTGCTAAATTTCGACAAAAGTTGTCGAGCCGTTTTCGAGATCGAGCCAAAAAAGTCTTTTTGCAATTCACGTATGTAATAGGTCGTATTACCTTTGCATTTGGGAGTATATAAACTCAAATATTACGTTACTAATATAAAAGCGTGCGGTAATTTATATTCCCTTGACGTTAGTTAGGGTCTTACGGCCGAATTAGGGTCGATTTTGTCCGTGTGTCTTTAGATACCAATCCGAGTCGAAGTTACAATCTTTATCATTTATTTTTGTGGGTTTATTCGCAGGAAATAAAATTCCAAGTAATTGTACGCTGATGTAATTATATTTATGTGCACATCACGACGACGCTTGTAATCAGTCGAAAGTTAGGCATTTTTGTGTGATCATGCCCGCAGCGGTAGCGGAGGGCGCGACGCGGTCCCCACACCCCAAAAAAGAAGTCCACAAATTCAAAAAACGCCATACAAAATCATTTGGGACAAGGGCCCATATATACACGAACTTTTGAGTCCTTATCCCTGCCTCCCTGCCCTTCGAAATTATTTTTTTAAAAAACTACGTCGTGGCAGCCTAGAATCATCAAAATCGGTTGAAATCGGTCAGAAATTCTTAGAAAGTTGTCAGCAAGTGTCAGACATTCTCAGAAAATTATCAGCAGGTGTCAAAAAGTTGTCAGCAAGTCTTAGAAAGTTGTCAGCAAGTCTTAAAAAGTTGTCAGCAAGTGTCAGACAATCTCATAAAGTTATCAGCAAGTTTCAGAAAATCGCACAAAGTTGTCAGAAAATGTCAGAAAGTCTCGAAAACTTGGCAGCAAGTGTCGGAAAGTTGTCAGTAAGTGTCAGTTAGTCACAAATTGTCAGACAGTTTCAGAAAGTTGTCAGCAAGCGTCAGAAAGTCTCAAAAAGTTATTAACAAGTGTCGGAAAGTTGTCATCAAGTGTCAGAAAGATATCAGAAAGTGCCAAAAATTTGTCAGCAAGTGTCAGAAATTTGGCAGCAAGTGTCAGAAAGTCTAAGAAAGTTAAAAGCAAGTCTCAGGCAGTACTCCGCAAATGTCAAAAAGTTGTCAGCAAGTGTCAGAAAGTTGCCAGCGATTGCCAGAAAGTCTCAGGTCATTTTTGTCTATGGTAGCATAGGTCGCAGAGCTCGCCTGACAAAACTTACAAAACTACTGATATCACAACAAAAAAAACTTCTTCGAAGGTAAAGTGTGACGCAGTAAGTAAGTCCACTTTAAAAATTATTGATATCGTCAGTGGTGACGGTTTCGCTGATAAGGTGCAATCATTTGTTTGAATAGAATGTTAGTTTGTGGTAAAAGTTTTATTCTTAAAAAAATTTGCATCACTTTTTTTAAAACAAAATTACGTTATGTTCAAAGAATTGCTTCACAAATGCCAGACCCAAGGGCGAAATAATTTTTTCGTACTTTCAGTTTGAATGATAAACATTAATAATGAAAGTCAAAGGGGTGCACACATCAATAAGATGTGACCAAGTTTCAATGCGGTAATTTCTGTTTCAGTGCGGTAATTTCTGTTTCAGTGAGGTAATTTTTTATTTTTGTTCATTGCAAAAAGCGTTGTGTGTTACACGTAATGTTAGGACTCATATACCGTAGGACTCGCCTGCGGCTCGTTAGGACAAATTATAACTGATCCGGTAATGTTCGTCTACGCATTACTTGTAACACAAACTACTATTTTCATACAAGTGACAATGGAAACCAGGAATTAACTAACTAACGCAGGATGTTTGAATTACTTTGGATTCCACGAAAATGCACTTTTGTATTGAAAATAGTCATTTTCTAAAGGTCATATCTCCGGATGTAATGAACCGATTTTAATAAGTGAAAAGACACTTCGCCTTAGAAATTTCCGTCAGAACACTCCTCATAGCACGGTTCTGTAACTTTTGTAGTCTGTCGAACGCTGATTGATTGCTCAGAATGAGTAACGATGAGCAGTAATCGAAATGTGCGTCGATAATTGTGTTGTAATTGGTGATTTGTGCTTTCATCGTTATGTTACCTGCTAATCTCGAAAGTACCCCTACTTTCTTTGCCACTTTTTTGCATACAAAGTTCACATTATCCTTAAATTCCAACTTATTATTGATCAATACGCCGAGGTATTTCATGACGTTAACCACTACGATTTCTTCCTCCTCAACTGTTATCTTGTTTACCATTGTCACATATGACGGATGAGATATGATCATTGCATTTGTTTTCTCCACATTGATTTTCAGCTTATTCAGCCGAAGCCACCCACTTATCCTCTCCAATTCAATGTTGATACGATTCGTCAGCACATCCATGTTTTTCCCGTGAACATTAATCAATGTGTCGTCTGCAAAAAGGTTCACGAACAAGTTGAGCCGGTAAGTCGTTTATGTAAATTATGAACAGAATCGCTCCAAGAACTGATCCCTGTGGAACTCCAAGGTCATTCCGCTTGCTGCAACTGTTTTGTCCAAGCTAGGACCTCAGATTTCTAATGCAGAACTTATCCGAAACGTGCAATAGAAAGTTGAAGTTGACTGAGGTAATATAGACTGGTAGATTTAATTTGTGGTTTTGTCAAATTTGTTTCAGCATAAGTAATTTATTTATGAGAATGTGAATGCCAGTTGTTTTGAAGGTAAATGCATAAGCCACGTATTTAGATCGACTTTTAAATACTGCATAATTCTTGCAAGACTTTTTTAAGGTCTCCCTAATTTTATAATGTATTTACTTTAGACTAGAATAACAACAACATTCGTTGTTCGAAATCAAAATCAAATATTTCAAGAAATATGAATGGAAACTGAA
Organism: Pseudolycoriella hygida; assembly: GCA_029228625.1. NCBI lineage: Eukaryota > Metazoa > Arthropoda > Insecta > Diptera > Sciaridae > Pseudolycoriella > Pseudolycoriella hygida. The sequence continues at coordinate 37,120,925 of CM055403.1, read as the reverse complement.
CGCGGGACAAAAGCTGCGATGCACTCTCGTGGAGTTGTGTGCCATTATAGGCTGCCTCATCTTGAACTCGAGAAAAGTGTTACGAATGAAACTTTCAGAAGGTTGAGTAGGGATTTTCCATTCAACTTTTTCAGAAAATAGAATTTTCTTTATCATCACGCAACCAACTGCATCAGCCAGCAACCAGAGTCAACAAAGTCAGTCAATTTCAATCGACCAACAAACAGCAACAAAAATGCAAAAAATTGAAAATGAAATTATGATGAAATTGTAATAAAGTAACTGTGCACAGTGTGTGCTTCACTGCAAATGATTTTGCGTTTTGATCGTTCGTTGCAACAAATTTATATCATAAAACGTACCAGAGTCTGAAAAATAGCCGAAAGCAACCATTCTTGATGGTCATATTGCATGCGTGTCTGTCATTACAATTTTTAGCCCCGGACTGGATTTTGTTAATTCTTTCGAAAACGACCACATCTTATGGCCTGGTATATACCTAGAACTGTGGTATACCATGTAAAAACGATATTTATTCACCCTGAGGTTCGTCACATTTTATTTTCAAGTAAACCAACAGAAATGAACGCAGCGCATACAGTCAGCATGTTCGGTACACTGGATAATACGCTTAATACGGTCCATGATATTCAACAACAACAACAAATATATATCGCGACGCAGGCAGTTAGCGTTCATAATATGCACTTCGTGGTATAATTTCGGCTCCCGCATGGACGGATATAATGACTTTAAAAATGGTATATGATTCTTACGAATGCTGTGTGCAAATGAGTTATAAAAATAAATAAGAAATGCATTTTTCTTTGTTGAACCAAAAAACACAAATAAAGATAGATAGACCCGTACGATTCCGTTACAAAGCGACGACGCCTCTACGTTATTTTCGACTGTTACTTTGAATTGCGTTGGAAGCTCAAAAAACAATATTGTCAATTTTGGACCGACTTTACAACGAAAAAAAGTTTCTTACCATCAATTGACTAAAAAATTTTTTTTTGTAAAATTTTTTATTAAAACTGGTCCATCAACCATCAATTTACATCTGAGTTTAGTTTTAGTTTAAAATTCCGCAAAGTATCCATTGATAGTCTTTGCACTTTGTCTGAGAGTGATTTTGTTGTAGAGCTGTTGATGTAACTACTCCTGACGATTGACGAGTACATGTGGCTTGGTGCGTTTGAGTCGTCTTGTGTTCTGTGCGTAGTCCAGTAAGCGAATGGCCTCAGGATTTTCATGATGAATGAGTCTGTTTTCATGTTTTGTTGCAATCATTTCGATGACATCAGCTACCATGGGTACTTTGAGGTTAGTCCAATTTTCAACGTTGCCATTAGGTCGTTGCAATAGAGCTATTGATTGAGTTGAGCATCAGTTTTGGTGTAGCTGAGTTCGCTGTATCGTCGTCAAAAGTTGCTGTTAGGGGTCATTCATAAAGGATGTCACGCTTGCTATAAACTCCACAAAGTCCATATCTCCTAACTGGTCAGAGATTTTGTTTATAGTAAAATCCATTTGCTTCAATTTGTAATTCCACGATCAAGAAAAAACCGAGTAATAGATAAGCTATTCTCACTCATAGTTTGCAAGTAATACTCAACGCGAAGTTAACTGCAGCTACAAAAAAAATCAGCTGATTTTTGAACTTTTCAATGAAGTCAGCTGATTTTTGTAAGTTTATGAATGTAATCAGTTGATTCTTTCGCAATGAAGTTTTCTTCGGTCGCAACTGCAACTAACTTCACGTTGAGTATTACTTGCAGAGATCAAAACAAAAGACTGTCACGCCCCTGCCACTGACACAGTAAAAACTTCGGTAACGAAATGATCTATAATAGGGCTCGAAACACATCAGATCAATCTGATCAGATTTCAGATTGATCTGAAATGTTTCTGATCAAAATGTGATCTGAAAAATGTGCCCCTACTACGACGTTACGTAACTTGACGTTACCTGACTTCACATGACGTGACGTAACGTGGCGTAACGTAACAGAATTGGTGCACAGACAGACGGACGGACAGGAAGGGCGAAACCTAAAATAGCTCGTTTAGATTAAAAAATTTCGAAGACATTCTCACTTGAATCAAATCTCAAATCAGTTCTGATAAGAAATCTGATCTGATCTGAATCTGTAAATTTACAATGTAAGTCTTTCAGATCAGATCAGATTGCTTCATGGAATAATCTGATTTGAATCTGAAAGTATCAGATTGACAGTGTTCAGATTCAGATCAGTCCAGAATGATGAGTTCCGAGCACTAATCTATAAGAAGAGTCCATATGAGCGAAAAGCTCTTGAAACATTGTGTAGCTAGTAAATAAAATGGTCTAGTCTCTGACCCGGACGAGTTGTAACGGCAGATTGTTAAGTAGCTATAGTTAAATTATCTTTTCACCTTTCCTGTCCATCCGTCTGTGCACCGTCACAATTATGACGTCATACAAATGACGTTAAAAATACAGCGTCATAAAAATGACTTGACAAAAATGACGACGCACAAATGACGTCACAAAAACGACGTCGCACAAATGACGTCACACATATGACGTTATAAAAATGACGCTACATATATGAAGTCATACATATGACGTCACAAATACAGCGTCACAAAAATGACGTCACAAATACGACGTCACAAAAATGACGTCACAAAAATGACGTCACAAAAATGACTTGACAAAAGTGACGTCGCACAAATGACGTCACAAAAACGACGTCGCACAAATGACGTCACGTTATAAAAATGACGTTATAAAAATGCCGCTACAAACATGAAGGCATACATACGACGTCATAAACACAGCGTCAAAAATACGACGTCACAAATATGGCGATTTCTCTGCGAAAATAATAATACAAGTGTGGAAAGTTTGTGTACATACCTAAAAGAATTTTTGTGAAATTTAAAAAAAAAAAAATGGATTGGGTAATAAATGATACTTTAGGTGTAGGGCAATAAGTGACCCCAAAAGTTGCACTAAAATGAGTCTTTTTGGATCTAAATCTTGTGACCGAATCTCACGTTTTTGTCCGTCTGCTCATAACTTTTTTTTAAACAACTATTTTTTTAATAAAGTGCTATTGGCACCGGATGTAATAGTCTTTTTATTGCACTGAGCTTTTCGTACCAGAGACTACTTGCACCCTATATCAAGGAGTAGGTTGGAAATTACGCTTGTTTTTCTCTGCAGGATTCTTCTTAAAATTATTAGTTTTGTTGTGAAGAAAATCCCTTTATTGAAACAGTCAATGAGCTCGTCCGTCATAAAAGGTAATTTCATCGAATTTATAAATATTTCTGAGAGATTTTTTGTGAGAAACTATCTTTAGCGAATATATGCCTTTCGAATTTCGGATTTTTCTCTTAAAAAGTTTTTCAAAAAGTCAAATTTTACAACGTTCTCTCACACATTGAAAGCTTTCCCAACAGCGCCTTCAGAAACTGTTTTAGACGACCAGGCTTTCAGAATTGCGATTGCAGATATACAGAGAAGTTGTAGGCAAATTCGGGCTCCATGCATTTGCCAGTAAGTGAAGTGCTGGCAGAAAAACAGGGCACGAAATTGTTAATGATCTCATAAAACGAGCTTTACGCGAACTTTATGCGACATCCCAAAAAGAACCGTCTGGCTGCGACAGGAACAACGGAAAAAAGCCAGATGGTCTGACAATTATCCCTTGGAAGCGCGACGAACCTCTTGTATGAAACTTTACATGTGGTCAGCAAAACATACAAAAAATCTACACGTAAGCGTGCTCGTGTAGCTGCGAAATGTAGAGAAAGCGTCTAAGAGTCAAATTACTCATGTTTAGATGGTCATTTTTGTTTTATACCGGATATTGGGACGTATGGGGAAATTTGGGAGACTTGGAGATGAAGGGAAAAATTGGGGAGACTCGATTCAAAGCATACTTGATACAAGGGATCAGTCTAGCGATACAACGAAGAAACGCAGCGTCTATCATCAGAACGATTCCCGACAGTGAAGAAAAATTGCACACGCTACTATTTTGTGGGAGGTGAGACTTTCTGCTGTACGACCACATTAACCTATCCGATGAAAACCCTCGAATGACGCTGGAAGTAAAAAGTAAAATGTAAGAACTTTGCTCTTGAACAAATGAAACCAAATACAAAAAAGGTGAATTTACTTTGAACTTTGGTCGGGCCAATGAGTAAATGTGGACATACAGCACAAAGAGAGAGCTCGAGCGTATAAATGCAATGAAGTCTCACAAAATGAACGAATTATTTAAGATGAACTCCGATGAAATGAACGAAAACTAAGAATGAGCTAGCATACTCGTTTTTCTTCTACTCAGTTCTTAAGTCGAACTTTTATCTACAGTTATCAAATGTCAATGAAATCTACTGAAACCGAAAAACCAGTTTTGAAAACCGGTTATTCGATTCGAAAACCGGTCCAGTTTTACATTCCCCAAATTATAACACTTTGCGTCCCAGAGCAAACCATTGAGCCAAGCCAGGAATGATAATGAGTATTTTTTACGCTATGCTCAAGGAAACACCCGTAAAAAAATTTCAACAACTTTTTCCGTGACTGACGGATAAAATTCAGCATCTCTATTCCCCCTTACTCCAAAACCCTCCGAAATAGCAGATTGCTAAGCTGTAAGCCCCCATATAATTCGTACTGATCTAAAAAATCAAATTTTGTTCGTTACAGCTCATATTGGGATTATATTGTTGAAAAGAAAACAACAACAAAAAAGTGAAATCCTTGAAGGCAATATGCCTGTGGAAATAGACAAATTCAAATTTATCATCATCGCCGTTATAGCAATCCGAACCATAATGAAATACATAAGTTGCCGTTGGTATTTCTGCGGAATTCGTCTAAACATATACAATTTTTTTGAATTATATGGAATGGATGGAAATGAAATGAAATATCCACAGTTGAGGAGATGATGCTTAAAACAGCTATCAAGCGAAGAAATATGTATGTTTGTAAATTATACCTCTTATCAAATATAGAAATGTGCATAGAAACATTACGAAAATATTTCAAAAATCAAATCTTGAGACGCGCAATATGTAACAATAATTATATTGTGATGAATGGTTGCTCGAATACAATTATACGTTTCGATTCTACTTATGTCCGTTTTGAAAGATTCATAGTACGGTAGAACATTGGGTAGATTTATTTGGTGCTTTCAGGAGCGCGTCAAGCTGACCTTGAATTTTATTCTACCATATGACTCATATTTTCACATACAATCCATACGTTGAAAGACGACTGTGCACATTTGTTGTTGTGCTTTTGTCCATTTCATTCAGACATTGCATGCATTTATAACTATTCGTTCAAAATATTTTTGACTTTCTTTAGGAAGCTGAGCCCTAGAGCAATAGTTCATTTTCGACATTTGTGAAAAATTATGCTTGAGGAAGAATTTTCTTGTGTCTGTTTAAATTACTCTATGTGAAAGTCGTCGGCATCCCCATCGTTTCGAGCTCCCGTTATTTTCCTTAATAGATGTACGCCCTTACTCGCCTCTGTCTTGTGTTGATATACACCGAGATTTGTAGCTGTGGTTATTGAACAGAAAAAAAAACCTGGGAAGGCCAACAAAAAACTCAGTGTGGACCGGCGGGCGCGGCGCGCACCAAATAATTAGATAAATTGCAATTCGATCTGATAAGGGTGTTAATCGATATTTTTCACTGTGTGAAAGAAATGAAATGACCTAGATTGATCTCCTCACCCGACATAAAAATTCTAAGAGTCCAAAATCCTCAAAAATATTTTTTTTAATTTTTTTGAGTGAAAATTGGCCGATATAAAATTCAAAAATTTATAGAACGATTTTTGTGGACGCGTGTCCCTTAGGATTTTCTTTTTGGAAATTCCGTAAAATTAATTTCCCCAAGGAAACTCATTAGGACATGCATCCACAACAATCTATAATATAAAACACAACATCACAACATCACTGCACCTCACTACACTACATGTCACCACGCCTCACTACATCTCACTACAACTCACTGCACCTCACTACACCTTACTACATCTCAGTACATTTCACTACACTACACCTCACTACATATCACTACACTACAATACATCTCACTACATTACACTACATCTCACTACACCTTAGTACAT
>CM055403.1:37085098-37114262 GCA_029228625.1 Pseudolycoriella hygida | reverse complement strand
TTAGCGTTCTTTTTACTGCTCTATCGTTGTCCATTCTTATTACATGTCCTGCCCATCTAAGTCTGGAAGATTTTACCGCTCCAACAATAGTTTCGCAGCCAAATAGTTCGCTCAACTCCCTGTTGTTCCTTGCTCTCCAAACGTTGTTTTCCTGGATGGGACCACAGATTTTCCGTAACATTTTTCTCTCAAATACATTGAGTACGTTTTCGTGTCTATTTGTCAGTGTCCATGTCTCACATCCGTATAAAACGATTGGTCTCACTATTGTCCTATAGAGTTTGAATTTTGTCGCCCTGCTCAGCAGAGAGCTTTTGAACAGGTGTTTTAGTGCATAGAAGCACCTATTTCCTTGAGATAATCTCGTTTGGATTTCTTCTTCTATATCGTTGGTGGTGTTGACTATCGAACCGAGGTACTTAAACGACTGAACCACTTCGAAGTTGAATTCATTCATTGTAATGTTTTGTCCAATCCTTGATCCACGTTGTCTATCCAGTGTAAGGTACTTGTAAGGTCTTGTTTTCATTCACTAGTAAACCAATCTCCTTTCCCGCTATTTGCATCTCCACAAAGCTTTCCTTTACCGCTAGGGTTCCACGTCCTATCAAATCTGCATCGTCTGCGAAGGCTGCCAGCTGTCTTGATGTTGTGAAAATTGTTCCACGCCAGTTTATCGACATCGCTCTAACTACCTTCTCCAGCGCTAGATTGAACAGAATTGTTGATAGTCTATCCCCCTGTCTTAAGCCTGTTTCGATATTGAATGGGTCTGATACCATGGGTCTCTGTTACCTAATGTGAAATTTAGCCATTTAGCAAAAATAACTTTCGACTTATAGAAGCATATCTCAAAATTTCCAAACAAAGTTGACAAGTTGAACTTTATTTTATGTCTCTTGCACCCAACAGTTAAAGTAGAAGTTGACGCACTCGTATTGTTCCCAGTCTTAAAAAACTATGCAGTGGCCTTGATCGTCTGGTTATATTCTAACGGATAAGTCGACAGAGAACATCTAAACCAGAATATCGTTTTTTGTACCTCAACGTATAACAAATGCGTTTATTATCAATTATTGCAGTTCTACAAAATGACATTGTAAGTAATTCATATTTGAAGTATGCAACATTAGACATGCTGTAAAAAGTGGTTCTATTTATTCTAAGTTTATCAATATTATTATAAATTGTTTATTAAAATATTGAACTAGGTGGATGAGGTGTTTGCATATTAGAGGAATCTGGTACCATAAAATAAACATTATATAAATTGCAACCATGATCAATAAATCACAAACATAAAATGCAATGCTCTTCCTAGTTTGTATATTCCGATAAAATTGGAGCCAACGTAACGACTGTATAAACTGTATAAATAATCTACATACAGTTGATCAATATTCGTAATATAGAAAATATAACCAGCATCTAAACACGTAGATTTGAAGTAGAAATGTTTTTGATGTATTATTGGTACACCCATCCCATCAAACATATCCACCAGTGTGATAAACGTTGAATTAAGTCATGCCTCGAATTATTAATGGATTTTTAAGCAAATTTATAGTTATAATCTACGATTTTATTGATGTTGTTGCGTTGTTGGGTTCAAATTTCATTCAGCATCTCAAAACTTGATATATTATGAATGAATTCAATATTACAAGAGACTTGAACTTTTTATGGTGGATAACAGTTACAGAATTTATTTGCCATAGATTCTAATTGATATTTCATTTATTTGATTGTTTTCTTCTTGCTTTTATACATTTTGAACGTTTGGACAATAACGATGGTATGTACCTTTTACTTTACAACAATAGTAGTCGAGCGTGAGTGACCGAAAAAACATTTAAATGCGATTTCGTTACAAATATAGAACTTTTTTGCTCTTTTTGGTTGCGAAATGGAGTACTTTTCGTAATTAAACAGTTTTTCAGCACCACTTTTAAATCGCGAAGTAGTAATTTATTGAATAAGTTGCGAAAAAAGGTGTTTTTGTCACTAGATGTGGAATTTTCAAACGAGAGTACCGAGTGCGAAAATCACATCGTGATAAAAAAGCAGAAAGTGTCAAAATTTATATAGAAAATGGCTTTTTTGGATAGATTGAACAATTGCCTTGACGAAAACTGTTGTAAATGTGTTACTGTTGATTAGAAGTGATGTGTGTTACGCTAGCACAACCCAATTTTGTGATGGGTTTTTTTTGGGCTGATTTTTTTTTTTTTTGCATGTAAATCGCTTCACTACAGTTAATCAAATAGTGGGCGAAAGCTGAAGTAGAATGAGGGACCTAAAACATTAACTAGTGTATCAAAAAAAATCACCGCTATGGACTTTTGTACGAGTTTTTTAAGGTTAATTTTTAGCTTCTTGTTTTCTATAGTCAATTTGGCGTCGCAGGCGAAATTTTTTAGGGTCTAAAGAAAGGATTATCAAATAATATTCTCGTTATTAAACACGTTTCTGTCGTAAAATTATGCATTTCCAAGTTAAATTCAGACATTTCTTCTGAATCATTCCTAGAAAAACTAACTGCATTGTCCAAAGATTAACGTGATCTCTGAATAATTCCGGGATCAGGGAATTTACAGTGTAAATACTGAATGCGTTAAAATCTACCTTAGGCCATAACAGGACCTTTAACGACTTCGACAAAAAGCCCTCAGGGAATCTCCGGATTTCCAGATGGTATTTGGGTGGGGTAAATTTTCTTTTTATCTTTTGTTGGAGAAAAATGAAATTTCAGTCACTCTGAATCTTTACCGTAACCTCAAAAAATAGAAACAACTCCTTTCCCCGAAAACCTTGACCTCGCGTCATCAGCGGAATAGAAGCACCCTATACACCCTATGCGCTCTCCAGAAGGTCGATAATGTCGATTCTTCACAGGTTTTTAGGGACGATCATGCCTCAACACCAGATTTTTCTGAGCACCCATTGCTACCTAGAAGTCGCCGCGCCTGGCTTGGGTGTGGCCAAATTGGTGGGTTTGAGTTCGGTTGGGTCGGGTTGAGTTGAGTTCGGTTGGGTCGGGTTGAGTTGAGTTGGGTTGGGTTTGGTTGGGTTGTTTTTGTTGTCTTGGGTCGGCTGCAATATCACATAGCATAATTTACCCCAACTCAATTCGTAGAAATAAATATTTCGTATGGTCCGGAAAATTTGCTTGAGTTGAGACGAGCTGAGTTGGGTTGAATTGTCTTGCACCCAACCCAACTCAATTCGTCCAACCTCAAGCAAATTTTCCAGAGTATACAGAATATTTAATTCTGCAAAGTGTGTTGGGTAGAGTTGTGCTGTTTGATATTGCACCCAACCCAACACCAAAATACAACTTAACCCAACCCAACAGAGCCCAACTCAACTCAACCCAGCCCAACCCAACTCAACTCAACTGAACCTAACCCAACCCAAACCAACCGAACTCAACCATACAATTTGGCCAGACCCAAGTCAATCTTGGGTTGTGCTATCGTAACTCACGTTTAGAGAGGGACTAAACATAAAAGTATAACTGGTACAGCATTAATTCATACACGTCGAGTAAGATTCCCTGTGTGACAACCGAAACCGTGGTCGGTAGTAAAAATAAAATTAGTGCAACATAAAAATAGATAGTTTTATTCGCCTCATCTAAGATGTTCGGAATTCAGTCACGCATTTATACAACAACAAATCAATTCTACACTTTTTAATTTATAAACAATAAGATATTCGCAAAGACATTTAACACATAAATAGGGATCCCTGTGGCTTTCTCCATTCAATCCCCTATATCCCACGTATGAACCGACGCGGCTAGGATATTTATCGGCGAAGGTATGAATCGGCGAACTTCAACCAACCTCTCTGTGGTGTATTTTTTGTTGCAAATTTCTCGGCGTGTGCGCTGGTGCAGACAATCGTTAATAAAAATGATTGGAAATTCTATTAAAAATAGAAAAATAGAATCATTAGCAGCGACGTTGGCTCAACTCTTTTTTGCTTTTTATAGGCGACATGTATGGCTCAACAAAAAAGAATTTTTGGCTGAGGTGCTGCAATTTTCTTCAGCGGCATCTGAGCTGGCGACCAGCCAAACACAATGTACATACGTTTTTCCCTTTGAAAATTACTATAATAGGTAAGTCTCAACGAAAAGTTCGACATCTATTATCCTCGTAACATCGATATCATGAACTAAAGATAATCTGCTCCAAATGTCAGAATTCTCAATTAAGCTCAGGGCATACGTCTGGGAGTAAAAAAAACTAACAAGGAAAAAAACTATAATAAGTAGATTTCGTCCATTGATGAATTCTTGGGAATGCTAGACAAGTCGCTCATAGCATTATCGTGTTGTATGGCTAATGAAATCCTCTCTATCAAATAACACCTTGATTTTGGTTCTTCTGAGATTCAAATAAGGTTTGAGCCGATTTTGTTTATAAGATCCATAGCATATTTCGCATACGGACCGAACGATTCGACGGCAAAAGCGATAAAGTGGTGGCTCTGTTTAATTTTCGAGTATTTCGAGTGCTTTCTCGCCCAGCAGCCTTTATCCATGCCATTCCAGGCACTTTCGATCTGCCGCTCATGTTGAATGCGGCCAATGAATCTGCACAGGTTGCATCCGATACCAAAGAGCGAACCTTTTCCCAAGCGGTGTAGTTGATGCCGTTTGGTCGTTTTCTACCGTCATCCCGAAAGAGCCCTGGTGGTTCCAACATAGAACTGACGTTTATAGAGGATAAACTCTGATGAATGATTTTGTTCAGCTGTGCGTGTCGGAAATATTTTACGCTATTCTTTTAGCAGTGATGACCATGACCAGGCCCGGACTGGCCTAATGGGCGATCGGGCATCGCCCGAAGGGCCCCTTGCCTTCTTTTTGGTTTTGAAACCTCGGCTAGATAAGTGCCCGACCGGGCTTTTTTAGAATTACTAATAACCTTAAAACGTAACTTCTAAAATTCTGTAAAAAAATTTGTCATTTTATTTAATATGACTTGAACACCCGAACAGTATCTGTATATTTTCAAAGGTCCCCATCAATTTTCGAGGGCCCGTAAATAAAAAAATAAAGTATTTCAAAGATTCAAAGTTCAAAATTTTCGCCTGCTGTTATTCGTTTGTTTTATTTAAAATTTCGAGTACAAAGACCTGACTCGGTTAAAAATATTTGGCCTGCGACGCCAGTTACTAAATTAAAATGTTACAAACTAGGTAAATACAGCAGAATTTTGACTGTGAGGATGCAACGATGTTAGTATTTCAGCGAATGAGACTAAGACAATTTTTCAAACGAATTTGAGTGTTTCGGTGTCGCTTATAAATATTGTACAAAAAATTACGCTCGCTTCACTCGCGTTATATACATTGTGTTCTCTCTAAGACCCTGACCTCATCAAAAAACAATAGCCCGATTGTAGCTAGTAGATTGGTAGCTAGTCCGGCCCTGACCATGACAACCAAGTTCGTCGACCGATGTTCCACAAACGCACTCAAACGGGTGACTAATTTTCGTTCCTAAACGTAAACCGATGCATGTGCGTATCACGTCGTTGTTTAAAAATGTTCCAAAATTAGGACTTGGTACGACGTTAAGCCACGCTCCCACACCTTGTTCTGAAGTAGTTGGAAACGGAAATGTTCAACATCATTGGGGAAGTTCAATTCAGAAAATATTTGATTCCTCAGCGACTCACTGCCGTTTAACGTTGACAAGAAATTGAATACAGGAAGAGAATCATAAGATTGTGCAATGCTTCGTTTTTACTCTTTCAACAGAAAACCCGGTTTTACTTGAGAAACATACAAGCGATACGTGAAAAGAGCGATAACAGAGAAATTAAAAAGGTGCACATGCTTATGACTCCCTTCCTGTACATTCAACAAAATAACAAAAAGGGGAATAGTGTCCTTTCTGATCCCTTTCTGGTGAAAACCAACCTTCCATTTCAAAAAATTCACCAAAGTACATCATTGAACCCGGAAAAATGTAAGTACAAGTACAAGAAGTTAATTTTATAAAGGCCCAATCGGTACCTATCCGAACAAAAATTTGAAAAGCAAAAGCCCCATCAGGATCGCCCCTTCTGCCAGTCCAGCGTTGCTATACAGAATATTTCGTGATGAGATGCATACACTTGCGAAATATGAACCACTTGCGAATCTATGCATTTTGCTAATCTAAGCAACATCAACTACACGGAAAAAGAAGAAATTTCGATAAAGACTGTGTATTGTATAATATACCTGTGTTTTGAGAAATACAAGTGCAATATGTATAAAAATATGCACATCAAATGAATATTTTGTTTTTAAACTTATCGTATGAATAATAAACCGTCCTCAAATATAACATTCAGCGCAGCGATAAATTGTATGCCATCCATGCATATTTTATCTTCATGTGAAATGCATATTACTTTTGTGAATATTATACCTGCATGATGAATAATGTTTATACTACTTCTGTGAAAACTATACTGCCATGATGAATAATGTAAGTCGTTGCAGTATAGCGTAATAATTATAGATGAAAGATTTTTTTGACCAGAAGTTGAACCACCTTTTCTTTATATCTCAAAGTAATCCATATTTAATAAAATGCAAACTTTCTTACTTAATTACAAATTTATTTTTCTTCAATTCCACTTTACTAACTGTAGATTTCTTGACGAAAAAATGTAACTAGATTTAGTATAATTCCAGTTTATAGATTTTATGAAAAAAAAGTTATCTTTTCCGACAATCCAAGTATAAAAGTGGCTATGGAATCCTAAGTTTAAAAGCTTTTGGCACCCTAAGAGAACCTCTTCCCCATTCAAAATAATTTCAATAATTAATGTGAACTTGGGTGTCTCGTCGGTATCAGTACCGACTTGAGCGACGTATCCCGGTTTAAATGTGACTCCATTCAAGTGTGCAAATTTAGTGGTTTGAACAGATTCGTTTTATAAGTTTATAAGTTTTCAAAGGAGCTTTGAAAGTCTCAAAATTTAAAAAAAGGTGAGCCAGTCTCATTTGAATTTTAAATGTACATGACTTTAAGATATCCTTTCTGCATTTAATATTTTTAACTATACTTTTGAAAATTGTGTGAAATGACTCAAAACGAAGAGTAGCTTAGTTACAAATCGGACCAGCTAAATGTAAAACACCTGGGTAATGAACCATAAAATGCATCTTAGGTGTTAGCTGCAGTTCTGGAAACGTTTTCATGAAAAACTCGTGATGTTCGGCAATTAACTTTTGCAGCAGACATTTCATGTTTTTATGTACATGCTTCTGCCTAATGATCGATACGATTTCTCTCATCATTAAATACACCCTCCATTCCGGACAGTTCTGGTCAACAACGAGATCGCCAATCATAAATCCAAAATGTGAAAATAATGTCAGCATTTCTGTAGCCGACGCCTTAATTGAATCCTTTTGGAGCATCTCTGCCGTAATTAGTGGTAAATTGGTGTTACTTTTTATCGGTCCGAAATTGTACTTCTTCATTCGTAAATTGAATTCATGCAGCGTAAAGAACTTTCGCTCATAAATGAATTTTTTTAGTATTTGTTAAGCATGCCGATGAACGGCGAGAAGACTCTGTCGTTGCCATAACTGCTACGATCGCCAGTAAAGAAAAGCATGCCCAAAAAAATATGTTGCAATTTGGCTTGAGCCTCTGATGGTATGCAAGGTATGTAGACGTCTTAAGCAGCAAAAGTGAGAGCGTTGTCCCACATGACCACGATTGAATGTAGGTATATGGACGAAATCACGACAAGCGAAGACCTTCGAAAAGCCCTGAAAGAGCAAGGTAATATAAATGACGAGATAGATTCCATGACGATACGTATGAGAAAACGAGAGACGAACTCCAAACGGCGGAAATAAAACTTTCAGTGGACGCAGCGATTAAGATTCTGAAAATCGGCAAGATAAAGGTGGGCTGGTCCGTATGCCCGTTGAGGGAAACCCAGCAGTTGGAAAGGTGTTTTAAGTGCATGGACTTTGGACACCAAGCAAGGAACTGCAAGAACGAAGATAGATCCAAGTTGTGCAGGAGATGTGGGGGAGAAAACCACCTAGCAAGAGATTGCACGAAACCACCAAAATGCCTGCTGTGCACGTCAGAAAATGACCACGTGACGGGTGGAGCGAGATGCCCAGTCTATAAACAGGCGCTTAAATCAAAGACGGGACAAGAATGGAAGTGATCCAAATAAACCTTAATCATTGTGACATGGCACAACAACTTCTTTGGCAAGCCACAGCGGAGCAAAAATGTGACGTAGCAATTATTGCAGAACCGTACCGAATTAATAAAAACAACGGTAACTGGGCTGTTGACAGAGCCGGGATGGCCGCAATATTGACGACGGGAAAGTATCCCATACAAGAAGTTGTATCAGGCACCCACGAAGGATTCGTGATTGCGAAAATTGACGGAGTGTATATTGTCAGCTGTTATGCACCACCAAGATGGACGATTGAACAGTTTGAACGAATGTTAGACTTACTCACAGGAGAGCTAACGGGATTAAGCCCAGTCAACATTGGAGGCGACTTTAACTCATGGGCAGTTGAGTGGGGCAGTAGATTTACAAACGAAAGAGGCTTCATTCTACAAGAAGCGCTAGCTAGACTGAATGTGGTTCTGGTAAACGTGGGAAACACAACTACTTTCCGCAAGAATGGACGAGAGTCGATTATTGACGTGACATTCTGTAGTCCAACACTAGTACCCAGTCTGAATTGGCGAGTGGATGAAAGCTACACATACAGCGACCACCAGGCATTGAGGTACACTTTGAAAAAGAGTACGGTGGCGGCAAGGCAGATGAATCAAGTAAGAGAGCGGAGATGGAAGACGAGAAATTTCGATCAAGAAGCTTTCAAGGAATACCTCCAATCAGAAGACGAAGGCGTTGAGAAATCGGCAGAAGAATTGACGAAAGTATTGGTGCATGCATGCGACGTAGCGATGCCAAGAAGGATAGAACCGAAGAATAAACGAAAATCGGCATTTTGGTGGAACGACGAAATTAGGCTCTTGCGCGCAGACTGCTTCATGACAAGAAGGAGGATGCAGCGGGCCAAAAGTGAGAGTGCCAGAGCCGCGAGGCGAGACGAACATCGTACGGCAAAACTAACATTAAAGCGGGTAATCCGAGCTAGCAAGAGAAACTGCTTTAAGAAGCTGTGCCAGGAAGCTGACGCAAATCCATGGGGAAACGTGTACAGGATAGCGATGACAAAAATTAGAGGTTCATCAGTGCCAAAAGAAAGTTGTCCTGAGAAGCTAGGAGCCATAGTGAGAGGGCTATTCCCGCAACATGAACAGGTCGCATGGCCGCAAACTCCTTACGACGATGAAATTGAAGACAGACAGGACCGGGTGATCACTATAGAAGAGATTCAGACGGCTGTCAAAAAGCTGAAAAATAACAAGGCGCCAGGACCAGATGGGATCCCCAATGTAGCTTTGAAGACGGCGGCATGCATAAAGCCGGACATGCTCAGATTGACATTGCAGAAGTGCCTCGACGACGGAAATTTTCCTGATATATGGAAGAAACAGAAGCTGGTCCTACTACCAAAACCAAGGAAACCACAAGGTGAACCATCATATAGACCTATATGTTTGCTGGATGGTATGGGAAAACTGCTGGAGGCCATGATCCGGAACAGATTACACAAAAACACAGAGGGTGAGCACGGACTGTCCGACGACCAATTCGGATTTCGAAAAGGAAGATCGACGATCGAAGCAATAGAAAGAGTTATGGAGATTGCCGACAAGGCGCGAAAGAAAAAAAGAACAGGGAACCGCTTCTGCGTTATAACGAAGATAGACGTTGAAAATGCCTTTAATAACGCAAGCTGGACGGAGATAGCTAAGGCAATGCATGCTATGAGAGTCCCCGATTTCCTCTGCAGGGTAATGAAAAGCTATTTCGAACGACGGGTGCTAATGTACGATACCAGGGAAGGGAAAAAGATGGTAGACATCACAGCTGGTGTTCCACAAGGATCCATATTAGGACCAACGCTGTGGAATACGATGTACGACGCAGCGCTGCGGCTGCAGCTGCCAAGATGGGTTACGACGATTGCTTTTGCCGACGACCTAATTTTCATAGTTATCGGAACGTCAAAGTTGGAGGTGGAAGTCGTCACGAAAGAGGCGTTGGAAACTGTAGAAAGTTGGATGACAATGGCTAAACTGAAGCTGGCCCATCAGAAAACCGAGATCATGCTCGTGAGCAATTGTCGGAAAACTGAGCGGATTGTAATGAACATCGAGGGGAACGAGATCACATCCACTCGCCAGCTAAAACACCTTGGAGTCATGTTAGACGATCGTGGAAACTTTAATGCCCACGTAGATTATACGTGCGAAAAGGCAATGAAAGCCAATGCAGCACTGGCCATGATAATGCCGAATGGGTTTGGACCGCGCAGCAGTAAAAGGAGGCTCCTAGCAAGTGTTACCCTATCGATACTGCGCTACGGGGCACCAGCGTGGATAAGGGCGTTAGACACAAAGAGGAACCGTAGGAGGTTGATAAAAACCCAGAGGTTGTCAAGCATAAGGGTAGCAAGCGCATACAGAACGATTTCCTCGGAAGCGGTATGTGTGATAGCCGGAACGATGCCTATATGCATAATGCTGATGGAAGACAGTGAATGCCACAGACTGAAGGAAAGGGGGGGCCAAAACACCAAAACAGTGAGGGCACAAGTAAGAGTCGAATCACTGAGTCAATGGCAGCGAGAGTGGGACTCCGCGGAAAATGGAAGATGGACTCATAGGCTTAGCCCGGACGTAACCACATGGGTAAATAGGGAACACGGAGAGGTTAGCTTCCACCTGACGCAGTTCCTGTCGGGTCATGGGTGCTACAGGAAGTACCTGCATAGGTTTGGACACGCGGAATCACCTTTCTGCGTGACATGCGTTGAAGAGGAAGAAACCGCAGAGCACGTTGTGTTTGTCTGTCCCCGTTTTGAACAGGAGCGATGTGAGCTGATAGCCGCGAGCAGGCCAGACGTAAACGCCGACAACATAATATCGGAAATGTGTCGCGACGAAGAAGTGTGGAAAGTAGCGGACAACGCAATTGCGAAGATAATGGTGAAGCTACAAAGTGCATGGAGAGACGATCAACGAAGACTGGCAGTTGATCGGAGAAAGTAGGTGCGAAAGCACAGCCCCTCCCCGAAGTAATGCTGTGAGGCGGTTCCGGGGAGACGAGAGCGTGGCGATCAAGGAAGGAGGTTTTAGTTGGTAAAAATCCAACACTACCTGGGTCCAGGAGGACCAGGTGCCTTTTGAAGGTTTCCTCACCCTTGAGAAAAAAAAAAAAAAAAAAAAAGGTATGTAGACGTAAACACCCCCAAGCTTTCAGTAACGTGTATCAAAAATCGTCCGATTGGAACGACACTCATTGCGACAAATAAACACTGACATAGTAATAACATTGTAATCGACTTTCAAATTTCTTCCTAATGAATTTTTGACATACGCGTGTCCTATGTATAATATACATAGATGAAGATTATTGTGCGGTAACAACGCTTCAAAATAAGACACACACACAACCAAGACAGACACATCAGCAGCGTAGGTGCAAGTCGCATTCTCAGGTTAAGCATCAATCGGCGCGGTTAGTACTTAGATGGGTGACCAGAAAATCATGAAATTCCGGTGAAAAATTTTAATCGAAAAAGTATGTTAAAAAGCTTTTAAACACTTCGATAGATGGAACCACGATACGAATATAACAAAAAAATGGTTAATCGATAAAAATAATAAAAAAAATCTTTTTTTTGACAATAAAAGAAAAATTGGATATACATGTGTGAAGAATATTAGAATATTATGCATCACACAGCTATATTATACCTGACTCACAAATTATAATTATATACATCACACAGTAATATAATGCAGCACACAGCCTTTATAAAAAAAAATAGCGGCTATGACCTACAATCCGTCTCTCATGCATATTTTTTTTCCGTGTATATTAAGTTTGTATCACACTCATGTAACGTAGGATACAATAAGTTATACGAACACGCGGTTAGATACTCTACTCATAATCTTGTGATATCAATACACATCCAATTTTATTTGCATTATTGTGACGAATGGCCATTATGTTGAGTGGTTTTACTCCTTATCACAAAAAGAAAACAGAAGCAGCAAAAGTATCCATTCAATGTCAATGTTGACAAATACAATATTTCTCTTTTCGATCATATGAAATCCCAACGTATAGTTAATATAGTTCTTTATTCCATTTTATTGAACAAACGTTGATATCTGGGCAGTAATTACATTGACAGGTTTGTCCGACTCCATAATATGCTTTTTAAAGTTGGTCGGATTGTGTAGCTTTACGCTTTACAATGATTATTGTTTATTATTATATTGAATGGACTCTTTATGCTCATATACATGCGGTAATGGTTGCAGTAAAACCTACTCATGATAAATATTTAATTTGAATACACACACAGTTTACAAATTGTGTTTTTATGAGATATACTTACCTCCTATCTATAGAAGAAAGAAGGTACAATGTCGATTATATTCTTAAGTTTCTGTGTACTGATTTATTATATTTTATAAGTTTAACAATGTTTTTTATTTGCACATATTTGGTTCTTTGATCTTTTCGTTGAAACATTTTGTACATAAATGCATTGCCACTTTGATACCGCTTAAGGTCCTCACGTTTTAAAAGTACGCCGGTAATTGCTTTAGTGCGTGTAATAGTTTTTTTCTCCCGCTAAATAAGTACATGTTCTGTGCTTGAATAAGAAAAATGGAAGCGAAAAAATCCAAATGTTCTCAATTTGAAATAGGCTTGATCTGTTGATGAATCGAAAAATGTAAACAACTTCGAACAAGAGATGCAGAAAAAATAATAACAGAATTAAATTTAACAAAGATATAAACCTAAGGATTGCTTTCAATTATTCCATTCGTTATATAAAAATTATCCAATTTTAAATAAGGAGCACCTGAAATACTTAAGTGTTTTATTTTCTCTACACGTAAGCGCATGTAACATCAACATTTTATCGATATTGGGTTATTGGCCTTTTATTAACATTTATTTTCATATTAAATTAGCGTTGAAAAATGGTTTTTATGGCTAACGATAATGATGTATGTGGTGTTCACATTTATGTATTTATCCAATTAGAAGCAGAATCGTTAACCCTCCAAGAACTGTTCTGTTCCAAATTGGTCGTTTTTAGCTCACATGATGTCACGCGAAAACGGGGCTGAAATCGTCGAAACGTTAAAAAAAAAAATGGAATCATAACTTAAATCCTATGGCAACCCTTAGCTTGTGCCCTAAATGAGTCCCAAATCGTAGCCCCCTTTCCAAATAAATGCATTTCCCCAAAGTGGTCGAACACATGAAACCGACATTTTTTTTATGAAAAATAGAATCACAACAAAAACCTTTGTAAAGGTAGAGTGTGATGAAGTCCGTAAGTCCGCTTCCAAAATTAATGATATCGCTTGAGGTGACGCTATCGCAGATAAAACGCAGAAGTTCGTTTGAATGGAACATTGGTGTTAAAAGTTTTGATTTCCTGAAAAAATTAGAGCGCTTTCTTTGAAACAAAATTGCGTTGTATTAAAAAAATTGCGTCACAAATGCCGGATCCACCAGCGGAATAATTTTTCAATACTTTCAGTTTTCACACGCAAAAATTTAAATTTACCTTAAACAATCTACGCAATAAGAAACAAAAGTCAAATTTTTGCAGCGCAAAAACTGAAAGTACAGAAAAATTATTTCGTCGTTGGGTCCGGCATTTGTGACGCAATTTTTTTAACACATCGTAATTTTGTTTCAAAGAAAGCGCTCTAATTTTTTCAGGAAACCAAAACTTTTAACACAATGTTCCATTCAAACGAACTTCTGCGTTTTATCTGCGATAGCGTCACCTCAAGCGATATCATTAATTTTGGAAGCGGACTTACGGACTGCGTCACACTCTACCTTTACAAAGGTTTTTGTTGTTATATCAGTCGTTTTGGAAGTTTTTAGTTGTTAAAAAAAATTCTATTATTTGAAAAAAATTTTCTCAGAAAAGAAAATTTTCTTAGAAAAAAAATTTCTCCGAAAAAAAATTTTCTCAAAAAAAAAATTTTTCTTTAAAAAAAATTTTCTCGAAAAAAAAAGAAAAAAAATCTCCAAAAAATTTTCTCCGAAAAAAATTTTTCTCCAAAAAAAATTTTATACTAAAAAGTTTTTCTTCAAAAAAATTTTTCTCCGAAAAAATTTGTTCTCCAACACACCTTCGGCTACGATCGGAACACTTCGTATCACCTTCAGACTACTTTGTGTCACCTTCGCCTTCCTTCGGAACACTCCGTGTCACCTTCGGCTACCTTCGGAACACTTCATGTCACCTTCGGCTACCTTCGGAACACTTCGTGTCACGAATTCTTCCCACAGATTCATATAACTTTCCTGAAGAAACCAACTGTCTAGGTATTCTTATACAGAATTTAGCAAAAAATCCAAGCGCCGCTATGGCAACCATTTTCTAATGATACCAAAAAATTTTCCTGATGAAACTGTATAACTTTGTAGAAGAAACCGTCTCTCTAAGTAGTGTCATTCCGGAGCTAAAATTCGAAAACCGTAGAAGCATAAACGAAAATCAAAGATGGCGCCGCTATGACAGCTGGCAGCAATTTTCTTATGATCCCAAAAAATTCTTCTGGTCAAACTCTATAACTTTTTAGAAGAAACCAACTCTCTAAGTGTTATCATTCCGGAGCTAAAATTCGAAAACCCAAAGAAGCCTAATTTATACCTAACAAAAATCCAAGATGACGTCACTTTGGCAGATTTCTGAAAATTCCAAAAAAATTTCCTGATCAAACTCTATAACTTTCCCGAAGAAACCAACACTCGAGCTATTATCAATCCGAAGCTAAAATTCGAAAACTCCGAGCATTATCTAAAGAACCCTCAAAATTGCCCACTTTGCCACATGCCACGGCTTTTCCAGAATTTTCCCGGAAAAGTCGCATATGAAATTTTTCGGCTGTCTAGTTCTCGAGATCGAAAATTATTAGTAGCTAGATAGATAGAAACCGACAGATCAGAAAAAAAGTTTTCATAATGATGAGAGTAATAGAAAAATCCATTGGCCATAGGTAAATGTCATTTTCAAACCTCGATATCTCAGCCAATTTTCAACCGATTTGTCTGGGCTGGGATGAGTCTGGGCTCGTTGGAAAGCTGCTGCGACGTTTTTCCTAAATGATATGTATGGGAAGGGGGGTGAGGGGATAAAACTCAAAAGTTCGCCTATACATCGTGTCTTGTCCCAAAGGTTTTTGTATGGAGTTTTTCGGGCTTGTGGACGTTTTTTTTTTTGGGTGTGGGAACTGCGTCACGCCCTAAATTACCGCTGCGGGCATGATAAGTAATACATTTTTTGTCGACGCAAAAGTTGGAGATAATTTCTGCGGAAGAGTGGGTTCAGTTCGATGGGCCCTTTGACTCAATGAAAATGGATTCTTCCACAAATATATTAATGTGGGATGTCGTTAGAAAGCTGCGAGTTCCATTTTCCAAAAAAATAGTGTTTCTAGATTATTTCAGTAAGTCACAAGAGCAGACGAACTCGAAAAATCTTCCCGTTGGTGGTCAATTTTACTTTTTAACAAAATCTGACTGACTCCAGCGCTGGCCATGTCAACTCTATATGGTTTCAGATACTAGGGAACATGGTCGTGACAGCAATATAGATCATTGATTTGAACAGCGTTGGAGTTTTTTTAAATCGACTACTAAAAAGTCAATTTTTTCGAAGAAAAATAGTTATACCACCCCACACTTCCATAACTTCCGGGAAAGTAGATACTCAAAACATTCGTCTTCATGAGGGCTACTCACCTGAAAAGTTCCAGGCCAATGCATTTAATCTTGCTGAAGTTATTGGTGAAAAACGATTTTCGACTATTCAGTGCAGACCATTTTGAAGTGGAACTTCACTGCTACAGCTATATTTTTTCGAGACAAATGTTTTTCTAGGTCCAAGGAATCGAATAAGCCATAGATAACGAAATTCGGAGATGGGTTGTTTCCAAGTTTCATACAACTTGGTCGAAGAATTGGCAGATTCACTCTTAATGCAACTAGTACCACATATGGACAATGTTGTGCTAGGTTAGAAAAAATTCTCAGGGCGACATTCATTCTGCAATCGGCGTTTTTTGGCATCCCGCTCACCGCATGTCAGAACTGTATCAAACGAACTGTAATAAAAGTCTCCCCTCCCCTAGTCTACAGTGGTTATGTATCAAGCCTGTCTGCTATAACTGAATATTAAGCTTTGTGTTCTGTTACAGAATATTGCCTAGTTGAGTGTCCATCACCCCTGAAAGTGGAGTAATCAGGGTCCAAAGAAAAATGTAAGGACATTTTGATTTAGTAGTTATTATAATGTTGCTCTAGTTATATGTTAGGTTAGTATATGCAGATTAGTGATGCATAGTCGGGCCTACACTACTACACTAAAATTTGAATTAGTCTTGCATTATGTGATGGATTCGGGATGCGTCAAGAAAGTGAAATTGTTCCTATGTTTCGACCATAGTTGGAATAGGCGGCCACTCCTAAATAAGGTGATCGAAGTTCCACGTCGACACGTTTTCCAGAAGACGACGACTAGCGAATGTTAAAACGTAAATTAGAAGAGATGCGGTACCTGAGAATTTGAATGCTGTTCCGTTAATCTGTCGAAATCTGTCATAGTCACATTTTGAGTTGGAATACTAAGTCTTTCGATATCTGTTAAAGGTTGGTATTCAAGTAACATGAGTTCACTGAAAGATATTCATTCACCACAAATTCAATGAGAATTTAATTTTAAGTTACATTTCGAAGTAATCGTTTTCACAGTCTTCCACTGGTGAGGTGTTCATGGCACTTTCACTCAATAGATCCTGTGTATGAAAAAAAGAAATCTGATCTCTTCATAATAACCTTGACTTTTTGATCACATTAAAGTATTTGAAGTTGGAAATGGTCGATTTTGATTTAACTTATACCTCAAGCGCAGCAGCATGATCAGGATCCATGTTAAAAACAAGCAATCACAAATTTCTTCCCTTTAATTAATCAAAAATACACAAAGCGACACATACAAGTCGGACAACAGTGCGTGTTATATCAACTGACTGAGACTACTTTTGAAGTAGACAGATTTGATAACGTAGGAAATTTCGAATTATCTTCGGAACGACCCATAGAAAATACCCAAAGTAGTGTCGAAAACCCTCTGACTGCCATGACCTCTGAGACCCATGATTCCACGGGCCTTAACTTCCTGCAGAACGTGGCAAAATTTCATTTTCGATTTTCGGCCGCGCTGCGGAGGTCTAACTTGAGCGCTGGGCTGGGACATATTGTTCAAGTGAAAAGGCTGACCTCAACGTGACGACGAAGTACAAGGGTCCTATACGTTTACTACAAACAACGTTTTTGTAGTGAGTTAGTTACGTTTATTGGTTATAATTATGTTAAAATTCCTTGTATCAAAATCATATTACAATTAGGCCTCTTGGTTGGGCCTCTTTTGTATCCAATTTCTTATGCTAGTTCTTTAAAGAATTTCAGTATGTTTTTGAGTTTTGTCCAAGTTCGGTCTCTATTTGGCTGTATTTCTCGAAGTGTTTCATTCTATGTCATGATAGAGCTGGACACGATGTCATGAGGTAAATTGTGGTTTCATTCTCCTCGCCGCACCTTCTACAATCTGCCGTTTCGACGATACCTATTTTATGCAGGTGACCATTGATTGTGCAGTGTGCCGTAACCACTCTAATGAGCAATCTTAGGTCCGTTCTGGATTTGTTTAGTATGTATTTAGAATTACATTTACTTCTGCCATTAATGATGTTTCTGCTGTGCCTGCAAGCTATTCCAGACTGTGTCTAGTTTGGTTATAAAAAATTCTCTGATCGTTTCCCTTTGGGTAAATAGGATAGTCCAACAGAGGGGCTAGGTCCGCAGAATGAGACATTGCTGCTTGATTTTGCGAGCTGATCTTCCGCCTCGTTACCCACGATACCGCTGTGGCCTGGAACCCAGGTTAACTTTACATTATTTCTTTCTGCTAAGCAGTTTAGTTGCTGTAATAATTATATAGTTAGCTTGGAAGTGAAGCAATGTGCTTTCAGAAAATTTACGCATTCTTGACTGTCTGTGTAGAAGATTATGTTTTCATCATTGGTTTATTTCGATATTAATATATAACATGCGTACGTAATGGCGTAAATTTCGGATTGTAGGGTCGTCGCATATCTGTCTAGAGAAGCGATGTCGTTAATATTCGGGACACAAGAGTATACACCCGTACCTACTCCCGTTTCAGTTTTCGAACCGTCTGTAAAGACGTTTAGGCGCGCAGGATTTAGGATAATGTCCTTCTGCCATGCATCCCTCGTTGGAGCTTAAATCTTGAATTTTTTGTTAAAAAAATATTTTAAGGGCGGCATTTGTCAGTCGGCATTAGCAGTTCAGCTATAATTTTTGAGTTTTCGAGCAGAATCTTCGCCTGGCCATGCTTTGAGCTAAACCAACAACCAAAATTTTTTAGTCTCAATGCTGTGGCTAACGCTTCTTATTCTCCATAGAGGTCCACCGGAAGAATATCAGCGATTATTTCAATTGCTCTCGTAGGAGTTGATCTCATGACCCCAGTGACGCCCATGATTATCATTCTCTATACGTGTTCTATTTCTGATATTATCTTTTTTTTAATTCTGTGATATCATAAATGGCATCCATAAAACAGGATTGGCCTAATTATCGCAGTGTATAGCCAATGAACAGCTTCTGGCTTCAAACCCCAAGTCTTGCCAATGGCTGCTCTGCATTGCCAGTATATTTTTGTGGCTTTTTTTACTCTATCTTCAACCTCCTTCGCTAATTTTATCGTTGTGCCATTCAGTATCGCTTCCTTAAAGTTTTTGTCTTCCTTTTGTTAGTGAAAAGAACCAGTTTTGTCTTTTATGGGTTAACGGACAGGTCGTTCTCAGAACACCATTTTCCCACTAATCTTAAAGCTGATCTTACAGCTGATAATCTTAAAGCTGATAAAGCTTATAAATTTTATTTCTCTTTCGCCCTAATAAAATTGTCACTTACTTTTACCTTATGAACGTCAGATTTAGACCGCAATCAAATATTTGTGGTGGTTCATTCACAAACGACACTGTGTTATAGAATTTTTTACCCCCCACTTTCACATAGAAAAAGTGTTCAAACCGTTCCACATTTCCATATAAAACACAACATCTTCACGCTTTCTTTGATGACCACCACTCCCCTCCCCCCTTCCGTAGAGTACACCGTCACTTGTGAACAGCTCCTATTCGCATATACAGCTGGAGATCATGTTTCAGGGCAGTTATACAGACTTCTTCAGCTGAAAATAGTCAAGATAAAGTGTCAAAAATTGACCTTTCTTACAAAGTTGTTCCAGACCGGTGCAACAGCCTTAAACCGAGAAAGTCTTTGCATGGTCTTGTAGTAGGGGTGGTATACTAGAACACCCCATACTCAGTTTTTCGGTTCATAGCTGCTTCAAGCAGTAAAGCGTTCCCGAAGTTTTCACCTAAAATGACTAATAACTCGGGAGTGGGGGAAGGCTCCAAGCAATCCAATGATGAAAATTTTTTAGGATAATGTCCTTCTGCCATGCATCCCTCGTTGGAGCTTAAATCTTGAATTTTTTGTTAAAAAAATATTTTAAGGGCGGCATTTGTCAGTCGGCATTAGCAGTTCAGCTATAATTTTTGAGTTTTCGAGCAGAATCTTCGCTCATCATTAGGGCTTACCATCCCATAAAAGTTCATTTGATTTCATTTCGTTTTACACGAGTTATAGCCAAAAAACCATTTTTATCACCCCCTGACATGCACTTACTTAAAGCACCATAACTCCCCCGAGATATCAAATTTTCCATAAATGAGAAATTACTTTTCTTACAATAGAACAAGGAATCGAATGACACATTCATCGGGCAAAAGTAGGACATGTTGTCCCAAAAGTGTACGAAATCGTTCGAAGTTTTCGCAAAATCACTCTTAAGTGTATGAAATTACGTCCACATTAAATTGCACTGGAAATTGCCGAAAGGACAATATTGAAAAACCTGTCTAAAGCAATGACCCAAAAAACCTCTCCAAATCCCTGAAAAAAACTGTTTGTAATATACGCAGCCGACGTATCTTGTCCACGGACGACGTATTACGAACACTGTGCACGTATAATGTGAGCTAATAACACGTTCGTTACGAATGGCATGCTACACAATACTTTATGGTGTCTTTTTCTCGCGGAGACTTTCGAAAATATAACAAATCTTATATTTTCGAAATTAATTTGCAACGCACTCTCTAGTTTTGATATATTTTCGATATATTTTTGGTATTTTTTCGAAATTTGTTCCTAGCGAGAAAAAGACACCATTAAATAAGGTTAATAATACATTCACCGCATATATAATACGTCGGCGGCGAATATTATAAGCACAATTCCTACGCGTCGTCGCTTGTAGATATTTTACTCAGTGTGGGGGTTTACTCAAAAAAAGATTGATTTTTCCTTTTACAAAATGTCACGAAGCAGAAGATGCGTTAGTGTATCAAAATAATTTTTCAAGATATCAAAAAAAATTTTTATGGATATCAAATTGTTTTTTCAGCGTATAAAAACAGTTTTTCGGGGACATCACGAAAGTACGGATGAACTGATCACCGTCAATTTTACTGCAAGCCAATATCCCTTCTGCGTCCGAAATCTACGTCCCCCATCGACAAATCACTATCAACGATCGACTTCCGCTTCTTTTAAATTACAGCGAATTTCATGATGAAATGCGTAAACTTTTAAGGAACTTATATTTTGCGGGAGTGGACTGTATATACGCATGTCACGATGAAATACGCCATACTTTGACAGAAGCCGATGTCACACGAGTATAGCTTTGTGAATGAACAGCACGATTGTTTCAAATGAAACCGTCACAACCGCTTGAAAAAGGCAAACTCTGTGACGATTTATGATCGGTTCTAACATTTTGGTTTGACTCATTTTATTCTGTAGGAATATTTTTCGCCAATTACCGTTCAAAGGCCTATATGGTTATGGTAGAACTGTGTTCTCGGAGATGCCCTTCAGGAAATTTGTTTTAGAAAATTTCGAAAACATTTTCGATATTGCAACATCAAATATTGTGATATTGAATCTTCTTACAGTTATTTTTATCTCTTTATCTACCATTCTCTACTTCCTTTTGATTTAGTTCACATAAGTCTAATTGTCTGGATGCAATCAACGGATTTTAATGAACGGATGATCTTGTAAAACGATAATTAGCTTTGCTGTGCATAAATACTTAAAGTTGCATAAAAGTGGCTTAACGACGATATACGTCATCGCGTTAGATGGTGCAAGATCACTAAATTATAAAATTGACATTGTGATTTGGTGAGAAAAATCTTTATTTCTTTAATTGGTTGCAAAAATGACATATGTCTAGTTGTCGCATGACACTAGACGTATGCATATCGCAATAAAAATCAATTTTTCAGCTTAGTAAATGTTCGCCACAATAAATATAACGAACGAAATAATTAATAAATAACAGGCTAACTATTGATTTACATCCACACAAGTACGATCTCGATGGGTGTCAACATTTATTATTAATTTCGCGTTTATTGGTTTGTAACAAACCAGAATTGAATTTTATTTACCGAAGTGGCAATCGTACCAGACTAATATTGACTGTCACTTCATATGATTTAGTGTTTTTACAACAATACAAACATTATACGAGCAAAGAAATATATAGATTTTTTTGTGTATATCTTTCGACTAATAAATAAGTAATTCATTAATCATTAACGAGGCAGAAATCGACATAAGCAAAAAAAAAAACGCTCTGATCTTGTTTTGAAAATGTGCTTTAAAGCATGTATCGTTAGTGGGATTGTAATATGAAAACCTAACTGTCCGCGTTCATTTGCGTATAAAAAATAGTCGAACGTTAAATCCAAAGTTGCTTCTGATCTCATACTCTAGCTCCAAGTTTTAACTTTACCTGTAATAGTTATTTACGTAACTAGGAAAAATGTAATGTTTACTTGCTTATCTATATGATGCTTTCCTTTCTTGTAACAAAAGTTATTGACTCGCTTCACTTTTCCAAAAATTTTCTGGTGTTTTCTTGAAATTCCCGAAAAATTCCCGAGATTTCCTGAAATTTAAGAAATTTCCCGAAAATTACCCAGAACTAGGCTCTGGTACCAACTTATGAAAAGTCAACTGCTTGCGTTGCCAACAGCAGAGATTTATTTCCCACTGAAAAACCAAACGCGAAAGTCTAATAGTTCCATCAATAAATTAATATTTGCTTATCCGCGTATTTAGACATCATGTAAATACGGTAGCGCCATTAGTTGAAACAGGCAGTTTAAATCGTTGGCTATGGAGAAACCATTAACTGATTGCCCGATGCAAACCCCGGTCTGTATAAAGTCTTCACTTACTCACATTGGTAAACAAAGTACGAAAAATGTTTTAGTACTCTTGCACTTGTAGAAAGTTATAATATGTAATATAGTGTCCAACTTTGTAACAACATTCTAATATCTTAATATCCTAAACCACCTAGAGAGCTAAACCCATGTCATTCTGTAGCGATTTGACTCCAGATTCGCAGAAATGCCACAGGGGGGAGAAGGGGCTGTAAAGGGAGTCCAGAATTCACCGACACCCAACAGATCTAGAAAATTTCTATGAAATTATAGAAAATGTTAGTATTTTCTTAGAAGTCCTAGAATTTGTTAAAAACTTTTCGTAAGTTCTAGAAAGTTGTGAAAAGTTCCACAAAGTTCTGGAAAATTTCCCTATATGGGTTTTGTTAAATTTTCGCTATAGTTACAGCGGACGAAATAAGTATGACCGCACTAACATTTTCGCCAATATTTCTCAAATCAAAATGAATTACCAATTTTCTGATCTCCATGAGACTTTAAATTATGGTAGAAATTTGGGTGGGAAATTTTCAGAAATCGATTTTTTCATTTTTTGAATTTTAGAGGCTAAAAAGTGCGAAATAAGTTTAGCCGCAGCGGTATTTTTAAATCGAAATTTGTTTTCTTCCTATTTCTCCTAGTTCTTTCCATCATAAACGACTGAACTATCATTGAGGGGATGGATCATACACATATTTCCATAAGATCAACGGATTGGTTTTGGCCGTTCGGCCGAAGTATGGTCGTCAAACCATGTTTTCGGCCATTTCTGGATTTGTAGTGATATTTCTTGACTCACATCAACAGGTCATGATGCATTCACTCCATTCTGCTTGTATCTAATGAAAATCTTCACGCATGTGCGAGTAGTGTTTAATGGACTATTCGCACGCGTGTGCGATTAGCACCTGCCATTTTTAAAGACCATAGGCTTCGTATTCCTATCAAAGTTCCATTCTTAAAGCGTCATCCAACGATGAGAGCCGAAGGCTACCGTTTCCATTAGACAAGGCAAAATAAGAAATCCGTTGTTTTAGAACAGTTCGAATGCTAGCGAGAAATTGAATGAGATTTAGCGTCACATAGCATGCAAAAACTGCTACCGGCTTCGTAACCAAATATTAAGCTCTTATACGACTGATTACAAGAACAAGTGTTTCAGGGTTTTTGGGAAAAATGGCCTAATTCTGTGATATGATCACTTCTAGAATTGGGAGGGACGACCCGAGTGAAAATGGCAGTCTCAGTGAGTACTAAAATTGAGTGTACTCACAGCCTCAAATCAGTCTCGATTTTTGAAAGAAAACTCAGAAGTACTCAATTTCGCTTTTTTTTATAAAATCATCATTAATGAGACCAGTGAGTACACTCATTTAATTTTTTTTTGATTTAGACTGACTGAGATCACTGAGCACACTCACTTAGACTATTTGAGATCGCTGAGTATGCTCATTTCGAGACTTTTTTAGGCTGTTGATCATGCTCAATTGTGAAAAATATTTATTTAACAAATGAGACTGTTGAGTGTACTCATTTTCGACAAAAATATTTTTCACAATTTTATTGACGCTTTTGAGACTGTTGAGCATGCTCAATTGTGGAAAATATTTTTTTTAGCCAATGAGTGTACTTAATAAAACAAAGTTTCGAGCCAGCAAAAGTAAATTTTGGTACAATTTTAAATAAATATAAGCGAAAAAAATTCGACTCGAAACTTTGTTTTACTAAGTATAATTAATTGTACCGTGTTCCGTGTAGTACGCTCTGATACTATATGTTAAAATACGTAAATGTAGACAATGAGTGTACTCATTTTCGACAAAAATATTTATTACAATTTTATTGAGGCTTTTGAGCTGTTGAGCATGCTCAATGGCGAAAAATATTTTTTTAACCAATGAGACTGTTGAGTGTACTAATTTTCGACAAAAATATTTCTTACAATTTTATTGAGGCTTTTGAGACTGTTGAGCATGCTCAAATGTGAAAAATATTTTCTTTAGCCAGTGAGACTGTTGACAAAAATATTTTTCACAATTTTATTGAGGTTTTTGAGACTGTTGAGCAGGCTCAATTTTGAAAAATATTTTTTTTAGCCAGTGAGAGTGTTGAGTGTACTCATTTTGGACAAAAATATTTTTCACAATTTTATTGAGGCTTTCGAGCGGTTAGTTTTTAGATGGGTGACCAGAAAAAGTAAGTAAAAATAAAAAAATAACAACTTTCTAATATAATTTCAGATTAATCGCGAATTGTGAAGAAAATAGTATGTGGCGGCATCTACGAACAAAATGAAAAAGTTTCAGTATCGGTGGCGGCAAAAAAGCGTCTCAAACTGTAATTCAAAATTAGCATACTCAAGAATCTCAAATAGCATCAAAATGAACATACTCAACAGTCTGAAATAGTCTCAAAGTGAGTATACTCAACAGTCTCAAGTAGCCTCAAAGTGAGTATACTCAACAGTCTCAAATGGTCTGAAAATGAGCATACTGAACAGTCTCAAATAGTCTCAAAATGAGCATACTCAATTGTCTCGAATAGTCTCAAAATGAGTATACTCAACAGTTCCAAATAGTCTAAAAATGAGCATACTCAACAGTCTCAAAATGAGCATACTCAACAGTCTTAAATAGTCTCAAAATGAGTACGCTCAACAGTCTCAAATAATCTCAAAATGAGCATACTCAACAGTCTTAAACAGTCTCAAATTTAGCATACTCATCAGTCTCAAACACCAGAAAAATGTCTATTAATTGAGGCAAAAATGAGCATCATTTTTAATGATGATTACGGTCTCAAAACAGTCTAAAACGTTCGAAAATACAGTACTCAGTGCCATACACAAAAACAGTCTCAATTTCAGTCTCAAATCGCATGGTTTTTTTTACTGGGGGACCCGAAATTTCTAGAACTGTAATAGTTAGAAAATTGCTTCCAAAGACAAGGTCGCAGAAAATAAAGTTTTAGAGAACATATGTCACAGGGTTTTCTCGAAAAACGTCTCAATTCTGTCAATTCTGGAATCAGGAGAGATAACTCATATTTCTAGGACCATGGCAGTTAGAAAGTTGCTTCCAAAGGCAAAGTTGTAGGAGATGAAAGTTTAGGGAACACGTGTTCCAGGGTTTTGGGGAAAAATGACCTAATACCGGAATATATCCACTTCTACAATTGTCGTACTTCGGGAGGGGTTGGGACATTACCTTGGGTAATTTCAAATTCTGATAGTTTTAAAAAATTTGCAATTCTGATAAGTTCGCAGCTATTTGCAAAATGTGTTGGGTTTGCCACATCTATTCTGATACGTACGGGTCTTTGCTTATTTTACTTTTTTTTGGTGGGGCTACATGACAGCCACAGACGAATGGTTGGTCCGTTTACACTATGTGTTTGACAAGCACTTAGCAGATTCGAAGAATGTAGTAAAATGAGGTCGAGGTGAATAGGAACAGTAGGGCGATTAGGTTCGCCCCACCAAAGTATATAAACAGAGGAGGTAACGCAAATGCAGAGTTTCTCGTGGCACACGACTTTGAGGTGAATATATCACCGTCATGTTGCATACATGGGGAATTAGTTTTATCAAGATGCGACGCAATTGCACATAAACGACGCAGTTCCAACAACATTATCATACTAAAATATCACCGATACAACTTAACAAATACATATTCACCTCAAACTGGTGTGCCGTAAAAACTCTGATCCCCTGACGATTTGCGTTACCTTCTCTGTTTATATACTTTGCGCCCCACTGCACTGTTTCTATTAACCTGATCATAAGCAACCACTTGAAGTACGAGAATGCTATTATGATATTGTCTTATGCAGTACAACAAATGGAAGATCACATTTCCCTGAGAAAATCAAGAAAAAAGGTTTCCATTTGAATTTTGTTTCAATGAAAACGGTCGTGATTTTAATGTTGCATTTCTTCGATTTCATTTCGACGAACTGTATAGCTCGAAAAACAAGGTTGAAATCGATCTACATAAATAATAAACAATAATTTCTGCTTATTATAAACCAATATATATCCGTTGTTGAGACCATACTTAAAGCATTCCAATATTCCTTATTGTAAAGTGTTTACATACACTTCATGGCAACTGCTCTAGAAAATAGATATTTAATGGCACGGCTTCCCGTCAATTATTGCTATGATTTTTAAATGTGAACTAATAATAATGTGCACGAAAGCTGTGCATCAGTCTATTCATATGCAAAAAACAACGTTAAAGGTATACTGTTGATCGTGGCAAATATCGAAATGAAAATACTTCTTACAGCTTTCGTCTTGAAATCATTTGCTATTTTTTTTTCTTCAGCAATGAAAGGCAACGAAAACCCAATCATTTTTTCATTCACAGTCAGACAACATATAATGAAAAGCAAAGAAAAAATAACATACGACTACGCTTTTGGCTGATTTCTGAGAGATGGTACCCATTGAAGTAATGAAACTCTGAAACGTGTTCTTCAATTGCTACGGTTGTAACTTAGATGAAAACGAACGAAAAGCACGGCTCAGTTTATATTTTCTAAGAGTGCTTCTGTTCATGACAGTAGCACATGTGAAAAGCTATACTTAAAATTCCAGACCCGCGTGCTATGTAATATTGCCATTGAGCAAAAAGGACTTAACACACCACTGTAATTAAATGCTCCACAATGTTATTTACAAAAAACGAAGAAGATACCCGGACTTCAGCTGTCCTTATTCGTGACATGACAATGACCCATAATAAGATACTTGCGAGAGCGCAAGATAAATGCACAATATATCATTGGAATCGCATGAAATTTTATCTTGAATGTGTGTTAGTTTCTTATCATGTGTAGCTTGTCTTTAAATAGTTCTTTTGGTTTCTTTTTCCTATAAATTCTTTCCTGTGCCCTGTGCGTTACAAATACTTGAAAAAAAACCGTAGCTATCGCGTGTTTGGATGAGAAAAAAAAAAACAATTATTCAGCTCAATTTTTTATGCTACCGAACGGAGGCTGGTAGATTATTTCGCGTTTTGTCTTACGTGCAAATTGTAATTTCTTCTTCATCGTTCTTGTAGCTTCAAAATTCCTTTAAATAAAAAATCATTTCAGATAATTTACTTTAAGAGGCAATGAATGATGCCGGTTCATATTGCTTATTGCATTATGTGATGTGTTTTTATAACACACTCGAAGCAATGCATAAAATTAGTTTTTTATTGGAAATATATTGAATAAATTGGTTACGACCCGAAGGAGTGAAACGGAAATTCAGAAAAAAAAACAGTTTTCATACAATGTTGTTCTTATTATAAATAATTTACATTTAAATGCAAAATATTTTGTGTCTTACTGCCCAATTCATATACCAAGTGCAAGCGTGAGGCTGGCCGTGTTCATGAAAACACAGGCTGCATTCGGTAACATGACGAATCTCCCAGTGCAATAACTCCTGCTGCGACCATTAACGTCCAATTCTATAACTTTCTCTTTTACCAACAACTCCATCCTGTCCAACCCGTTGTCCATTAACTCACATTTCAATATCCCTCCCTGTGCAATATAATTCATATCAATATCTACCGTTATCCAATATCGTTTATTTATTTTAGAAAACGTTAGTATAATATAGAAACGCACGACGACCAGGACAGCATAAATATGTGGAAAAAGTGACACACTGAACAAATACAACCAAAAACAATGGGACTCAATCACAGTCGACCGGTTGTTGAACTCCTTACACTTCGAACGAGATACGGATATGGCGAGATTTCTGGCGATTCGACGACCAGAATCCGGGGGGTGGTTACACGCATTACCGTCACGAGCAATCGGCAGCTTACTCGATAACAACGCTCTCCGGATAATAATGGGGCTACGACTGGGTATTGACATTTGCTCACCTCACATCTGCCTATGCGGCGTACAAGTGGACAAAAAAGGCCATCACGGACTCAAAGTGCCGGTCGACATTCCGAACTCAACTCCATTATCAAACGAGCGCTAGTGGCAGCAGATGTTCCGGCCAAGTTGGAACCACCTGGACTGGCGAGGGAGGACGGCAAACGAGTCGATGGGATGACATTAATACCATGGTCAAAAGGTAGCAGCTTAATATGGGATGCCACGTGCACTGACACATTAGCGCCAAGCAATATCCGTTTCAGTACTAGAAAAGCAGGTGGAGCGGCAGAAGAAAAGGCCCAAGTGAAAACTAGAAAATACCAGTCCTTGATTAACCAAAACTATCATTTCGTTGAGACAATGGGGCCATGATGCAATCAAGCAATCAAATTTTTCGACAAATTAAGTAAGATGATCTCACGTAAAACCCATGAGCCCAGTTCGAAATCATTTTTAAAGCAAAGGCTATGTATGGCAATACAACGCGGGAATGCAGCGGCAGTCATGGGCACTTTCAGACAGCTTGCAAATTATTACCATTGTACTAATGCTGACAAATAAAATCATCAATCGGTAACTTGGCGTTTGATTTAAGTAACATATTTGTTCCCAATTGTATATTGTTCATTACTTGACACCAACACACTCTCGAATATACAGTAATAGTACATTACA
>CM055403.1:37073583-37084598 GCA_029228625.1 Pseudolycoriella hygida | reverse complement strand
GGGGGGGTGCGGAAGTAAGTCATTACATGAGGGATCAATTTTGTGAAGAAATGAGCCAAACTCAAGAGGGTGTTTTTAAGCAAAAACCTTTGAAAACTGTTTTTTGTCAAGTGTAGAGTTTGTATCCCGAGCCGAAGGTGAGGTATACAACTGCACGAGTCAAAAAAAAGTTTTTAAAGCGAGTTGCTTAAAAATACACGAATGAGTTTGCGAGTGTCACGAAATGATCCTGAATGGATGACTTACTAAGCACTCCCCACTGTATGCGATTTTAATCGGTGTCCCATCCGAAAACGCGTCATTACATGCATATATATATGTATTGTATATATACATGTAATAAGAAGTTTCCCTAACATACATGTAATGAATAATTTTCGTGGGGTGCACATATACATGTAATGACAAGTTTTCGGTGGGACATCGATTAAAAATAATATTTACATAACCAAAGGACCGTACGTATCAGAATAGATGTGACAAGCATAGATGTGGAAAAAGACTCGAACGTATCTAAATGTAGAAATGTGCCAATAATCCAATGTTTTGTGCTCTTTTATAACTATAAGAATTTGAAAGATCCATAGAAATTACCCAAGGTAATGTCAAAAACCCTACCGAAGTACGTGTGAGACCATTGATTTTGATTTGATGACCAAAATGTTCTCCCCTGCACCATATCACAAAGAGAGCTAACGTACTTTCTCCAAGAAATCCTGAAAGTATTTTCTCTAAAATGTAATTCTCACTAAGTTTGTTTTTAGAAGCAAGTTTCTAACTGCCATAGTTCTAGAGATGTATGTCATCCCTGCCAATTGTAGAAGTGGTCATATTCCAGCATTGTCATTTTGCCTCAAAACGTGGTCTCTAAAATTTTATTCTCTACAACTTTGCCTGTGGAAGAAACTTCATAACTTTCACAGTTCTAGAGATATGGGTCATCCAGACCAATTCTAGAAATGGTCATATCCCAGGATTGAGGCATTTTTACCCAAAGCCCTGAGACACGCGTTCTCTAAAATTTTATTCTCTACAACTTTGCCTTTGGAAGCAACTATTTAACTTTAACAGTTCTAGGGATATGGGTCCCCCCGACCAATTCTAGAAGTGGATTGGGTCATTTTTCCTTGAAACCTTGAAACACGTTTTCTCTAAAATGTTGTTCTCTACAATTTTGTTTGTGGAGGCAACTATCTAACTTTCATAGTTCTACAGATATGGGTTACCCGCCCAATTCTAGAAGTGGTCATATACCAGGATTGGGCTATTTTTCCTTAAAACCCTGAAACACGTGTTCTCTAAAATATTATTCTCCACAACTTTGCCTTGGAAAGCAGCTTTCTATCTTCAATATTTCAAGAGATATGTAACATCCCGCCCAATTCTAGAAGTGGTCATATCCAGAATTGGACCATATTTCCCTAAAACCCTGAAACACGTGTTCGCTTATGGCCGAGAAGCTCAATTTCGTCCATTCCAGGGAAAAAGAGTTTAGGGTGATCGGTTGAACCGCTTAATTTTATTGTAACAAGGTGTGATTTGCGGGAATGCATTGATTATTATGGAGATGACGAATCAACAATAAAAAAATGTCCGTCCGTCCGTCTCCACTTTTTTCCCAACGCCTCAACCGATTCCTCTAAACTTTTTTTCCCTGAAAGGTACATATGACTCAAATTCAAAGAAGAGCAAAATCTGTCAAGTAGTTCCGGAGATTTTGTCAAAGAAGTGTCCAAAAACGTGGATTTTCGAGGGTCGGTCGGTGAAACTTTTACTCGTCTTTATTGAACGACCCCAAAGAGTTGGTACAAGGCAAAGCCGAGACACAAACAAATGTGTTAATTAAAAAATTATCTTAAGAAAATTACGGTTTACAAGTATATGTAAATCGCTGTTCGTCATAGTCAGCTCTCTCTAGAAGCAACAGACTACAAAAAAAGACAGAATAAAATGTGTTAGAAACAGACCTGCGAATCGATTATGCTTCCAGCACTTTGTCGAAATGAATATAAAAAATTGTTCAGCTTCCACATTACGCACGCGATTCAATCAAATTAGAAATGCTAACTTTTTATTGTGTCTATAACTAACTAGTTGGTTATTAGTTTGGATATTGAAATCTTGATTTTCGCATTTTTGGAAATTTTTTGTTCCTCATATTTGCAATTTAACAAATATTTCATTCGCTCTCGGCTGTCAATAATGTAGAACAACAAAAACTTCTTAAAAGGTAGAGTGTGACGCAGTCCGTGAGTCTGCTTCCAAAATTAATTATATCGCTTGAGGTGACGCTATCGCTGATAATACGCAGAAGTTTGTTTGAATAGAACCTTGTGTTCACAGTTTTAATTTCCTGAATAATTACAGCGCTTTTTTTAAAACAAAGTTACGTTGCGTTAATAAAAAAAATTGCGTCACAAATGCCGGACCCAACGACGAAATAATTTTTCTGTACTTTCAGTTTTTACGCTGCAAAAATTTGACTTTTGTTTCTTATTGCGTAGATTGTTTAAGGTTTGTTTAAATTTTTACGTGTAAAAACTGTAAGTATTGAAAAATTATTCCGCTGGTGGGTCCGGCATTTGTGACACAATTTTTTTTATTAACGCAACGTAACTTTGTTTTAAAAAAAGCGCTGTAATTATTCAGGACATTAAAACTGTGAACAAAAGGTTCTATTCAAACAAACTTCTGCGTATTATCAGCGATAGCGTCACCTCAAGCAATATCATTAATTTTGGAAGCAGACTCACGGACTGCGTCACATTCTGCCTTTTAAGAGGTTTTTGTTGTAATATCAGTCGTTTTGGAAGTTTTCATTTGTGTCCAAAAAAAATTGTCTTCGAAAAAAATTTTCTCAGAAAAAAAGTTTTTCTCCAAAAAACATTTTCTCAAAAAAGAACTTTTTCTTCAAAAAAATTTTTCTCCGAAAAAATTTGTTCTCCAACACCTTCGGCTACGATCGGAACACTTCGTATCACCTTCAGAATACTTTGTGTCACCTTCGCCTTCCTTCGGAACACTCCGTGTCACCTTCTGCTGCCTTCGGAACACTTCGTGTCACCTTCGGCTGCCTTCGGAACACTTCGTGTCACCAATTCTTCTCAGTGATTCATGTAACTTTCCTGAAGAAACCAACTGCAACTTTTATGTTTTTGTTTTGTACTTTTCTTTGTTTAAATAAACGAAGGATACAGGGGTGTGGTACAAAGGATCACAGATCCAGGTGCCTGTCCGAGTAATCGGACCCTCCAAACCGCCTTATCTATCTATCTATGTTATAAATGTGATTTTCTCACAGAGCAAAATTTAAATGTCTATATGAAAATAGTAATTTTCAAAACGACCAAATAAATGAAATTAAAAAAAAAATATTGGAAAAAAATGGAAAAAAAGACCTGCAGCCGCCATGACTCGAACCCAGGACCCCGACACTTCGAAGCAGTGATAAATTCTCGCAGCTATCACATACATGCGCTCGAATAAATAACGTAGGATATTCTCTCGCCTAATGAAATAAAATATTGTATTGGTGGGCGTGAGAAATCTCGGATATCTTCTTATGTAAATATAGTACTTTCACTTGTTCACTACGCTCACTCGTTATGTACAATATTTACATTAGAAGAAATCTTCGATTTTCTCTCGCCCACCAATAAAGTACTATTATTTTCTATTTTTGGAAGACGACATGCCAAAAATGACATAAAGGTGTGAATAAGTTAAGTGTTAATGTTATGCAAATGTATGGATATGAAAATATGGAACAGTATATTTGATAACTATGCTGTGACTCTTAACAATCGATTGTCTGTTTCTTTTAAAAGATAAAAAAAAGTTGCGAAAAATTTCTTCGTATTTTTAAGCGTTCCACATTGGGAACCCTGGTGTTCCATATTAGGGACACTTTTTTAAAACAGTTAAAATTCACTTAATTTCGAAAATGTTGAAAAATTTCTAATCTATCAATTTTAGAAGTCCCTTATTCTCCAAGAACCTGCACAATACTTTACTAATCTTTCCCAAATAACTTGCTCCTAGATTTCGAGACATTTCAACTCTGTTATTTGCATTCTGTTTTTGGTGTTCCACATTAGGCACCCTTACTCTAATTTAAAAAGACACAAAAGAATTCACATTGGTGAGAGGCCGTATCATTGTGACAAAATGCGAGATGTCGTTTACTAAACAATTTTATTTGAAAACACATGTGAGTACCCACACTGGTAAGTAGTTAGAATACTTGCTCTTAATTCAGATTGAAAAGAACATCTCTTTTTTAGAGAAGAAGGTTGGCGTTGTTTTCTCAGTGACATTTTTTTCCTCTCTTAAGAAATCCTATTTGATGAGACAATTAATTTAACGCCTTTGTTGGGAAGGCAACACTGTAATTCAGCAAATTCTTTTCTCTCACACATTACCTACTTCACATAGATTCGATTCCCGGAACCAGATTGTCACCTTAATTATTATATTCAAATTACGCAAACCAAAAAGTATCTTTTTTCGATTTCTAAATTTAAATTTAAATTTTTCTCGGTCATCTGACCAGTAAATTAGTCAGCGTGTGTTGCGTTTATAAAGTAAAAAGCTGAGATCCTTTATCAAGATCATTCGCCTAGCTCATATCATCGTAAATTGCTTCTTTAGCCGTCGTAGGATTCGTTAGCTAAAGCAATTTCTATGATTATAGTACACTAGAACACACGTAAGAGCACACGCTGATCAAAAGGGTTTATAAATCATCTTGGAGTACGCTAGAAGACTGTATATATTAGGCGTATATATATTTACATCATATTTTATATCACAATTACATTTTCATTCTTATCTTGTACAGTATTATACAGTACTAATGCTTAACATTATGTCCATTTCTGTGTAACATTCTTGACGATGCCGGGAGGATAGCATGGCTAACAGGTTCGGCATTTCCATGGTGATGATGTTTTTTCGTGTGAGCCTCACAGATTATGTCGGGCCGCCATCATTCACACACTCTTTTGTTCTTCACATTTCCAATGTATTCATATGTCCAGTATGATTCCATCTGTGAATGACTAGTTGAAGCTCTCTTGTCGACGAATTGTCCCATCAATTTATCCTTCGTCCACAAGGTCTGTGATGCGTAAATACATAACTCCATATGTGAGTGACGCGAGTGACGTCACATATTAGTGTGCTTCGATTTTTCGTTTCGGGCATCGAATACCGAAACTACCCAATTTATGAAGCTTGGGTGAACTTAGGGACGTTGCACAGTCAATAATTTCTAAGGGAAAAATTCCCCGTTCCGGTGCTTGAACTCGGACCTTTCTCGGTGGAAGTCCAGTGCGTTCACCACTGAACCACCCGTCAACCAGATGGAGCAGCAGTACTCCGCGCATGAGTACAGCAGTGCTAATGCGGACGTTCTCAAACAAGCTGCTGATGCACCTCATGATGTTCCCGCTGGTGCCGCTACAAAATCCAGAGGCGTCAAAATCCGGAGGCTACAAAATCCAGACGCAACAACATAATCAGGATTTTGATGCCTCTGGATTTTGACGCCACCGGATTTTGACGCCTCCTGATTTTGAAGTCTCCGGATTTTGACGTCTCCGGATTTTGACGTCTTCGGATTTTGACGCCTCCGGATTTTGTAGCCTCCAGATTTTTTGTCTGGATTTTGACGCCTCTGGATTTTGTGCCTCCGGATTTTGTAGGGGAGCTGTTCCCGCTAACCTGCGAAGCAAGTTATTCCTCGTGCCAAGTTTTGCCTTGAGTTTTTTGGCGTGTTGTCTGTATGTGAGCGAACGATTTAATTTGACGCCCAATTACACAGGTTCGAACTCGTACTTTAGACATGTATCACCGAATTTCACACGTAGCTCAATATTTGCTGCTCTGTTGTTCAAGTGGATATAACAGTTTTCGTAGCGCTAGGGATAAGTCGCCATTTCTTGCAGAGCCGTGCCAAAACCTCCAAGTCTTGTGTGAGTGCTTTGTTGATATCTGCAAATTTTTGATGCTGGTACGCATAAGCCATGTCGTCCGCATTCAAAAACTTTCGCGATTTTGATGG
The DNA here is from genome assembly GCA_029228625.1 of Pseudolycoriella hygida. NCBI lineage: Eukaryota > Metazoa > Arthropoda > Insecta > Diptera > Sciaridae > Pseudolycoriella > Pseudolycoriella hygida. Next base: position 37,078,534 of record CM055403.1, on the reverse strand, counting down.
GGGAAAGTCGTGAATATATAAGTTAAAAAGAAGGCACGATAAAACCGATCCCTGGGGAAGTCTGTTCTTAAGCTTAAGAGGACTTGGAATTGCCTGTCACTAAGCATATTGCAGATCACGTTGCAGATTTGCAGGCACGGTACAGCCTTAAGCAGTTTGAACAGCAGTCCTTTCTTCCATACCGTGTCATATGCCGAAGTTAAGTCGTCAAGTGCCAAGTCCGTTTTCAGCTTCCGTTGATACCCCGTCTCGATGTGGTTGGTGAGCGGCAGTATCTGCTCTGAGCAGCTGCGCTCCTTTCGAAATCCGGCCTGCTCTGGTGAAATGACTTTTTTGATTTCTGGAACGATTCATTTGTAAATCAATCGTTGCAGCAGTTTAAAAATAACTGAAAGCAGCGCGATCGGTCGGTAGCTCTCGGGAACTGATGAATTGCATTTTATTGTCCTCTATCTTCTAGATGACATGGAAAAAGAGTGTCTATGACTGCTGTCATAGACCTCGTTGAAAAACCATCAAAACTTTGCAATACAATAAATTAAGCGTATCTGTACAAACGTCCAAATCAAAAAGTAAAAAATAAAAAACGTCAAAAAGCGACATAGATAAGAAAAAATCAAATTCAATAAACAATAAACATCAAATAGTTAAGATCGAATATAAATCTAAGTCAAAAATATTAACAAAAATATCTAACAAGCAGTTAAGGTCGAGTAGATCTAAGTCAAAAATCTTAAGAAAAAAATCCGTTAAAACTGAAAAAGCAAATTCAACTGAAGCGTATCGTCAAAAATAGTATATCGATTGACTGACTCAGGTTTTAAAGGTTTAAACAACAAGAAGATCTTTGTCTTTTTAAATGCAGGTGGCAGTGTGTTTGAAATGAGCACATTGGAAACGAAACGTGACAGCCACAGCCTGGTACGAGGTCCGCAGAATATCAAGAGCTCCTGGTACACAGCATCAAAACCACTAGCCTTACCGCTCTTCATGAATTGTATCGCAGTGTTGACGTCGTCGACAGTGAATTGGCTCGAGAGTTCACTAGTGGTATGTCTCGCTTTACGGAGGGCTTTGTACTCGCGGTTTATTTTCCTTGTGAATAATCGGTCAGATGGCGCTTTGGATGAACCGACAATCCGCCTGGAAATCCTATCTGCGTTTATTTTCGGTCTCGGGCAGTTATTTACTTTTCTTGATTACTTTATAAGGGTCATCGAGTCATAAATGTTTCGTAATTTCACGAACATTCACGCGGACGTTTTTTTCGAAAAATGTCTTTATTTGTAGTGCTATTGAAACGGTTGCTTAAACTAACGTTACAAAACGTAAATGATTTTTTAATTTGTTTCATTTATCATACACAGACGAACCTTTAAATAAATTGTCTATATCGATGAATGACGAATTGAAGTTGGAAATAAGTCAGAATAAAACTTAAATTGATTTCGATGCCAGTGATAGATTGTAACTTCTCATGTGTACAACATGATAAATAATGAAATACCGTTTCATCCGAACGTTACATGCTTCGTAATTGGTAGTGTTGGTCAAACTAATTACTAGCAATTATTGAACATTAAATTTTATAAAAGGAATAGAAAAAAAGACAGAATCCTATACGAAGCTTCAAAGTACATTCATAGAACATAGCATTATGTTCAAATTTCTGTGTTCTTGATTGGTTTGGTATGTAGTATCTATTTATCTATAATGGCACCAGTCGAGAGACCAAGTAAGATAAACATAACATTGTTTTCTGATGGTATGGTTGGAATGGTTTGATATATAATTCATTAGTTTTGATATTGAATTTATGATTTTTATGTTTTATTAAGTCAATTAAAGTTCAGTTGCTATTATGCCTACGCAATGTATTTTGATTGATGTTATATTGATGCTTTGGTTTATTGGAATTTCGAATTTGTACTTAATCAAAATTGAACCATGCGGCGAATGAATATGGAATTGCTGTACATTTTGTCCTCGTATTAAGACGCCAAATAGGGGAATTCGAAATTTGTGCTAATGCACTTTGTCTTCTCATGATTCTGATCTACAACATGGAATTCAGTGAAATAAAATCTATACATTTGTAATTGTCATTGTTGATTTATAGTGTGGTCTTGGAACATGTGACTAAGACTGAGAAAAACTATTTTAAAACATTAAGACGCTATCTGGAATCCATGAAACTGCATCGAAATCATAATGTTTTTTAGGAGATTAGAATTTCCGAAGTTCCCAGTTTTCTTTACAGGAAGTTCGAGACATTTTCCTTTTAGGAAAGAAATTTCTTAAAATATCCCCAAATCGAAATAGTGAAAGTTAAAAAGAAGATTGAAATTGTTTAATTCATAAATCTCGCTGATTAACTTATAATTACTTTCATTTGTTTTTATAGGTTTATAGAATATCCGTATATTTCTCAGGATTCCATTGTTCGAGGTGCATCATCGTGGGCGACATGAATTATCCCCCAGGGAATTATCACCCAGACTGAAATGAATGGGAATTATCACCCAGGGAATTACCGCCCAGGCGAAAAGGAATGGTCCGTAGCTATTTCGACAAAAGTGACGTAAAATAGTATTTTAAACGAGGGGTAAACAACTACCAAAAATCCCTAAAAAATCCACAAAAATCCCAAAAATCCACAAAAATCCCAAAAGATCCAAAAATCCAGATAACATCTAAAATATCTGAAAAATCCCAAAAAAATAACAACATAATTGTTAACTGAAACAACATAATTAACAAAATTCAATTGCAAGCGGATATAAGAAACAATTACTCTGGTTGTATCAACTTTCCATGATTTGATAAAAAACAAAACTTTGATCAACCTCTAAGGACACATAAATTGACTAAGGATGAAATAATTATACAAATCGAGAAAGCTACGGCGGATTTATCCAATGATACTCATGGAATGGAATGGAATTATTTAGACTACCATTGTCAAATTTTGTCAACTTCATTCCAAAACGAATTTCATTAGAGACGTCAGTGATGATAAGGATACTAGCGATGATGAGGAATCGTTGAACGATGAAAGCGTGGAGAGAGGTGTTGACGCTGAAGATGAAGAACTAGAAAAGTATAAACAAATCTTATCGAAATACAACTGCAAGATTATTCTAGAAAGGGTTTCAGCGTAGGAGAGGATGACATATATTGCATCGAGCAGCACCGGAAACGAGAAAAAAGATCGAAAATCGGTCATCGTATGGTTCTTAAACAACAACAAAAACAAATTATGTAGTGATAGACTTTACAGAGTACGCGAAAAAAAGTTATGACAAGGCCTGGGACAAAAATCGTAAGTCTTAAATTTGGTCACAGAATCCTTGTATGAAAATCTATATACCGTTTCATCCGGAAAATTAACTTCAAGTTTTCCAGGTGCGCATCGTTTTTCCGATACATATCATAACTAAGAAAAACTTGGTAGAAGAAACTTTATATTAGAGATAAGTAAAACGATGCTTGTTCGATGCTTGCACAAAGAGAAGTAAAACATTTATTCCATACTAAATTATAATAGTACTGTCGTTACAACTACACCCTTATCAGGTGGTCCTATCATACTAATAGTCCAGTTGTTTATGTAATATATCTACAACACCCTAACTTGTTAAGATTTTAAATTAATATTTGAGTTGAAACAAATTCAGCGAAACTTTCAAACTGTCAAATAGAATTTAAGACTTAATCTCAATAAAGAAAAGATTAAATTGAAATTTTAACACTATAAAAATTATCAAAAATCAACTTTCTTTTCACTCTCGATACAAATTATTGGACCGTACGATTCATATATCGATCGATGCCAAAACGGTACACCCAACGTCGAATTGCTAGATTATACATTGTTAACCGCCAACCATTCCATATGTCCGTTTGTTGTACTAACTTGGCCATAATGGAACAATTTCTCGAACAATCGATCGCTTGTGTATGTTCCCGCCATTTTTCACCCCTTGCTCGGTCAAGTCCCCTCACTGAAACGAATTTGTCGAGATGCCGAATTTGATGCCAGACCTCTTCTCTAATCGACATATTGACCGCTTGACCAGATTTGCCTTGCGCTACGTTCAACAATTCCATATTCGATATTTCACTCAACGATGACCCAATTTCCGAAATATCCGCACACTTGCACGATCCATCGTCGTAATCAAAGACGCCATTTCTCCGGTTCGATGATAAACTCAGCTTTACACGACCGAATACTTCCCTTCTTTGATTCGATGATCCAAGAGTGGATACACAATGAAATGTCTTGATTACACCAAATAATGATTCGTCCACGTCCTCAGGATCCAATATTCGAATTGATGTGTCCTTCACGTAACACAGCAAACCAAACGTTGTTATCGACCCTTTGTATTCACACGCTCCATACAAACGTCGAAACTTGATCGAAATAACCATGGCGGGTTTCCATATGCGACGAATACTTTGACTTCCTTTGTTCCTCGCCACCATTTTTGTAGTTGATACTGCGATATTGCCTTAGCGTTACAAATAACCCAATTTTCCGATGCGATTACTCTGAATGACGCCACCAAATTGGTTATTTGTTCCAATTTCCAACTACTAAATATCGAACAAGCACACCGAATCAGCCATGTCTTTGTCGAATCACAATGTATTTCAGCTCAATATTCCACAACGAATGCACTATAGAATTCTTCATAGAAATTATCGCAACAAATGCACTATAGCTCTTCTTTTCAATGAACCGAAATTACTATTTTTATCGAACAAAAAAAATTAATTTCGCTGGACGCCCATAACCTGTTGAGCAGTGATAATTAAAACGATGCTTGTTCGATGCTTGCACAAAGAGAAGTAAAACATTTAATCCATACTAAATTATAATAGTACTATCGTTACAACTACACCCTTATCAGGTGGTCCTATCATACTAATAGTCCAGTTGTTT
>CM055403.1:37046217-37073083 GCA_029228625.1 Pseudolycoriella hygida | reverse complement strand
TCGAAAAACTAAAAGTGCTGATTTCGTCGTTTACGACTCATCAGTACACCTTGTCTTAAGACCATGTGTATATCAGCAACGATGGCCATAGAATGATACTCAGAATATGTCAACTCGCCTTTTATACAATCCAAATCCTACGATTGGATGCATGCCATTTCGTTTGAACAATTTGGAAGTAAAAGGTTGGTTTTTCGATTTTTGTTAAACAATTGGAAGTAGGATTAAGAATTGTGTTGAATACTCTTTATAACTGAACAAAGTGGATGGTTTTTGATTTCCAGCGTAAAGACCGCTCGTAACATAGTAAATGCTATTCGGTAATACATTCGGCCTTCGTCAGGTACGTTTTGAAGGTATGCCGTAGAATCATTTATTGCTATTACGTTTTACGTCTGTTAAAATTAACTTGTCGAAATAGCCATGGACCATTATCACCCGGGGAATTATCACCCAAGAGTTATCGCCCAGACAAAAAGGAATTATTATACGGCGAATTATCGCCTAGACAAAAAGGAATTATCACCCGGGGAATTATCGCCCAGACAAAAAGGAATTATCTCCCGGGTAAATGTCTTTTTTTGATAAAATTTTTTAAAAAATTTTCGTGGGGACGCTGGCTGCGTCATTTTGGTTGAATAGGGGAGTGTTAGCAACGCCTTCTTCTTAGCAGTATGGGAAATAAGTAAAACTTTTTCGAAAGTTGTCGTGCGGTCCGACCGCGAGCGGTCTCCTGCACTAGGGATCGTTCATAAAGTATGTACGCGTGCGAAAGAGATGCAAGATATGAATAAAAATCCCTTCCATTGACAGCGTCATTTGATTGGATAAGGTAGTGCTAAAAACGCCTTCATTTTAGCAGTTGTGACTTTGATTTTTTCGTAATTTTTTGTTGCATTTGATGTAAATCACTAAACTTTCTACCAGGTTATAATTCCTGGGCGATAATTCCCCAGGTGATAATTCCTATTTCTTTAGGCGATAATTCACCGTGTGATTATTCTTTTTTGTCTGGGCATTAATTCCCTGAGTGATAATTCCTTTTTGTCTGGGCGACAATTCCCGGGCGATAATTCCTTTTTGTCTGGGCGATAATTCCCCGTGTGATAATTTCTTTTTGTTTGGGCGATAATTCCCCGGGTGATAATTCTTTTTTGTCTGGGCGATAATTCCCTGGGTGATAATTCCTTTTTGTCTGGGCGATAATTCCCCGGGTGATAAATCCTTTTTGCTTGGGCGATAATTCCCCGGGTGAAAATTCCATTTTGTCTGGGCGATAGTTCCCTGGGCGATAATTCCTTTTTGTTTGGGCGAGAATTCCCCGGGTGATAATTTCTTTTGTCTGGGCGATAATTCCCCGGGTGATAATTCTTTTTTGTCTGGGCAATAATTTCCCGGGTGAAAATTCCTTTTTGTCTGGGTGATAATTCCTTTTTTTGGTTGGGCGATAACTTCCCGGATGATAATTCCATTTTGTCTGGGCGATAATTTCTGGGTGGTAATTCCCCGGGTGATATTTTCAATATTTTTCAGTCTGGGGGATAATTCCCTGGGGAAAATTGCCCAACACCATCATCGTGTAGTGAGGTGCATCATCGTGTAGTGAGGTGCATCATCGTGTAGTGAGGTGCATCATCGTGTAGGGAGGTGCACTACGATGCAGTTAGGTGCAATAAGGTATAGTCAGGGGCACGAAAGTACTTTACCGTGAGGTTCGATAAAGTGCAGTGATTTTGAAATTTATATTAAAGATTGATAAAGTGAAATAGTACATTACATCACAAGGAGCTAAGACGATGCATTTAGACCCAGGTGGGGAAAAGGTCAAATCCCATCGGAGCCCGAGGAGGATCTTTTCACCACCGTGGTCTAAATCAGCACCGTTTTAGCTCCGTGTGTTGTATACTATTTTTCGCGCAGACGGACAAAAAGTCAGATTTCGAACGAAGCACTCAAAAAACTTAAGTTCAAATTTCATATTATGATCATCGTAAGTATACGATTTAATTGTGTCACCTAAATTGTTTTCATAAGATTCGTTTTTACTTCTGTCGAAATTGTTTTTACTGTTTTTCAATTCGCGTGTGATTCTTAGGGTTGAGTGGATAATAATGTCGACAATAGGTGTGTGTCCGCGCGTACCGTTAAAAGTGAGACTAAAATGAATTTTAATTGGTTTTATCTCGAACAAAATGAAATCTTATTTTGTTTATGTTGCAGGTGGGTAAAAAATGACATATCAGACTGGGATAAAAACGTTAGGTGGGTCCAAAACGACATTTTAGACAGGACAAAATATGACATTCAAATGTGTCTCGAAATAGATTACTTTAGGATCTAAATTCGGTGAGAAAATCTGACGTTTTTTGTGCGTCTGCGCGAAAACACCATTTACGAGCTTGTTTCGGAATTGTTCTAGTTACGAGCCCCTATGGCCTTTTAGTTTGTTCTCTAACAAGAGCAAAAGAAAGGCTCGTAACTAGCTCGTAACCCTATTTCCCTTTTTATAGAAATACCAAAAAAATATAATAAACACACTAAACACGTTTTTATATCATAAGACTTTAGATAGAACTCCTCTTTATTTGTATTTCTTTACTTTAACAAAATTAAGAAATTATGCAGTTCACAAAGACAACACAATGACAGGAATATTAAATCTATCGTTGAAGCAATTTTCTACTGACTCGAACTAATACATTTTCATGTCTTCCAGGTACACATCCGTACAAAACAAAAAAGTTGATACATTAAATTGATAATGTCCATAACTCCACTGCACACAAAATATCCGTACAATAAGCAGCAAGGCCAATAATAATCTCAATTTATAACTCATAAAATGCTACCACAGCCGTACACTTTACACTAGAGTCTAAAAGATCTGAAAGATACGATCCCCTAAAGCCATATATTCGATTCATCATATTTGGCTTCTGTTTTGATTTCATAAATATTTTTGTAATCAAATGTCTCGGCTAAGTCTCAAGTAAGGAAAAAAGGGGATACCTGGTCGTATGAATTATGTTGAAAATAAAACCAAATTATACCGCAGTGCCTTGAATCCTAATCACTATAATAATAACTGAGCCAAGCACATAATATTTTTTCTATTCTTCATTCTCGTGGAATTCTTATTAATAAAGGAACAAGACAACAAGACAATAAGAACAAAAGGGAAAAAAAAGAAGAGAAGTGGATGATAAAACATCATCAGGCCTTCGTTCTACAGTACAAATATATAGTCCGTTCGCTGCCAAACATAATGGATATAAACCAATTTGCATGAAATTGATTTCTGATTAAATAGCGCGTCGCAGCGATTATAAAAACGACCAACATATAAAAGCTTCTTGAATTACGCAAACCAAATGGGCGCCAATAAATTGCATCGCTTCAACATTCGCAACAGAAAATATGATTATGATTTTTTTTCTTTCTATAACACAACACACAGGGTGGCTAACTTATTCATAATCTAAGTCTTGGCAGTCCACATGGAAAAAAATAGCAATTACTCCGCACTACCCATCCTCAAAATCGATTCGATTACCTGCAGATTAGAAAGGAGCCTGAGGTCCAGTTTTCGGAATCAGTGATGAGCTCGGATCGTTCCAGATTCGTGTCAAAAATCGTTTTCATCACACACGCACACACACACTTGTTGCTTTCGTGTCAAAAATCGTTTTCACCACGTTCAACATCGTATACATAGCTGTGGTGAAAGCGAGGTGAAAACGATTTTTGAAACGAGTGTGTGTGTGGTGAAAATGATTGTTGACACGACAACTATGTTCAAGTATCAAATCTGAGACCCATATCTCACTACCTAGAGGATTAGATGAAAATAGAAAATCCTTTTGTGCTCAGAAAAAATCTTTAGAAAACAAAATCGTCAACTTTATTCAATATTTTCGAAAAATCTGTTTTCAGAAAATATAACTGTGAAAATCAAAGAAAATCCTTACGAGTATGGAATCTAGGAATCAGAATCTGAAAGTAGGATCCATACAGACGTGTGGAAAAAATTGGATCCTGGTATCCTAGATACCGGGAAATTTGGGGGCCGAAAAACTGGATACCGGGAAATTAGACGAAAAAAATTACGAACGTCGAAAATCGGGAAATCGTTAAATATCGGGAAATCGGGAAAGAGCTAAAAATTGAGAAATGACTGAAAAACGAAAAATGGATAAAAATCGGGAAATGTATGAAAATGAATGAAAATCGGGAAATGAATGAAAATCGGAAAATAAATTAAAATCAGGAAATGTATGAAAATCGGGAAATGAATGAAAACGGGAAATCAATAAAAATCGGGAAATGTGTGAAAATCGTGAAATGAATGAAAATCGGGGAATAAATTAAAATCAGGAAATGTGTGAAAATCGGGAAATAAATGAAAAACGAGAAATCAATAAAAATTGGGAAATAAATAAAAATTGGGAAATGAATGAAAACGGAAAATTAAGAAAAATCGGAAAACGAATGAAAATCGGGAAATGAATGAAAAACTGGAAATGAATAGAAAATGGGAAATGGATGAAAATCGCGAAAAACTGAAAAACGGGAATAGTAAAAATCAGGAAATGATTGAAAAGCGGGAAATGAATGAAAAACTGGAAATGAATTGAAAATCGGGAAATAAATAAAAATTGCGAATGAAAATCGGAAAATGAATGAAAAACTGGAAATGAATTGAAAATCGAGAAATAGATGTAAATCGCGAAATGAATGAAAATCGTGAAATAAATGAAAATCGGAAAATAGATGATAATCGGGAAATAGATGAAAATCGGGAAATGGATGAAAATAGGGAAATTGCTAAAAAAGCTTTCAATAGTAAAAATCAGAGAATAATTATTATTATTATTTCGTATGGTCTACATTTCAGCTTTTACATTTCATTCTACAGTTCATTACAATTAACATTTTTATCCTATTTGAACATTTTATCTAGTAGTCTTAGTTCTTATTCTAGGCATATGTTGACGTGCAGTTTCCATGTAATCGACCGGGAGGAAGGTTATGATACCAACAGTTCGGCCACCAAGTGATGACATTTTTTCGGACGATGGACTTGTCGTTGTGAACCACAGTGTTTGCTTGCTGGGCTGTCATCATTCACAGTTCTTATTCTGCCATTGGCTCTATCTATGATGTCAGAAGTGAGGAAAGAATTCCAACAACGTTTCTTTGCCCTTTGTTCTTTCCGCGTGTACCAGCACTTGGCAACATATGGGTGACGTCATATGTGATGAGTACAATTTATTCGTTACGCGCATCGAACACCGTAATTACCCAATTTTTGAAGCTTGGGCCAACTTTGGGACGTTGTACATTCTATAATTTCTAAGAGAAAAATTCTCTTGTTCCGGGGCTCGAACCCGAGCCTTCTTTGTGATAGTCCAGTGCGTTCACCACTAATTCACCGTTAATTGAATCTATAAACATTCTTCTCGGTCTATCCCTTGACCTAACCCTGAGACCTGTGCATGTAAGACCCTTTTTGGTAGCCTGTTATTACCCATCCTTTGAACGTGCCCGCACCAGCGAAATCTTCCACTGACGAAACCACCAAGTTGTCCTTAATGTCGCCGTTCCTAGTGTGTTTATCCCACTGCTCCCTTCGATTAACCTTCGCTGTACTCCTAATAACCTACACATAAAAAACCTTCAGGTCATGCACGAGATGTCCGCAGTCCACCTAACTGTCACTACCATAGAGAATTGTCGGTAAGTGTTAACTTCAATGAAAAATAGGGAAGGAAGTTTACTAATTTTTTGGATCCCAAAATATTTACCTTTTCAATTCAGTTTCTTTTGAAATACCCAGTTTTGGCTTATTGGTCAAATAATGTACACACAACTCAACAACATCCCGTAGTTAATACAATGTTGAATTGCCTCATCATACCTCGATTTTTATCAGCGAAAATGAGTTACATTCATGATCTACCTATAATATTCAATGAATGAGTTTTGTATTTACTGTCTCGCAACATGAACAGCTCATTACAATCTTTGGCCTTAATTGCGTGCGTTGCATGTGACTTAATCAATATTTTTGTAAAGAGGCCTTGGTATTACTACATCTTTTAAATCGATTGTAAGGGGTGATTTACGCGAAAAAAACATTAATGCAACAAGCAATTTCGCCTGTTAAGCGGATCTCAATATCTAATTATTGATAAAATATTTATGGAAAATCGGTAAATATCACTAACCTTAAACACAAGTATTCGACTGTCAACAAAATATGAAAATCGTCACTCTTGCGATGGTAAACGCAAATTTGTCCATCGTATGAGTAGGCTGCAGCGACTTTGCCAGCTTTAAGTGTCACCCAAATTGATATCAGTTGTCTTAAACATAGGGTAGCCATGATGGATACTTTCGCATGTTAAGAAGATGTAATGATTTGTTTGTGACGGTTTCTCAAGTCAAATCTTAAAAAGTAGCCACCCATTGAAAATTTATAGGTGTAGGGAAATTAAAAAAATTTAAATGGAAGAACTTGCAAAAATTAGGACAAAAGCTAACTAAGCGGGAATCGGTAGACCTTAGGTACCAACGAAAAAAACGTTACACGTAACCTTACTTTTTTCAGGTTTTTCCGATTTTCTCGAGTCATTCGCAAAATATCCAAGGGGACTTTTTGGACGTCATTCAGATACTGTAATTCGCACCTTTTTAGGCTAAAAATAATTTTGTAATCCATAACATTAATTTAAGATAGTTTTGAATTAACCGGTGATAATTTTGTGAGACTCGATGGTGAAGTTGTTGTGCAATAGATGTCACCTAGATCATTAAAACGATATGTCATGCAAGAGTCCGAACAACGTTGGATGACGAATGGGATATTGTAATTCATTTGGTGACGAGACGCCGAACAAGCTAGAACTAAAAAGTTAAGTTTGGTTGTGAATTAATTGTGTGGGAAAGTGCCCCACTTGTAAAAGAAGTTGTGTTAGCTAAATTGGAGATGCGTGAAGTAAGCCTAAGCTTGTGGGTAGCGAGGTAAGGTGAATCAACGCAACACTTTGTGTTAAATTAACAAGTGTGTAACAGCTTTTAGGTGGAGGATTGAATTTAGTTTTCTATATTGGTTCGTGGCAAATTCATTAATCGTGGATTCGAACACATGGTTCCATTGATTGGGAAATCTAATTGAGTGGATGAAAAACGACATCAATTGCATTATAATTAAAGTCTCTTCACCCAACATCGTCAGGTTAGTTTTAGTGTATTTTTAAGGGGTGCGCATTAGATTAAAATTTTGGCTAGAGTTTACTTAGCCGTTAGAAGACAAAATTTTGTGAATAAAAGTTTTTTTGAATTTATGTGAATTGAATTTGGTTTGTAAAAAGTAAATTATTAGCAGTGAGAGAAATAAAACGTTACAATACCTAAGGTCTACCGATTCCCGCGTAGTTTGCTTTTGTCCTAATTTTTGCAAGGTCAAAAGTTAATTTCCCCACACTAAGGCCCAAAAAATAAACTAAAAATGTTCTAATCTTTCGTGTTGTATCAACAATTGTATAACACTCTGACAATCTTAAGAATCTAGCGTTATAAATATTTTCTAGCAGTAACTTTGTACGAATGCTGTTATTTGTGGTCATTCAGCATCAGTGAACGATTCGTTACTTGAGTTTCGCTCCACCATTTTTTCCACCTGCTTTTGAAGTCTTCCACATTTGAATGGTTTCGATAGAAGATCCAGAACGGTTTGCGTGACTTAAGGGATCATTATATTGAGCGCGATGCGCTGTTTTGTGAAGTTGAGATTTTACACAAACCTGACGCGATGCGATTCGCTGAGATGATAGCGTACAGGATGTACGAAGAAGGAAACTGGATCGCAGGAGGCTGAAATTTCGGCCAAGCGAAGATTTTGGTAGATCTGAAGAAGGATTTCAGAGAGTTCGAGATGCCGGGAGCAGAGGTGAGACGGATATCCGAAATACCGAAACTTTCTCTCGTAGAGTTCCAACAAAAGTATCTAGGGAGGTTTGCTTATGCCTATTAAATAAGAATACCAGAAATATGAGTTTTGGTAGAAATCTTAATACGAACTCGAAAATTTCACTTCAACGAATTATTGCAAGTTGTTCACATGATAAAAATGCATTTCCGAGAACCATGAGAAGCCAGAACTTTTTTGAAGGGTGCCAGTCTCGATTTTGCACACATCGCTCACTTCTTCTGAAACTAGACAACGCAAAAAAAAGATGCAGAAAAACTGAGGAAGTTGAGAGAAATTGAAATAAAAATAAAATAAAAAATGAAATTTACAGTTTTTGTGTGTTTTTGAAGACGATGATGACGAAAACAATGAAATTTCGCGAAATTTTCGAAGCGGTTTGTACAGTTTCATGGCACCAAAAAATGAATCGAATGGCAAACCCTTAAAATCCACGTTTGGAAAATATGGCACTGGATAATAGATGAAGAGGGCGGTATGATCCACGGAAAAATCGCGAGTATACGAAAAAAATTGTCGAACAATGAAGCAAAGACAATAAAGTCGCTTGTTAAAGACAAAGTCGCGCAGGTCGTTGAGCAGGATATTCGGGCATTGAGAACAACTTCCTGTGCCGGCTTCCAGACTTTGGCAGATACTTTCATCTCCATTGGTCATCGGTACGGTACCATTAAGTCAGTAGACATTTTGCCACATAGAACAGCAATTCCTATAGCGATAGAAGAAAAAGCAGAAAAACAAAGAATCGACTTAACTCGAAAGCTTTTTCGAGTTCAATCGCAAGGACTGTCTATCACCCTAGACCTTTGGACTGACGATCACACGAAACGTCATTATCTCGGTATGAATGTGCACTATATCGAGGACCGAGTCGAGGACGGTGTTTTGAAAGAAGAAACATTATGCGTGAAGGAACTAGATGAATTGAATGCGAATAGTGATAATATACATAGATAAATCATAAGCATGCTGGCGGCTTACGGCATCGACATTAACAACGTTGTGTTTGTAACAGATCGTGGAGGTGAGACTCGAGGTGAGATGATAGCCGCTTTGAGGAATGTTGCCCTTCGTTTGAATTGTAGGGCACACATGCCCAAAAACATTGTTGATGAAATGTTCAAAAAATTTTAGCCAACAATAGCATACGAAATTTATTAATTAACTGTCGCCGCCTGGCTGCATTCGTAAAACGGTCAAACATACAGTATCGTTTACCTCACGGACTGAAAGCTGAAGTCGGATCACGTTGGAATGTCACATTGACTATGCTGAAGTCGATAAAAAAGGCACAAGAAAGCAATCAGTTACTAGACTTTTTTGAGGCTTTTTTGTTGGCAGACATTGACTTGTACCTCCTAAATGAAATAGGGCAAAGGCCCGACCGACAATTAATTATGTAGCTTTATGTAGAATGAAACTTGAAAAGCATCTAAATGCAAATGTTAATAATATTCCTGATATCGGCGAAATGAAACGTTTTGGACAACAATATTCAGTTGAAAATTGGATGTTGGACGATATTCACAAGAAGTCCGTCTTCTTTCATCCAAAATAAAAGCAAATGAATATGTTTTGGATCAGACAAAAACAGGATCATGGCTGAAATTCGACGTGAAACTGAAATGCTGGATGACGATGATGAGGAAGACGACGACGACGAAACGTCCCTGCAACGAAGAAAATTGAACGCAAGTGAAACTCTACAACGGGATAGCATTATTGACGAATGTTGTGGTGCATATTTCAATGATGTGCTAAATGATGAAGTGCAAAGATATACCGACAGTGTGGTCATAATACAGAGCAACAACGGTGCGTTTGACCTATGTCAGTGGTGGTTCCAGCAACGGAAACAGTATCCAAAATATATGAGCTATCGCTCAAGTATTTATGTATTCCTGCATCAAGTTTCGCAGCTGAATCGAAGTTTTCATTGTATGACGAACGTCTCTAAATTCAAATCTTGTGAATAATTTACTTGTACTCAAAAATATGTTTGTTAATTCAGATTTACTTGTCTAAATCATATTGAATTGTTAGCTGTTTATTATAGTGACACTTAAATTGAACTAATATTTCTGGTATTCTTATTTAATAGGTGTAAGCGGGACATATAAACGATACCTCCCTAGATACTTTTGTTGGAACTCTACCGAAACTTTCGAAAGTTTCGGTGTTTCGGATATCCGTCTCACCTCTGGCTGGGAGATAGTATGCAGGCAACATTTCGCTTCGAAAGAAATTTCGAAACGTGTGTTCCGTGGTGTGACTGGGAAAATAGGTCGCCTGCGTTTGAGGCAGACGCGACAGTTTACACGGATGGATCGAAGACGGATGAGGGAACGGGAGCCGGACTGTACTCAGAGGAATTAAATTATAGCATATCAATTCCTTTGGAGGCATACGCCACCGTGTTTCGATCTGAAGTCGTCGCCATATGTGAAAGCTCGCGGGAGATGATCCGCGAAAGCGTAAAAGACAAAAGTATTGTAATTTGTTCGGACAGCGAATCTTCTGTAGGTGCGCTGTCCTCATTCAAAATCTCATCTAAGATAGTCCTTCAGTGCTTGGATATGTTAGAAGCCTTGTCAAGAGACAATAATGCCACTTTGACTTGGGTTCCAGGACATTCCAGAGTCCCATGAAACGAGAAAGCCGACGAATTGGCAAGAAAGAGAAGTGGGTCAGAATTCACCGGCCCAGAACCTGCTGGCGGTAGACATTCAGGAATGATGAGGATTATGGTGAAGAAAAGGACTGAAAGATGCAGTCAGAGTAGATGGGAAGAGCTGACCACCTGCAGACAATCGAAAGAATCTGTGGTGGGCTGCAACTCGAAAAACACCAATTTTCTCTTGAGTCTTGGTAGAGTCAAGTTGAGAGGGCTAGTACAGGACACAATAACCTGAACTACCTCCTTAAAAAGATCGGCATTATTAATGACACAATGCGTAGAGGTTGTGGGTGGGAACCGGAAACAGCAAAGCATTTTATATGCACGTGCAGGAGATTTACATAACTCCTGAAGAACAGTTAGACATAGATCTACATAACGTGCTCTCTTTTATTTTAGGAAGCAATTGGATGACTGGAACCGAGGGGGGAGCGTAAAATAAAATAAAACTAAATTACAAAAGTACAGCACAATAGGCCCAACGAGAATTAGCCTCAGTGCTTCATGTTAATTACAATCAGACATTGGGTTCGTATACAATTTTTGCCCCATGGTATTTGTTACTATTTCCTAAAATTTGTAATTAGCAAAGCTTTTAAATAAAACCAACCAACCAACCAGGTAGATGCCAAGATATTTTGGGAATTTCGCCTGTCAGTCGTTTGGGTGAAAAACGCATGAAACGTTTTGCCAACGCTGGAACATTAATTTTTTAAGGCAATTGCAATTACACTGTCAAAATAAAGAAATTCAAGAAAGAGTTGGTGAATTATAAGAAAAATGAAATTTGTAAGATTTGATTAAACATTCTTCAGCAGAGGTATCAAGACTTTTCAATCATTTCTATTATTGTTATTAACAATGGCAAAATAATGTAGCTTTTTGTCTCCACTTTTTTACTCGTTGAAAAAAAAGGCGCAAAAGAAAGACGAAGGTTGAATGTTCAAAGTTTCTCTTTCTGAATTATAAAAATTTGCTATTCCGCAATCTCTTATTGTATCGATTTTGTATGTTAAAGTCATATCTAATCTCACCGGCAAACAAGCTAGACTCACAGTTACATTAATTCAATTTCAGGTGTCGTGTGACTGTGAAATGACAGAATATCTATATCGTTAAGAAGAGATTCTCTCAAGACACATTCGTTAATTTGTTTTTTGACACATTTCGAATGCAGACACCGTATAATAAAATCAAAGAATATCTTTATTAACGATGCTGCATTGACAGCAACTATTTTTTCCTTTCTTCAATCTGCAGATATATATATTCGTAATAATATTAATGTTGTCTGCTTGGATTGTGCACCGATATTCATATGTTTATTATTTTATAAAGAGAATTTATAAACGAAAAAAAAACGAATCAATTTGAAACAAATAAATGAGCTTCAAAGTTAAACAAAATAGATAAGAACTAATTGAATTGTTAGATTATCTTTCCTTCTTAACTTTTAAATATTTATTTTTTTCTCTTCATTTTCTTACATTGAAACCAGTCTTCTCCACATATTTATGGCTTACCAGATCATTTCTTATTCAATTCCTGACTGTATGTGTACAACATTGCTTCTTTATTACATTCAAAGTTTGTTCAAAGCATTTAAAGCCATGAAGTTGTAGATTGATTGATAGATACGTAACATGACTTAAATGTCGACTTTGCTTAATACCTTCGATAATGTTTGTTTTTGTCATTAAATGAAATAATTAAAGTTAAATTGAAATTGCAGTAAGTCATTCGATACGCGGATGCGGACGGTTTTTTATCACATCTAACGAGCATGAACCTTGGCATCAACAGGTAAAATACGGGAGCTTTAAAACCCATTTTCGCACGAATTCCTTTTATTGCGATAATGAAGATTTTATCATTAAGCTTTAAGTTGATATTGTGGACCGTAGTGAAAGGACTTGTGTATATGCGAGAAAAAGATACAACTTCCAAAATGTAGACGAATAGTTGAAGCAATTTCCTGTTGCAATATCAATATTTTTTACTTATTTCTTCAGCGACAATTAAACCATTTCGTTGACGAATGCCATGAAAGGCGAATTGAAATGGTTCATCATGGGCGCGTGGATCGCCGAATTTTTCGGCATAGTCTAGTTGTCATGACGATATTGTATTTTCAACGCTGTGAAAAGTCAAGAAAAATTTGTGCTCGTGTTATCTAATTGATCAAATGATAGTAATTTATCGTTTCAAATCGTAAAAAGTTATTCCACAGAGTGTTTATTGCTGTCGGCTCCGAAATTCGGGTGGATTGAAAATGACTTTTTTTTTAATTTCTTAACTCCCCACCAAAAAATAAGATCTATGGGGTGCCAGGATTCCGCTGATATAAGTATTTTTTTTTTAAAGTCAATTTTAAGGTATGCGCCATCGGTTTGAATAGTTTCGTCAACTTTTAGTGGTACATGGACACTTCTCTTCGGGTCTAAGGACAAATAACTATCGAGTAACATGTCTAAATATACTCTGGGACCTGGGCAACGATTGCGCAAAGTTTCCTTTTTCGAAATGTGTCGATTCACTGTAGAAAAAAGTCGAAAAGTGTTCCCGCCTATGGCATCCTTTGTAAAAAAATCGACTGAAGATCGCTTAAAAGTTATCAAACATCACCATATTGTCTCTAGTTTACTCGTTTCAGTAATATTCTAATAATAGGAGCTGACAATGACATTTAAAGACCGATTTTAACATTTTGCACATTTCGGGATTTGTAAACATTTCCCACATTTTACGGAATTCGAAAATTTTGAAATTTAACGACTTTTACTATATTTCAAACAATTCCCGAATTTCAAACATTTCCTACATTTTTCACTTTTCAAACATTTCACATATCTCGCAAATTACAAACATTTCACACATTTTAAACAAATCTCACATTTATCACATTTTGCAATTTGCCGACATTTTGAAATGTTACGACGTTTCCTATATTTCAAACATTTCCCACATTTTTCACTTTTCAAACATTTCACACATTTCGCAAATTTCAAACATTTCAAACAAATCTCACATTTACCACATTTTTCAATTTGCTCGCTTTAAAAATTGTTTTTTGACTCATGTAATTGTATATCTCGCCTTAAAGCTTTTTACTTAAAAACACCCTCTTGAGTTTGGCTCATTTCACAAAATAATCCCTCATGTAATGACTTACTTCCGCACCATCCACTGTAATCTACTATTGTATGTGTAACCAATAACTTGTTTGTAACGCCTCAAGATAGACTCAAATATGTGTACACAGTTCATGGTGCGTGGTTGACGTCACACATGTCATTCTCGTCTGTACGGTTCATTGTGGACAAGGAGACTGCGGGAAAGGGCCTTTTCATATGGATGATATTTGCTTTTCAATTATGAAAGTTAAAATTGGAATATTCATTGATCACTTCCAAGTTCTACTTTTACTTTTTTCTTAGCGTAAAATTTATCCTTCTTAATGGTGTCGAGGATACTCGCAGTTGATTTTTGGCCGATTCTCCAATGGTCTGCGAATAACATTGTTTAGAAATTTTGCCAAAATCATTACTAGCAGAAGTACCAATGAGATTATATGATATAGTCGATTTCGAGGTCGATTTGGACAGAAATCGAGCATAAAAAATAAGAAGAAAAGCGTCCTGCAGTCTCCTACACACCAATACTCTGGAATATGACCGTCGATGATTTACTCGACAAGCTCAATGAAGCAAGATATCAGTCGATAGGCTATGCCGACGATATCGCTATTCTGATCTCAGGCGACTTTGAGGAGGTTTTGTGCTCATTGATGAACAGAGCGATTCGAATGGTAGATAAGTGGTGTAATAAGTCAGAGCTGTCCGTCAATCCGGACAAAATCGGAGTTATTATGTTCACTAGGAAGCGGAAGTGCATACCTCCGCCGATGCTAGTGCTTTTTGGCACTTCCCTCAGTTTGATGGAAAAAGTCAAGCATCTCGGAATCATTCTAGATAGTAAGCTAGAATGGAGAGAACACATTGAGGAAAGAACCAAAAAGGCGTTTAGAGTATTCTGGCAATGTCGCACCACATTTGGAAAGAAATGGGGCCTAAAACCGGTGGTTTTGTACTGGATGTATAGATCAATTGTAAGACCTATACCTCATACGGCTGCATGGCTTGGGCACCGCAGACCTAATTCGGTGTGGTAAAGAAGAAAATAGGCAAAATTTAGCGATTGGCGTGTTTGAGTGTGACAGGAGTTATGACCTCAACGCCAACAGCGGCACTAGAGTTACTGCTCTCACTACTGCCGCTCGATCTGCTTATACAACAAGAAGCTGTATTGACAATGTACAGGTTGTAATAATAATAATAATCTGCCTTACAACCCATGAAGGATTAGAGGCTAGATCATCATTTAGTAGTTTCGCTGTTTGTGGCTCTACTTTTTTTTGAGATCCTTTCATTACCGGAAAGTTTTACTGTGCCGGTGGTAAGCTGTGCGACAAACCCAGTGCCATCTATGAGATGTAACTAGGAGCGAAACTAGTACGAGTAGAATACCGGTTCTCCCAACAATGCCTTTTCCGGTAAGCCGTACGACTACACTCAACTTCACTCGACTTGAACGATTCAATCAGTTTTGTTTTGTTTACAAATCTAACAATCGGTACAAATCCGTCTGCAGTTGAGTTTCGAATCTACGCACTGGCAACTCAATCTCGTAGTAGCAAGCAGACGTGTTAACCACTACGCTATCGAGTACAGGTTGTACAAGGGAGAAAACTGGCCGAAGTTTTGGTCATGCCAGAATTCTGTCGGCAGAAGTTCAGAGAAGTAGAGATGCCCGAAGACAAGGTGCAGACGACTTTTTGTTTCGAAAGAAATTTCGAGACTAGTCTACCAAGCAGGTCTGAATGGGAGAACAGAGCGCCGCCAACAGAGGCAGACGTAGTTATGCATACAGATGGATCTAAGACGGAAGAAGACACGGGAGCAGGAGCATGCACAGAGGAATTGAATTACAGTCCTATATATGCCTATAGGGGAGCATGCTACCGTTTTCCAATCTGAAGTCATAGCCATATGTGAAGGAGCCCAAGAAATGATCCGAGCTGGGATCGGGGATCAAAGACAAGAAAGTTTGGATTTGTACGGACAGTGAATCGTCGGTCAAGTTTTCGTCAGGATTAGTCCTTCAATGTTTCTCAATTCTAGAGACCCTATCAAGCAAAAATGACGTAAAGCTTGCCTGGGTACCGGAAAGTAGTGCTGAATTCATTGGAGCCGAACCAGCTGTCGGAAGATGCCCGGTTTTGATGAGGACTCTGGTGAGGAAAGAAACGGAAAAAAACCATTAAAATAGGTGGGAGGCTTTGACTAATTGCGGACAATCGAAGGAATTCTTGGGGGGCTGTAATAAAAAGAACACCAAGTTCCTTCTCAGTGGAACGTGCCTGAACTATCACCTTAGCAAGATAGGGATCGTAAATGTGGGTCATTAGTAGGGTCTGTAGAGGCTGTGGCCTAGAGCCAGAGACAGCGAGACATTTTGTGAGCACATGTACAGCGCTGATGAATCTTAGAACAAAGCACTCGGGTGATTTTTATATAAATCCGGAAGAGCAATTGGAGCTCAATTTAGCGAATTTGCTATCTTTTACTATAGGAAGCAAATGCCTGAGGGAAAAATCTTAATCAACACGACGTTAACGTTATGGTGTCCTCTCCGTATCTGTATCTGCATCCTGCCGATGGTAAAAATGTATTTATTTAGACTGTAACTGTATCGTTATCGCTATTCACAGCCTCAAATTGAACAAAAATCCAACGTTTTTGATGCCAATACAAAAAATAATTCATGCAGTCGTGAACCATGTTCAGCGCAAAAATTCGAAACAGTAAAGCATTAATGTGACTCGATAAATGATTCATCTAATTTATGCAATAACTGAAGACAAAATGTGTATTTGATCATAGATCAGTCGTGACAAAAATTAAAATATTTAACCTGTCATTGAAGTAATGCATCCACTTCACATACCTTAGATTAAAATAAGTCGTGCGAATACATAATTCTCTTTGAACAATTCGACAGTGATGTGATAAGCGGATACACTCTTTTTATCGGCTGAATTTTCTAAAGTAAGCAATTGTGAGCAAAAATTGCTGGACTTTTTCAAAGATACGACACAAACGTGGAACAGGTGATAAATAGCTGTAGTATACATAAACTTCAGAACGTGCAATAAATTCAAATTATTTTGTGCCAAACCAGTCCTTTATTGAACACAACACTTTGATGAAAAGCTCCATAATCTTTATGTTTTCACATTCTTCATTGCCGTCTTGATTTGTATAATGGTTTGCAAATGATGCTTTCATGTTAGGAATCGTGTAACAATGACGTCTACACATTTTTTTAAATTTAGTCGCCCTTGCTGGTGCTGGGTATTGCTATTTACTTTGTCTCACCCCCGCCCCCCCCCCCCCATTTACATTCGTAAGCGCGAATAAATTTAATTGTTTATTTATATGAAAATGAAAAAATCTAGATGTTTTTAGAGCTTTCATCACTGAGTTGCTTTCATTACAACGTTCTCCATGATGATGATGGCGTTGGCACTTTGTTTTGTCTGCCTATGATCACGAATAGTTTCGAAGAGTACGAGTTTATGCGCCTGTCGATTTTGACGGTAAAACATCTTTTTTGTAGAAGGCGTAGAAGGATACTATCGGTTACCAGGTGTCAATAGTCTCTTCATTATACAGCGGCTCCTTTCCATGAAAAGGTTTAAGAATAATACAAGTTCTTTACGGGCTAGTTATCATGGGCACGCGGTAGCGATGCGCCCGTGACGCAAGTCCCCATACGAACAAAAAATTCAGAAAATTTTTTTTCGTAGACTTCGGAACCATATATACAGCTAAGTTTTGACTTTTTTTCCCTTGCGTCGTACCCCTGAGACCTCGCACTACAAACAGTGAAATTAATAAGAATCTAATGTTAATGTCTGTATGTAATGAAATGTAATTGTAATTGTAAAAAATATATCGATGTAACCATACGCATAAATAAATAAAAAATCGGCCTCGTTTGGGCGCCAGGGCTCTTAGAAGGCGCCATATAAAGCCCATATAAAAGAATGTTTTGTATGTGTGTGTGAGTGTATTCAAAGTATGGGTCAAATAGGAGCAAAATTTTTGGACTGTGTTAGGACGGAGATAGATGTTTGGTGTCAAAGGAAAAGTTGATGGGTTGGGTGTGTAGTGTGTCAGGGTGACCAATGGCCGACGGTGGTATGGGACGGATTTAGGGGCAAGATTGATTTTTTTTTGAAGATAGATGTTTCAAATCAGAGGAAAAATTTTTTTCTCCGAAATTTTTTTTCGCTGAAATTTTTTTTATGGCCGGAAATTTTTTTTGGCTGGAAAGTTTTTTTCCGAAATTTTTTTTTTCGCTAAAATTTTTTTTCGCCAAATTTTTTCCGCCGAAATTCTTTTTGCCGAAATTTTTTTTCGCTGAAAATTTTTTTTGCCGGAATTTTTTTTTTTGGCCGGAACGTTTTTCCGCGGTATTTTTTTGGCCGGGAGTTTTTTTCGCCGAAATTTTTTTCGCTGAAAAAATTTTTTTTAACGGAAACTTTTTTTTGGCCGGAAGTTTCTTCGCCGGAAATTTTTTTCGCCGGAAATTTTCGCTGAAAATTTTTTTCGCCGGAAATTTTTTTGCCGGAAATTTTTTCTCCAAAATTTGTTTTTTCTTTTCTTTCAGATTTCGCACGCCAAAAATTTGGCTACCCGTACTCCACACATCACGCAAAAGTTAATTTTTTTTTTGTGTCAAATCTGAAAGAACAGAAAAACTATAACATTGGGAAGAAGAGACGAGGGCTTGCGTCACGTTTCCCTTTCAAGAAGGCTTTTTATTGTGATTTTTTAATCGTTCGTTGAAAGGAGAATAAACTAAAATCCATCAAAAAGCATAGAGTTTTGTCGATTTACATTTTCCTTTTTCTGCATCGAAGTAAATAACATCAACACAGAGTAAACGGATAATAAAAACATAACCAGAGACCCGTACGTATCAGAATAGATGTGGCAAACATAATAGATGTTGCAAAAACACTAGAACGTATCAAAATATAGAAATGAGCAAACGATCCAATGTTTTGTGTTTTTTTAACTATAAGAAATAGTTGGTTTCTTCGGAAAAGTTATAGAGTTTGGTCAGTAGAATTTTTTGGGTTCTTAAGAAAATGGCTGCCAGCAGTCAAACCGGCGCCATCTTGAATTTTCCCGAGCAATAAATTTGGTTTTTTTTGTTTTCAAATTTTAGCTTCGAAATGACAATAGTTAGAGAGCTGGTGTCTTCTATAAAGTTATAGTAAAGTTTGACTAGGAGAATTTTTTCGGATTTCCAGAAATCTGCCAAAGTGACGCCATCTTGGATTTTTGTTAGATATAAATTATGCTTCTTTGGGTTTTCGAATTTTAGCTCCGGAATGATAACACTTAGAGAGATTTTTTTTCCAGAAAGTTAGAAAGTTAGTAGTTTAGTTAGTAGTTAGTAGTAAGAAAGTAGTTTCATTAGGAGAATTTTTGGGATAATAGGAAAATGGCTGCCAGCTGTCATAGCGGCGCCATCTTGGATTTTCGTCTATGCCATGAGAGTTGGTTTCTTCTAGAAAATTATAGTTTCATCAGGAGAATTTTTTGGTATCATTAGAAAATGGCTGTCAACTGTCAAAGTGACGCCATCTTAGATTTTTTGCTAAATTCTGTGCAAGAAGTGAGAAGAATTGGTGACACGAAGTGTTTCGAAGGTAGCCAAAGGTGACACGAAGTGTTTTGAAGGTAGCCGAAGGTGACACGAAGTGTTCTGAAGGTAGCCGAAGATGACACGAAGTGTTCTGAAGGTAGCCGAAGGTGACACGAAGTGTAATGAAGGTAGCCGAAGGTGACATGAAGTGTTCCGAAGGTAGCCGAAGGTGACACGAAGTATTCCGAGTTCCGAAGGTGTCCAGCAGTGTTTCTGCAAGAAAATTTTTTTTTAGATAAATTTTTTTTGGAGAAAATTTTTTTTCGGAGAAAATTTTTTTGGAGTAATTTTTTTTTGGAGAAAACTTTTTTTCTCAGAAAACTTTTTGTTGGAGCAAATTTTTATTTTTTTTGAGAAGATTTTTTGTCCAAAGAAAATTCAAACGTTTGAAATTGCGTCACAAATGGCAGAGCCATCAACGGAATAATTTTTCCACTTTTTCAGTTTTCACATGCAAAATTTTCTCAAAAACAAAGTTAATAAAGTTACTTGGGTACCTTTTAGAGGAACTTGAAAAATTAATTTTGAATTGGACAATGCTAAGGCAAGTTTCGAAAAATTGAAATCAGTTAGAAGCCATGTGGCATATTTTCTACTAAAACACTGTTTTTGGATTCCGAAACTGTCGTTCATAGTTCGGACGATTCCAACGTGGATTTTCCCAGATATGATGATATATAATTTTATTGTCTACTATTTTCTAGCTGACATGGAAAAAGAGTAGCTATGACTGCTGCCATAGCTCTCGTTAAAAAACCATGAAATCGTTATAATATTTGATTAACATTAATAACTTTAACATAGAGAAAGGATCAAAAACAAATATTACAAAAAATAGAATCAAAATCAAGTGAAATAATTAACGAGTATATAAATGAAATGAATTCAGGTCAAAATATTTAGAAAATAAATACATAAAAATGGTTGAAAGAACATCGTCAAAATATTTTAAAGATAAATAAATAAAAATTGTTGGAAGAACATCGTCAAAAGTTGAATATAAAATTTGCCAAATCAGCATAGTCAAAAATATAAAATATAGATTGCTAAAATAGCTCGTCAAAAATGCTCCATCGCGTCTAAGAAGATGCCAAACATCCAAGTCAGAGAACATCATTTCAACTGCATTAAAAAAAACGTTAACTTTTTAGGAGCTTCAAAAATTTAAGAATAATCAATCACCGGATGAGTGCTTTCGTTTTTATGACGCAGTAGTGAAAAGAAAGCACTAAATAAACACATTATCCAACCATGCCAAATTTATCAAAGACCGAGTCATGGAGCTTATGGACCTCATTTCTGAACTCGCGAGACGGAAGAGTTGGATCTACATGGTTTGCAGCAAGGTTGAATAACCGGCATGCGAAGTTGAAAGGCGAGAATTGTGAGTAATGATTAACGGAACCCGTGATTCTAATTAATGAGGATTTTCGCAAAACTCGCGAGCCATCATCCAACTTAATCTTGTCGCGAATGAAACGAGAGTTCACTCTTCCAGTCAAAACATCGTGGATGAAGAAAACTGCTGCATTGGTTCTACGTCTCAGCAAAGATTTCAGATTGAGTTCATCACACCTATCAATGTAAGGGTGAAGACGGTAGCTATCATCGTCTTCACTGACAAATCGATCGCGATTAGCGTACAACACGAACTGTCTTTGAATACTTTCTAACGACTGGATGTGAACTGCTTGATGAGGTGCCCAAATCGTACTGGCAAATTCCAGATGAGAGCGAACTATGGCGGAGTAAAGCATAGTGGCTGTGTCAACATTAAAACTTTCATAACACTGACGCTTAACAAATGAAAGCATAGACTTAGCTTTATTTATCGACAGTTCCCAGTGTTCATTAAAGGAATAACTATTGTCATACGTAACACCAATGTCCTTCACATTATGAACAAGTTTGATCGTCTTGCCGTTTATGTGGTACTCCGCTAATATAGGCGAGCGCTTTCGAGATAGGGTGATTATTTTACATTTGTCAGTATTTAGCTCAAAGTCATTATCAGAGCACCATTTAATAAAATTGTTTATTGAATCTTGCATGTAATGTGTGTCTTCGATTGTGGTGATGCTGTTATGAACGATTTTCTTATCATCAGCCAGGTTGATGTTTCTTGTTGGACCAGAAAGGCAATCAGAGTCGTCGAAGAACACCAGAAACATCAATGGACCTAATATCGATCCTTGACCGATTCCAGATAGAACATCTATCAAATCTGATTTGGTGGAGTTTATCTTAACCCTTTGCTTCCTTCCTTTGAAAAACGAACGGAACCATAACACGACTGAGTTGCAGATTCGGTACTTGTCGGAAGATAGCTTCGTCAGTTTAGGAGATCGTATAACGTCGAAGGCTTTATGAATATCGGCGAGAAATAAGTCAGTTTGCTCGTTGTTGTCAAATGATTCATGTACCATGATCGATTATAAAATACTCTCTCTACAGTGATAATCTCTACCAGAGAATTATATGTAGACCAAACTCGTAGACGTTTTGCACCACCCAGGCCGTCCCTTTTTACTATGACGTTCAACACCACCCAGGCCGTCTTATTCTACTTTATCTGGGGGAATATTCTTCCTAGTCCGCAGACACCAGATTTACTACTTGGTTGTTGTTTCTCTTTTATCTGGGGGAATATTCGTCCTAGTCCGCAGACACCAGATTTACTACTTAGTAGTTGTTTCTCTTTTATCTGGGGGAATATTCTTCCTAGTCCGCAGACACCAGATTTACTACTTAGTAATGAAACTCACAACTGTTCGTATTCGAATGATTTATTTCAGGAAAAAAGCAACATATTTATACGGAAAAAACCCTCACTTCATGCTACGTTAAAATTTAAATATACTAGATTTACAATAGAATTTACAAATTGAAAAATGAAGTATTTTCTCCAAAAATTATTCGGAGTTCAACATGAAGTATTTTTTTATTTTAAATTTGAAGTAAAATTTTCCGAATTCAACATCGATAATTCCATCAAATTGGATTCAACTCTTCTGCCAGGAAAGAAGCCGTGTTGGGATAATGATGACTGTGGAAAGATGTTGTACTTCAATTGGTCAAAAATTATCATTTCGAACACCTTCGCAAAGTTTGGAGAAATACAAACACCCCTGTAATTGGTGATATCCGTCTTCTTGCCAGATTTGAAGACTGGAGTCACGTGACCTGTTTTCCAGATGGCATTCTAACAGAGATCTCGAGTAGATCGTTGAAAGTGGCACTGATAATGCTTCGGCGCATTCACGGAGAAATAGCGGTGCCATTTTATCTGGACTAATCTCTTTGCTTAAGTCCATACTCATCAGAGTTTTCGTCACGATATCCTTTGTTATCACAATGTTAGAGAAACCAGCGTCATTCCGTGAGTTAATAAAAGAAAGCAACTTTGCATCATCATCAGCGTCATTAGGGTGTTTTATTATCAATTAAATCCTCATTTAACTGCGTAGACAAGGCCGATTGTGCGAGATTTCTGGCATCACAGCAAATTGAATCGAGTCAGTGGCTGAACGTGCTGCCATCCAAGATCATCGGTACATTGCTCAGTGACAGTACGTTTAGCATCTCTATAGCATTGCGGTATGGCTGCGCACGGTGGGCTTTAACCATTTTAAATCAAAAGTGGTTGCACATTGGTATTGTCAACGGAAAATGATTTTTGGGATCAAAATAAAACTTTTTTGTTCTGGCACTAAATTTTTTACCGGGAAAATTTGAAAAAAATGCTGAAAATGACGTTTTTCCCATATAAACTCAAAATTTCATGGAAATGACGAAAAAAAATTTCACGTGCATGCGGTTTCTCATTTTTTATCGTTTAAGAACATTATTTTGAGCAAAAAATTCTTCTACGGTGGGTCCGAAAAAAATGAACTTTTTTTTATAGAGCTGGTTTATTATTCATTTTTAGCACAATTTGGTACATTAAGTTGACTGTATGAAGAAAAGTTCAATTTTTTCGGACCCACCGTAGAAGAATTTTTTGCTCAAAATAATGCTCTTAAACGATAAAAAATGAGAAACCGCATGCAGGTGAAATTTTTTTTTCGTAATTTCCATGAAATTTTGAGTTTGTATGGAAAAGACGTCATTTTCAGCATTTTTTTCAAATTTTCCCGGTAAAAAATTTAGTGCCAGAACAAAAAAGTTTTGTTTTGATCCCAAAAATCATTTTCCGTTGACAAATCCAATGTGCAACCACTTTTGATTTAAAATGGTTAAAGACCACCGTGTGCGATATATGTACGCCACATGAGTGCAGTTGTGGTGAAGCATTCGTGGACTCCGACGGTATTCACGGTCTGGCTTGCCGTCGTAGTGCGGGAAGGTTCGGTAGGCACTCGGAATTTAACAAGATCCTGAAACTCGCACTGGCATCTGCTCAAGTACCAGCTCGCTTAGAGCCGTGTGGATTGAACAGTCGAAACAATGAGAGACCAGATGGTATTACATTGGTACCGTGGTCAAATGGTCGGTTTTTGACATGGGACGCGACGTGCATAGACACACTGGCCCCATCCTACATTGACGTCTCGTCCCGATCTGTTGGAGAAACAGCTGAATGCACAATGCGCAATGCACAATCAAGTTGAACAAGTACAAAGACATTACTCAATCCGAAAACCACATTTTCGTGCCAGTGGCTGTTGAATCAATGGGTCCCATATGCGCTGGGGCTAAAATCTTCATCACGGAAATGGGTAGAAGAATTGCAGACGCTACAGGTGAGATAAGGGCAACTCAGTTTTTGTATCAACGTTTGAGCATTGCTTTACAAAATTTCAATGCGGGATGCATTTTGGGGACTTTTCCTGAATCCTCACATCTGGAAGGAATATTTTTATTGTAGATTTTTTTTATGTCCATTCATTCTTTAATTATGAATAAAACTTGACACTTTGACGATTTTGAATTCAGTAAAAAAATTCTTCTCAAAAGTCAGGCATCAATAAGGTCAGATTTTTGCTATGAAAGTACAGAAAAATTATTTCGTCGTTGGCTCTGGCATTTGTGACGCAATTTCTAACATTTGAATTTTCTTTAAAAAGTTTTTTTTGCATCGTCATTTTTTGCGTATTTTCAGCGTAGGCGTCACCTCAAGCGATATCATTAATTTTGGAAGCGGACTTACGGACTGCGTCGCACTCTACCTTTTAAGAGGTTTTTGTTGTGATTAATTTGATACGGGAACGTGGTGGTCTTACCTTTCATTTATTTTAGAATTATATGTTCTTAATTAATTTTGTTTAATTTGGACAAGCGAATGCTAGACTTAATGACGACTCTTCTGTGACATAATTCTCGGTAGAGCTACAGCATTATTTCATAAATTAGAAACTGCTCGGGGGATATGTAGAAAATAACACACTGTCAGTTGATGCATAAAAAATCAGACCACTGAATGACGAGTAAACTGAGACATGCTGTTGATGGATGGAGTGTACTGTCCATATTTAAATAAGTTTTTGAAAAGCGAAAAACAATCAATTCAAATCAGGCGAATGCAACATGACATTATAACATGCAGAAGACTAAGGCAATAATAAATTGTAATCTTGGAAAGAGCCAAAAAGCTAATATAATTGACTTCGTGCAAATAAACCCCTTTATGAATACCAAATATTTTTTTTTAGTTTTATTTCTGCCAAAATATATCATCTTACATACACGACATAATGCTTACTTCCCTTCGAAGTCGAAAAAACGAAACGATCATTAATACCAATCGCCTTAGGCACACTAAATTTCTGGTCGTGCATACATAAGATGCTTATGATTCGTACGTTGTACATTGTACACATATTGTAATTAAGGTGCTCTTTCGTATGCTTTTCTAACAACGAAAAAAAGTGCCTCAAAATTGAAAATAAAAAAGAGAATAAAAAAACAATAAAAATAATTTGTTTTTGTGGAGAAATCTCATTACGAACTATATATCAAGCACTCTAAGCACCCGAGTGGCACATGTTGCAGTAGCAAAATTTTATACGCCGCGTTGTTACAATCTTTTATAACAACCAAACCTTGCAATTACTTTGAACGTGTGTCTGTCAGTCGCTCTACGGTTCTATATCTTTAACATTTTACTTCCAACATTAAACATGCACTGCCAGCATCAAATGTAATAGTTCTATGGCATTTATGATCTGCCATAGCCACTGCATCCAATACATAGTTTGAAAATTGTTCTTTTTCAGCAAAAATATATTTTACGTTCTAAATTACGTCTTATGCATCGAACGAAGAGAACAAGCACGAATGAGAAATTCCTTTGAAAAAATTGTAATTAAATTTAAGACTTGCCAACAACATTACGTTACAACAGAAGTTTGTAAAAAAAAATATTTCGCTAATTTTCTTGCGTATATGCATTTCAAGCGCTCTAGGAACATTAATCCCCGGTTGATTCAAACGTCGAGTGATCATGACTAAACATTTCCGTTTTATTCGAACACATATAATTTGTATGCACAAGGTGTGAGTAATCAAATCAGATTAAAGATGAGAGAAAAAAATGGAGATGTTTTGACTGTAGGTCAGGGTCGACAATAATTGCTCTTTTGATAAAATTCCAATAAATACAAATATATATGCTCGTGTGCGGTGTTGTGAATAGCCCTAATTTCTCGACTCAAAAGCTTAAAATTTAGCTTTGCACGATGTATGGAGAACAGGTAGCCAAATTTTTCCGAGTGAAATCTGAAAGCGCGAAAAATTATTACGTTGGGAGGGTACGGCATTTGTGACGTATTTTTTTTATTAAATGTGAAAATATTTCAAAAGAATCTTTTGCGACGAGGACGAGGACATGCGTCACATTTCCCTTTCAAAAAGTGTTTTGTTGTGATATCAGTTCTTTGTGAAGTAGAAAAAATTGTTTTTGACGAATTATACAGAATTTTTTTCGAACCGCCGCCGCCAACAAACCGAAGCGCGGCGGCTACTACTTCCAGGGACGAAAATTATCACCTCAACTTACTCTACAACATATCAAAAGTTTTTTTTGAGCCGCGTAATAATTTTTCGTTCAGATTTCGCATGCCAAAAATTTGGCTACCCTTACTCCACACATCACGTAAAGCTTAATTTTTTTTCGTGTCAAATCTGAAAGAACAGAAAAACTATAACATTGAGTGGTCCGGCATTTGTGACGCCTTTCTTTAATCGAAAATGAAAATATTTCAAAAGAACTGTTTGCGTTCCGAAGATGTAATCGTCACCCAAATTGATATCAGTTGTTTTGGAAGAAGAGACGAGGACTTGCGTTTGAAAATGGTTTTTGTTGTGATATCAGTAGTTTTGGAAAAATAAAAATTTCCGGCGAAAAACATTTCTCGCAAGAAAAGGTTTCCGACGAAAAAAAATTTCCGCCGAAAAAAAAAAAATTGCGGCAAATAAAA
>CM055403.1:36907251-37036039 GCA_029228625.1 Pseudolycoriella hygida | reverse complement strand
ATAAATTTTTTTTCTAAGAAACTTTTCTTTTCTGAGAAAATTCTTTTTCGGAGAAAATTTTTTTCAAAAAATAGAAGTTCTTTCAAAAACTGAAAACTTCCAAAACAATTGATATCACAATAAAAACCTCTTAAAAGGTAGAGTGTGACGCAGTCCGTGAGTCTGCTTCCAAAATTAATGATATCGCTTGAAGTGACGCTATCGCTGATAATACGCAGAAGTTTGTTTGAATGGAGCCTTCTGTTCAAAGTTTTAATTTACTGAAAAATTACAGCGCTGTTTTCAAAACAAAATTACGTTGTGTTAAAAAAATTGCGTCACAATTGCCGGACCCAACGACGAAATAATTTTTCTGTACTTTCGGTTTTAGGCGCTGCAAAAATTTGACTTTGTTTCTTATTGCGTAGATTGTTTAAGGAAAATTTAAATTTTTACGTGTAAAAACTGAAAGTGTTGAAAAATTATTCCGCTGGTGTGACGCAATTTTTTTAACACAACGTAATTTTGTTTTAAAAAAAGCGCTGTAATTTTTCAGGAAATTAAAACTTTGAACACAAGGTTCTATTCAAACAAACTTCTGCGTTTTATAAGCGATATCGTCACCTCAAGCGATATCATTAATTTTGGAAGCGAACTTACGGACTGCGTCACTCTCTACCTTTTAAGAGGTTTTTGTTGTGATGTATAATTTGTCAAAAACGGTTTTCTAGTTCCAACAGAACTGATATCACAACAAAAATTCCTTTGAAAAGAAAAATGTGACGCAAGTCCTCGTCCCTTCTTCAAATACAACTGATATCAATTTGGGCGACGCTTAAAGCTTTGCGCGATGTATGGAGTACGAGTAGCCAATTTTTTGCGTGCGCAATCTGAAAAACGCATTTTTTCATCGAAAATATTTCAAAAGAATTTTTGGCGTTGCGAAGCTTTAAGCGTCACCCAAATTGATATCAACTGTTTTGGAAGAAAGGACGAGAGCTTGCGTCACATTTCTCTTTTAAAAGTGGTTTTTGTTGTGATTTCAAATCCATCAAATAGTTACTCCTTATGCCGCCACATATAACAGCGATACGACTAAGTTCCATTCTAGGTCTTGACTTTATCCTCTTGTGGAATGCTTCGTGCAATTTCCAGGTAAATTCTTGGTCAAAAATGGAACAATTTAATAACAAGTAAATGAGGAACAAGATTTGCAGGAGTGGATTCTCTCTCAGTTTCCACATAAAATTCTGGTTTTACTCTCTATGTCTATTGTAGATTCGACATTTGGTGTCGGCAAGCAAAAGTATTAATTTTATCCAAGAATCTATAAATGTTCAATGTCAAAAGAAAGCCCATTTGAGTCTTATTCATTCTTCACAACAATCAAACGACAATTTATTGAAAAATCTTTGACTTTCTGTTGAATAACATCCATCGCAACAGATGATTGAAACCAATAAATTGAGACATGCTTCATCAATATCACAATAAAACATCAATAAATTTAATTAGCGCTTAAAATTCATAAAGGATGAAAAAATCCATACTCACGATAGACGAATCGGATATTACCTTAAACCACCCTCGTCTAACAAGAATGTTAACGAAATAACAAAATTGAAAATCAACTAAAACATCCACTTAAGGATGATTAAAATTAAATTTCATTCAAAGGGATTAGCAGGTAGGAGAGTTGTTTATTGCGTTAGAAAGAATGACTGGTGCATTTTCTATTTTGAATACTGCAACAATCAACAAGGGAGCGCGAACGGCAGATGTATCACCTTTTACTTTAATACACAATCAATAGACTTGTACACAATAACTTTGAACATCGAATTCGAAACAAGTCAATAAGATTGCATGAATTGTTAAAGTCGAAAACGGACATTATTTTCTCAATCAACTTCTAGATCGAGTAAAGATGGGATAGTTAAGTGATTTTCATGATCACCGGTCGCATGAAGCAAATTAATTTCCGTGCGCCATAAAATGTATCGTATATAGAGATTTCAGTTCATATAAGTCACATAAATGGGAACAAAATAACGAACAAAAAATAAAACTCTGAAAAAAAAGACGTAAAACTGTGCACGCATCATAAAGATTAGAATCATTTTGCACAAAATAAATGGCAAAATATTAATCAACCGAACAGATACATGAGATACTTAATGCAGCGTCCATACAAAGACAAATTGTACTCCGTTGTTGAACAATTAACTGCTCTACGATACGGTACACACTGACATTGGATGTGCATACCTTGTTATCCATAAATCACAGGAACAAATAATAATTTGTACGATCAATCGGATACTATAAGTTATCGAGGCTATTAAGGTGGATCTTGTAAGACACAATACATACCGCTTAAAGAAGTTGAAAGAAAAATAAATAAAGACAATTTTTTGTAGTCTCTTATAGCTGGCAATGAGTTAAACTCGAGCTGATTATATGAAACATCGGTCTTAAATTCGAACTTTAACTAATTTTTAATTTAAAACTTAATCCAAGACCCGTACGATCCCTAGTACACTTCAATGTCATATGTTTGTCACATACGCTAGATATTTGAGGTTATGTTATTTATTTATGTAATTTTGAAATCTTATTTACATGATCGAACCACCCACTGAAACTATCTAATGCAGTATCGAATGGTTCTAAAGGAAAAATGATCTTCTCAACTATCTATTACTCACTTACTTTCCTTTTTCGGCGCTATAGCCACTAGGGTTCGGAACAGATCAGATATATGTGTTTTTTTCCAGATTAATCTGAAAAATTTTCAACGTGAATCTAATCTTCATCTGAATTCGATCTGATCTGATCTGAATTTAACAGATCTCAATTTGATCCGAAATCTGACAGATATCTGAATGTTATCTCGATAGAACTAAAACAATTTTTTGTGCTCGGAATTATTACACAGGTAGAGGAATTTTGTCTGATGAAGTAAGAAGTGTGTGGGATGATGTAGCAAATGTGTGGGATGGCGTTGGAAGTGTGTGCGACCAGGGGCACTCACTTTTGAGTTTTATGAGTTTAAATGCGTCTGATTGCAGTATTAAGACTGCAATAAGACTCATAAAGACACAGAAGTGAGTACCGCAGGGTATGTGTTGAAGTGCAGAGTGTGTGTGATGAAGTGAAAAGTGTGTGGGATGGAGTGAAAAATATAAAAAGTGTGTGGGATGATGTGAAGAGTGTTTGGGATAAAGTGGAAACACATCCGACACAATTCCCACTTCATTCCACACAATTCCCACTTCATCCCACACAATTCCCACTTCATCCCACACAATTCCCACTTCATTCCACACCATCCCTTACACTTTTTATTTCATCCCACACACTTTTCACTTCTTCCCACTTACAAGACTTAAGTATTTGACCAAACCAAGCTTGATCTGAAGTCAATCTGACAAAAATTTGATCTGATCTGAATCTAAAAAGTAAAGACATGAAAATGTTTAGATCAGATCAGATAATTATTTACAGTAATCTGAACTGATCTGAACATTCAGATTTTCGTTTTTTCAGATGCAGATCAGATAAAAACCATCTCTTCCGAACCCCAATAGCCACTTGTTGTGGGCATTGGCCTGCTCGAGGAATATAGCGGGAAGTTTGTGAGTCTTAATTATATCCGCTGTCTTGAATAGCTGCAAAGTCGATTTTGACCTTTATCAGTTCATTTGTCAGTTTTCCTAATACTCCTATTCTGACATTTCACATTCCATGGTCCAACTCTCGTATCCTTTATCCGTTCCCTAGTCGCTGCCGAATGCCTTCCGCATCTTATCTCTTTCTTCTCCAGTTTTCGTTGCAATGATTTTTCCACAATCAGTCGCAGTCATGTGTCCCAGAGCCAGGTAGCGAGCCTCGACTCCAACCATCGGAGCACCAATTTTGTTTTTGGTTTGTGATGGTAGCCCAACTCACTAGGGCTGTGCATGCTGCCGTTGTCTCTTGCCGATGAGATCATCCGCCACCATACTAAGACACCACCCAGCTTGATAGCGTCTAGCTGCCTTCGGCCCTTCCTATACGTGAAGTTATGCTAAGTGCAGAGTTGCACTAGCGCCGCTAGTCATTAGCGTCGCTATTAGCGCCGCTAGTAACCACGCTAAAATTTGAAATTGCTCGCTAATAGCGACTAGCGCTCGCTAAAAACCAATTAGCGAAAAAATTTCGCTAGTCGCTAATTCATTTGCCAATAGAATATTGCATTGCAAAGGCGAAAAATGCAGATTTATTTTTGTTCGAATTAAAAATTGGTTGAATGTCATCAAAATGAAAATAAAATATATACAGACACGTCACTTACTACACACGCATACTACAAACTAAGACGAACTTCCTTCAATGAGGTGGTGAGCTTGATTGAAATGTGTCTTGAATGCCTTATGGCAACATTATCAACCAAGGAAAGGTCGTTTCTGACCCGAAAATAGATGACTTTGGCAATTCGTTTTGATCATTTAGTAGAAGAAATCCAATCCGAAAAGTCATTAAACATGTATTTCAAGATATTGTATTAACTACTATTGTTATAACTCCACCCGATTTCCCTGCTTTTGAGAAGTTGTTTCTTTGTTTGTTTTTAGTGGGTAGGGCAGAGCCCTAACACCTATGCCTCTGGTGGGCCTGTTGTGCTTACCCATAGGAGATTACTTACAATCTGTTAGTGCGATTGATGTAATCTAAGATCCAGCTGGGCGGAATGCTCCAGATTATGTTGTGCGGCAAAATGTAGGCCCCTATACATTTAGTTATGGGTGAGATATAAGCTGGGCGTTTACGTTGAATGTTCAGCTGATTCTATCTCGTCGCATTTTGGGCAGAGGGGGCTACTAATGATGCCTATAGTGTTCAAATACTTGTTTAATGCGCAATGGCCGTAAGAACAGACGTAATTCGCCTGATATTTCTGCTGCTAAGTGAGAGGAATTAGTTGGTATTCTTTTGACTGATAGTAATACATTTCTTTGAGTGAATGGCATGTTGGATTTGCTTCCAATGTCTATTAAATGAAAAATTGTCCATTTAGATACGTGTCTTTTTAGGTAGGATTGTGTAACATAGAGGCGTTGTTGGGGACCGATGATCGTTTCACTAGTTCCTGCCTTAGCAAGTTCATCCGCCATTTCATTTCCCCGGATTACCCAGGTACCCAATATACGGTTACTGTGTCGTTTGTTGCTAGTTTAACGACATTTTCCCTGCATTCTCGGATAAGTGAGGATGTGAGGAATAGATTGCCCTTAAGACGCTTTGGCTATCAGTGTAAATTAAAATGGATTTGCTGTGGATTTCCGTAACTAGCAGTTCTTCGCAGCAAACCACTAGGTTTTGTTTGAAAAGGACTGAATTTAGTTACCGTTGCGACGACGATTTTTCCTGCGTGAAGCGAAACAAGATGCTATCACCGCAGTGCGATTGAAAAGTTACGAGGAACGTGCCAAATGCAATACAAAAACGGAATTCCATCTTAGAATTGCGTAAATTTCAAAACACAAAAAAACGACTACTTTTGACTCGGAAAACATTTGAGTCAAGGCAAAATCGATTTGAAAAAATTATTGCCAGAGAGAATAGAAACTGAATTTTATTTCAGAATAAAAGGCAATGACAAAAAACTGATTTTTATGATGTTTTAGTCAAATTTCATCGAATTTTTTGTTGAAAAACTCATAGTTGGGAACACTTTTTGATTTTAATTTTAGGTAAATCGTTATTTTTGAAATCTAAAAGTTATTCCAGGTTGTTGCCTGAGTCTTTAAGAAAATTTTGAGTGGTCACTCAACAGTAGGATGTTCATCGATTGGGTGAAAAGTGGTCATAAATGACCCGAATGAGACGAAACTTTTCAAAGCGATGGCGGGGGGTCCAAATTTGAGTTTCAAAATTTTTCAAAGGTATTTTCGGAATCGTGGGGACCCTTTCGTTAATTATTCCTGCTTAAGCAAATATTCATGAACATTTGTCTCTTCTATACACTCTACAGCCTGAACATCACAAAACTTTTTTTAGCGTGAGATCCATGGCTTTAATTTGGCACCCTCATAAGCAGTTTCCATGCTGTACTTGCCGAGATAAATATGAAGAAGTTTCAACAACTGGACGGGTGGTCTAGTGGTGAGTACGTTCACCGAGGAGGCCCGGGTTCGATCCCCGGAACGGGGAATTGTTCCCTAAGAAATTATAGACTGTACGTACAACGTCACTAAGTTCACCTAAGCTTTATAAATTGGGTAGTCTCGGTATTTGATGCCCGGGACGCAAAATAAGGTACACAAAAATATGTGACGTCACTCGCATGTGGAGAGCAAGGTGTACTGGAGCGTCACCTATTGGACCAGAGCGTGGACCAGAACAATTCAACAAGAAATTGTGCATCGGAGTGTTTGATTCGACCTCCCCAGCAATGGAACCTGTCATTACAAATCAGCACATAAGATGGCGCCTACAACCTGCGAGCGTGATATTACAAATGTGAATGATGGTAACCCAGTATACATTTACAAAATGGGTCTTCACGATGTCGAAATACGAAATGTCATCTACCTTCGGTTGCCGAGCCATCCTCCCGGCAGACATCAACACAACAATTAACTGTGGAAAAGATTAACTAAGCCAGTATTAGATATAAGTCCTATGTATATGTAATACAAGAATTGTAATAGATGTAAAAACACCATACGCTAAATAAAATCAACGACTTTCGAAATACATCATTTTCGAACCCTTCTTCGTACACATATCTATAGAACGAATACACAGATTTTGCTTACCTTTGAATTTAGGCTATGGAGCATCAGCATACTTTAGGGGAAAAATTTTGAACGATCCGTTGGGTATCTCCAATGCACGACATGTTAGGAAAATATATACAGTACGACTGTGAAACGTCCTCGGATCATCTGTTTCACTAAAGTTTGAGGTGTGTTTATAGTTGAAAGCATTTGCAAGAGACCCATACGCAACAGAAAAATTTGTGACAAATAGAATAGAGGTTTCAAAAAAATTCGAACGTACATGAAACTACGTCCACTAGATTATGAATTGCCCTTATGAATTACGAATATCTAAACGGTAAGTTAATCAAAATTAACAACTTTCTACACATCTATACAGGTCGTGTAAAATGAGTGCACATCCGAAAATTTTCTATGAAGACTCCATCGAATATTATGTGCGTACATCAAAATGCACGTATGTGTCTTTAATTTAATATTTGAAAAGAACTTCTATTTTTATGAGTTCTTGGCTTGGTGAGGCTCAAACTGTTCATAGTAAATTTATGATTCCCTTCTCTTGTACGCATTGTACATTAAGGGTTCACACGCGCAAGGTCTTTGTGAATGACCACCACAGGGTCCACACAATAATATGTTCCACACTCTATAAGTATTGTCAATTATCACTTAATATCTGCCGCGTCATTTAACCAAAACGACGGTTTATTTTATATAAATCCTCTATTCACTACAAGAATGAACGCTGATGAGTGACAACGAAGAACCAAACACATCCAACATGCATATCACCGATCGTATCAGGATCAAATTATAATCTGTACCGTTGCTCGATAATATAATCTTCCAATTGTATCAAAAAATATTAAGTTTATTTGTTAACGATCCCATGTGACCAATGAGAATATTTTTGTGGATGAATGAAAGGTAAAATGTTAAAAGGTTTGGATTTATGTATTTTTAGTGACGGATTAAATTCGTCCATGGCTTTAAAGTGACAAATCCAATAAAATTAGAGTCAAATTTGATATATAAATGTAATTGACTGGTCCGTATTACGGCGTGTTATGCATTCGAATCTCGTGTTATTATTTTACGTAGTATACTGTCACTTTAGCTGCTAAATTAAACGAGACTTTAAATTCGTATGAGAAATGTATTTTTTTTTGCTTTGTTCAGTCGTGTCTATCAAAAAATACAATTAAGAAAAATTTGTTTGGCTTACCAGAGGACTTATCTTGAAATCAGCATTTGAATTTTTGTCGATCGAAAAAAAATACGAATGATTCCTTCCCCACTAAATCTGCCTTAACAATTCAATGACAAATTATTTGAAATCCTGACAAAAATTTGAAATTTTTTTGCATTTGAAATCCATGTCTTTAGAATCGATCTGAAGAGATACTGTCTTTACAATCTCAAAAGTATACAATTTTATGCCTTGAGAATTATTTTTGTGGGTTTAAAACACAATGAATATATTCCAATTCGGTGTTGCCACTTTTGGATGAATGTATGTAAACAATTGACCATGACATGTCATATGTCGACAAAAACACGAATCGGAAGATTCGTGAGATGACCACAAATTGAATTATACATTTTTTGATTACAAAAACTAATTTGAAACTTCACAAAATTGTGAAACTTTCTCAAAATAGACAAACGTTTCCACTGGAAGAAAGCGAAATAACGCTTGCAGAAGCTGGATATATTAATAGTAATTTTTGATACAAGTTACGTATGAAGGTAGTTTAACGCACTAGATGTGAGATTGCCGATACGAGCCGAAGGCGAGTTCGGTAACACATCGTTTGCGTTAAACTACCAGCATACGCTACGTGTATCTACGTATCAAACAACGTTTTTTGCAATTCATCGACAAAAACGAGATTTTCTTTAAATATAAAAATTCAATTCAAGCAGTGCGTGAAAATACCTTCATCGCACTAGTGCCTAAAAAACCGTCATCGCACTAGTGCGGCAAAATGACTTCATGCGACACCGAAATGACGCACGAAAAAGCGACTTTTTGTTGGTGAATTGCAGAATAGTAATTTTCCTACCAGAGGCGAGTGCGAACACTATTTGGGACGTGTGCTGAAAAAATCTAGTTAGAAAACGAGGTAGGAACAACGTATTCTGCAATTCAATGCCGAAATAGACAAAACCAAACAATAAAATTTCTATTTCGATCACAATTTCCTTTTCATTGCATTTTTAATGTCAATTAAAATTGAGTGCTTTCCGCACTCAAATTTGAATGCTGAAAAACTTTTCCACACTCAAATTTGAATGCTGAAAAACTTTTCCGCACTCAAATTTGAGTGCTGAACAACTTTTCCACACTCAATCAAATTTGACTTGATAAATGTTGATAAAGGTGATGAAAATTAATATACGACCGTACGGGTCGGTTTTTTCAAAAATAGGTTGAGTTTTCAAAAATTATAAATTTTCGAAAAAATGAAATTTTCAAGAAATTGGAAGTTTTCGTGAAAATTCAAATTTAAAGAAAATCTAAATTTTTGAAGAATTCCAATTCTTTCTTCAAATCTAAA
The DNA here is from genome assembly GCA_029228625.1 of Pseudolycoriella hygida. Classification (NCBI taxonomy): domain Eukaryota; kingdom Metazoa; phylum Arthropoda; class Insecta; order Diptera; family Sciaridae; genus Pseudolycoriella; species Pseudolycoriella hygida. Next base: position 37,026,732 of record CM055403.1, on the reverse strand, counting down.
TTTTGGAGAAAATAAATATTTCTAGGAAATTCCAAAATTACCAGAAAATATAAATTTCTACAAAAATTCCAAAATATCAAAACAATTTAAATGAGAAAAATTAAAATTTTCAAAAAAAAATTGGCTTTCTGAGAAAATTTAAGTTATGCGAATCGCTGAAGTGATCGAACTTTCTGGAAAATTAAGCTTATAGATTTCAAAGAACTCGCAGAACCCTAAAACCGCAAGAATTGTATACCTTTGAGAATGGATCGATTGTATTTGAGTGTGAATGTCTTTCTGATGCTGTGTAGCTTATGTTTTTAAATATCGCATAACTCAAAGGGCAAATCACTTGATTAATAGTTCCGGTAAATAGACTTTAATATCGCGAATATATGCTCGGTGTCTATACTTCTCTCTTTGTACATTTACCTGTGGTACAGTTGTAACATTGAACAATCACATAAGTGAGATAATATGAAAAGTGACCAAGGTGTTCTGCAAATGCCAGAATGCAATCGGTAAACATTGGTGTTTTAGGTCCTCTGTCTTACATGTCAAAGGCGATAATGAGACCAATGGGAATCTTTTGCAATGATTGTACCTTCGAATGCCACGCAATCCAACCAACACTGTTTATTATGCCACATTTGAACATATATGACAACCCTTCTCCCCACAGCCCACATAAACCTAAGAAAATCAACTAGGGAGCAGCTAAATGGTCCCAACCAATAGATCAATCAATCAATATTCAAACTACAAGATATTAGCACAAGTTTTCCATTTTCGTTGCATTTGATTTGAAAAAGTAATTACTTATTGTTACACCTTTCACCTTTTTCTCTATTGAAAACAATTGCGGTAAGCATCGTACGTGGAAATCTATTCGTTAATTCACTCAATATTAAATTTATGCGTAGCGTTGTGTCAGAAAGTTCAAACAAACAAACAATCAAGTAATGTGAATCAATCTTTTAGTTGTTTCGAGTGCAAATAACTGCAGAAAAACAATAAATTTTCACTTTCTATATGAATCAATTACATTCAATGCACCAATTATACATAGGTGTAAATCATCACACACGTTATAAGTTTTTCAACAATGTTGTACTGATGCCAAAAGATGAGTGTTTCGCAGAATGGCCAAAGTCGAACTAACTAATTTGATGTTAAATTTTTGTAAAATTGATAACTGGATGTTGTATAAGTGATGTTAGCTCATACAACACTTTTATATCAGGAAGACAAAATACAAATCTCATCTTATCAAACCTTACTACATTATCAGTTGTGTTGTATTTGCGCTGCACTGTAAACGAAAGGTGTTTGAACATCTATGTTAGAAACAACGCTAAAACAACACTTACATTGTCATTATAACACTTCCACAACGCCTACACAATAATTGATGTAAATTTTCAGTGTAAAAGTTGTAAAATTTAAATTAATTTGTTGTATAATCATTGTGTTTAGGTTGTGTGAGTTGTATATGCAATGTTTTTGTGGTTCAATTGTGGGTTACAATTTGCACTTCTACCTTACAAACGGGATCACACTTGAGAAAATTGGTTCAAATTTCGATATTTTGGCGAACTCTTGAGTAGAAGTAAGAAGAGCAAGTTTTTTGTTGTAACCCTAACGGCGTGACGTTGTTGTGCTGATTGGATGACCCAAAAACACAATGACCGGTACCCTAAACTTATATGAGGAGTCCTCGGGGGCTGAAAAGTACCATCTCGAAAAGTCTTTGAACAAAGTCGATATCTTCAACTCAGAAATATCTCTGCACTTAACAAGTGAGACATTTCTACAAACTGGACGAACATGTAAGTACCTCTCAACGATTGCAACTGGTAAACTTGCATGGCTTCAAAACTTGTCAACAATAATTTTACGAAGAAACAATTGCAAGTTAGGTAGAAGGACGTAAGGACTTCAGAGGCTGAAGAACTGAATCTTAATAACAATAATAATTTTCTTCCTTAAGCCCACTCCTATACCAGGCAACGATTAATACTATTTCTGTTTCCTAGATTCAAACCCTGAAAAATATTCTGTTGCTTTTATAACACTCTTTTGCGGCTTCGACCATTGCCTCGTCAGAATATCGTTTTTCAATAGTTGTTTGACACCGATAAAAGTGGAAATTCCTCAACAAGACATGTGACTCTATAAAAACACCCAGTGGGAAGAACTGAATGAATTCTATTCTATTCTCCTATGGGCATAGGGACGTCAATGTAGCCATTCCCTTTATAAACTTCATACAATTGGGAATGAATCTATTGATCCCTAAATACTCCCGAACCCCTTGTGGCTGGGCGCTATAAAAAAAGAAGGAATTGAAATCAAACAATTTTTTGTTGTTAATTTTTTATTCAAATAATTCCAATACTAGTCGAGGAAAGGTGCTCGAGCTAAGCCGTCATTGCGACCTGTAAGACCTTGAATCTTTTCAACTACAAGCTACAAATCTTATTTCACTATATGATAAATTTCATCCAATTTGTTCATATCTTGGAGTATCGTCCCTAGTATTGACGCTGCATTGCCTCTCTGGTTAGCAATACTGATTCTTTGGACCAGAAAACTTTTAGACCTCAGCTCGCCGTTGTGTCGGCACAAGTAAATTCCCACAGTAAAGGCTTTCCGAATTTCCATTGAACCAGTGTCACCCCTTCAGGTTTTTTGCCGCCAGATCTGTTACAGCCTGTTGGTTCTCGTAACGCCGGAACACCACAAGTCAGCAGAGCGCGTTTATCGTTGATTGTTTCTGCGATAGCTTTTTTAGCATGCTAGTCCATGGCGGCGAAGCTTATCCACGTGTATTCCACATACGCAAGTGTGTGGATGTCAGACCGATAAGCCCACACCTAAAGAAGCTTCAATTCGAAATTACTGATTATCTAACGAAGTACCTAGGGACGAACACAGTAGAACATTTAGCCATGAACTTGCATCTCGTTCTACGTTTGCTTTTACTCTGGCTTTTTCTATTTCGGTCATCTAGCTCTCTAAAATTTGATAGTGGATGGCCTTACTCATTTCGTTGTCCCAATTACATTGATGTCGACTCAACGGATTTTCTAAAGTTTCAATTCCCGTGATCATTTGCCATGAAATTAGAGCTTCTTCAACTAAATTAACCGAAAGTTCGATGTCTACTGGGAGTTTTTGACGGACTAATTCGGATACAGATTGATAGGAACGTAGGAAACTGGAAAAACAAAAGTTAGTGACGTTTCTAAGGCCCATATCACCCCATTTCACGGATAAAGATCACTCAATCCAAGCGTTCGAATCTAACTGACAATTAGATATTCGTTCCAATGAAATTTCCATTGCGCGCCACCATTGTGTTGTTGGAAGGATGTACGTCAATCTCGGTATCGGAAAAGAATGCTTTAGCAAATAAAATGCCTGGTGCGAATTCAATTTTTCGAGACAATTTCATACATCCGCGTCAGCTGAATATTCACTAAGATTTTTTCATAACTCAGTCTGTATGAAACAGTGCGAGAAAATATTTCCACTAGTGCGAGAAAGTCAATGACTTCGCTTTGTTACGAAAAACTTTGTTCGATGCACGTGTCGTATGATGGTGTTTTATCAGACCCAATGTCTATCGAACTCGACTTCGCCTCAGATCGATATGTGATAAAATATCTTCATACGACACTAGTATCGAGAATTACTATTTTGTAAAGACATAATATGGCGGCTGGGTTCGCGAGATACACTGTAAATGTGATGAATAAATTAAAAAGTTATTTGGAAATCTGTGCGTATTATGATTACGAAATGTCATTTTTGGTGTATCTGGGAAAACCAACTGTGATATTTCAGCGTCAGTAACGTTGAACTCTAGTAGTATGTGATAATTCACAGCAGCTGTGAGGTTTTTGTGTTCGAAGCGATTGTTTCAACATATAAATAATAATAATCCCAATGGCACTGATTAGTCGGGAGAAGCACTGTAAAGTGTCTGGTTCGACTGCCGGGGTGTTACACTGAGTAACTGCCAGCTAGTGTGGATTAACCACACTAGGGACCACATGCTTAACGTGTATTCCGAACAACGCCTTCGATTGAAGGATTATTTCTTTTTCCGATTTTGTCGCGCGCTACTACATCTGGCAATATCTTAGCGCGCATCGAACAAATTTGAATCACAACCCTAACGGTATGGAATTGCGTCATTACTTTTTTGTGGCGTTTACACACACCTTAACTTAGCAGATAAGAGCCTGCTTGTTTCGTACACTGTGCATCGAATATGGGTGACGTTGAACTTCGTTGTGTGCGGGGTCGGCTTATATCAAAGTACAAAAAATTTCATGACGAATTTCGGAAATCTTGTTGTAATTCAAAACACGCACAGAAATTTCCATGATGTCAGAAATTACGAAAATTTTGATGCGTTTTGAAAAGTGCAAAAAACCCATAATATTAACCCAACAAGCGAACAAGTGTATTAAAAAGGAGTTATACGGAGTTATGCTACTATTGTGAATTGCAGCAAACTTCATCTTGAATGGCATTCCGTTCGAACTGAAGTTAGTCGCGAATTTGTCACTTCTATATTGCTCAAAACACAGTAACTGAGAACTTTCTTTCTCTTTCACTCTAACACATATTGGAGAGCTTAGTGCGTGGTGGAGAGCGGACGTGTTTTTGCGACGCTCTCTCAAAGTACTTTTCTTGTTTTTTATGTGTGATTCTGTGATTATTGTTTCATTTTGCACTATCTAGTTTTATTTTCTTTCGTACAATTCTAACTCAAATTGTGTAATTAATTGTGAATCTGTTTTACATTTGATTATAAAATTTTTATTGGATTCTTTTGCTCGGATTCAAAGTTAAATTACTGTTTTAATCGTCGTACAAAACGTTCTAACAAACTCGTCGCCGCGTCGTATGGCTTTATGTCGGTACTATTATTGAGCCCGACTCTAATGTTCCAAGGAACTCTTGCCTGTTGGCTCTTACTTTCGAATGTGAAAATCTACTTAGATTGTACTTGGACAAGTTTTATTCAATTCTAAGTTGTGTATTGTGTAATGGTGTAATTAACTGTGAATTTGTTTTAAACTCTGGTGTGCAAATCACTGGCTCGCTAACGTTTTCTTTTTCACGATAATCGGCACATGCTTCCTGCAGACTCTCTTTTGTTTTCAGACATGTGCTCTTCGAAAACCACGTTACCGCATATGAGCCATACCATTAAGTGATGCAATACTAGCGGGAGGTTTGAGTGGATATCTCAAATTTTTAGCCAGGAACGAAATAGTTATTTGGATCACAAGGGATGCAAGGGCTGCATCGTACAGGTTGAATTTTTATACGTCATCCCTTGTGATTCACGCAATTTTTCATCACGAGAACCACGGAAATCGTAATTTTTCACTTCCCAAACTCAAATTTTCAACACAACGAAATTGCTGATGCAATCGTCTTGTTGTTTTCATCACTTACTTTCAGCTCTCTTTTAAGAACCGAAAATACTTTCGGCCCTCTTTAGAGAACCGAAAATATTTTCGCATCTTTTGGCTGCATTTTTTCATTTTCGGCTCCCACTTGGGAAGTGAAAATTACGATTTTCGTGGTTCGAGTGATGAAAAAATTCATCTCGTTATTTGCAATGATATTGCTCTTCCGCACTTTGGTTGGTTTTTGAGATGCATACTCGAAGCGTTCGTCTTGCGAAACCTTTCATATAATGTCTCATATGACTCCGTTTCGTTTCTGTCACTTTCATCATTAAATAGGTGTAAATTTATGTTGACGAAAACACAATCAGAGAAAGCCTGAGAAAACAGATATTTGCAACCTGAGGATTTCCCGAGCTACATCGCTAGTTTGGGAAAGTCCCATACGACAGTAAATGTCTAACTTAACCCCATAGCCAGTACAATGGGCCCAAACGGTGGCCCCCGTGCGTGCTCTATTCCGGTAGGGCGGTTAACTTTAATAAAAAAAATTATTGCATATTGTCTTATCACTCACACACGTATATTTAACCTGTTGAATGTATTGAAGCATGGGCAACAATAGTTTTTGTCTCATTTCATTATGATTGTTGTGTGTGAGTGAAAAAGGTGCAAGATCGAAAAGCAGCATGGGCAATATATATGTTTCTTTTGAAATTTGAAACTTGAAACAATTATTATCGCTGTGAAGTGCTCGAAAAACCATTGCTGATTTTAGAACAATGAATTTTCACTCTGGTTATCCGAACAGACCTCATTTTTGAAAATTGATTGCTTCGTTTACAATCTCTTCGCTTAAAATAGCAAGTCGACTTAAGGAGCTAAAAGAAAAAAGAGCGTTTCGACTTTAAATCAAAATATTTTTCTTATAAATACCGTAAAGTTTTAATTTATTTTCATACATTCAATTTTGTAATAAAGCGAGAGGAAATATATGACAAGATACAGAAAAATCATTAATCTTCGACATATTTGATACATGAATAATTGATTTTCGAAATAATCATAACGAACAAAGAGCACCTGATATAATCTATAACGATCATTTTATAACGTTCGATATAAAACGACTTAGTAAAAAAAATTCACAGAAAGAAAAACACTTCTCTTTCCGATCGCATTAAAAAAGCTCTTGCTTGATCACTGCTATTGGTTACGATGCAAAGATTTTGATTGGTTGACGGAATGCGAATGGTAGGAATAATTGAATACACCCAAGTCTACAAACACAAACTCACATTTGTTTTTTTATCGTCTTTTTTTCTCTCGCATATATACGTTTTCTTTTTCTACTTTTTTCCGTTAATTTTTCTGCTGCTAGCACCTGACGAATTCGTGTAAACCTCAATGAACTGTTTCATATTGTAACCTGCTTGAGGTGCAAGGTGCTTGTGAGTTGGGTTTTATGTTTTATGCTTTTATACCACTCTCGTATGATATTTATTAATACACAGAACTCATGATGTTGAAGTTCAGGTAGCCACCAGAATATCATAATAGTTTGTAATAAATAAAGGCATGAAAACCTGTTCGACGATTTTTATATTTATTTTTCATATATTTTTTTGCGTTTTTGAACCGAGTTCAAATAAAAAATCGTATGTGTCCGCTGTGGAAGAGGTATAATGTATGGTATAATGTATACCTTTTGCGCACTTTTATTACTTGGATAACGAGTGGTTAAATCGGAGAATCAATGAGATAGAAAATTAATGCTGCAAGAGATCATATAGAAAAATATTCATTCATAAAAATTACGTTCGTATTGACATGTTTGATATTTATATCTATTTCTTGATTTTATACCTTGGCTATTAATCTACCTTTATATTTCATTATAATATTTTATCAAGTTTTTCTTTTATTTAGTTGTTCGTCTCGTATGGTATGGCTTGATGTTTTATTAGTTGTATTTTTTTGCAGCACTCAACGTGTACTGTTTTGAATTGATTTTAATATTGAGACAACTGTAGGTTGACAGGTTTGACTTTTAGTTTTTTTTTCGTTTTTATTTTACTTATCTTCAAATGTCTTAAACGAAAAAAAAAACATCTTTTTGAATAAATAATTGGGTTCGCTGTTTTTAATGTGTTTTATTATTATTTGGTTAAATATCAAATCCAAAATGATGTGTTAATATTGAATTTATGATTTGTGTTGTCAGCTGAGTAAGTGACCGGATCGAAATTCCAATATCTCATCAATATTTAAATCAAAACAAATCTGAATGTTTAATTATTTCGTTAAAACATTGAACTAGATGAAGGTAGTGAATAAAATTATTTTGAAAGTGTAACCGATTTTACATCTCGTATAACTAATCCATGTGCGTAATCCTAGCATAGTTAGTCATTTACATTGCGATAATTACGCAATAAAATTAAATGAAAGAGATTATAATTTTTCATTAAAAATTAGATGTTTTGAACTGAAATAATTACTTCATAATTTTATCACAATTCATGGAAGACGCCAATTACAGTTGTTTACTAGCAGGTTCCGCAATTTAACTCCAAATAGATTTAATGAAGTAAGGTGTGAAGCTTATTTTTTGAACAAAAACATCTAAAAAGTTAACACTTATCGGCAACCCTGAACTGACAATTGAATTTTTGAATTGAAAGGACTCAAAGTCTGAAAATTTTCATTAAGTAAAGATCTGATAAAGAATTGTTAATCTGATTGTTTCTTTAAATTGTTATTTAAGATCTTAAAAATGTTGTTGTTTATGAGACCGTGTAACTCTAAGTACAAAATTTTGACTTCTTACAATATCGTTGGAGGCAAAAGACTAAACAAAACTGGGTTCTTGGATTTTTCTTGGACGCGCAGGCCTTAAAATGTGTAACAAATAAAGTCAAATGTCAAGTAAATAGTGGTGGAATAGCCTACAAGGTGTTTTACAACCAGCACTCGAGCATCATTTTACCGAATTGACTATTCGCATTCTGTCAAAGTCAAAAATTCTGGAAAATGAGGTTCGTCGCTCTTGTCTTGTCTTTGCTCTAAAAGACTCTACCAAGCGACGAACCTCCTCCGCACAAAATATATACGACGAGCACACGCTCTTACTATACACTTACGGAAATATATTTTTGGATCAAATAGAATTTTGTACTTCTGCGCAGCTTTTTAACACTGCAAAAACTTGCGCAGAAGTACAAAATTCTATTTGATGCAAAAAAATATTTCCGTAAGTGTACCGTAAACCCTTACAAAAACATATGCAGGGGACCCGTACGTATCAGAATAGATGTGGCAAACAGAATAGATGTTGGAAAAAAATTCGAACGTATCAAAGTAAATGTTGCCTTAACTCTTAAGTGTATGAAATTACGTCGACTTTGAATTGGATTGGAAATTGCCGAAAGGCAATATTGAAAAACCCGTCCGAAGAAACTGTGTAAAAGTCTCTCCGAATATTCAAGCAACCGTCAAAATAAAAAAAGTTAAAATAGTTTAAAAAAAGCAAAAAAAAAATTTTTTCAGACATATTTTTGAAAAATGTTATTTGTACTTCCGCCGATATTAGAACCAACCTAGAGCACTTAGAAAAGGCCTCTGACCCATACTTCCATAGACAAAAAAGTTTGCCATTGACAACGATCTGATTTGAATTTTTCGAAAATATATTGTCTAGATCGATCCACACTAACATTAGCGGCCATATTGGGAGGCATCATGACATGCGTATCACCGAAACCAAACAATTTTTCCTTTGACACCGATCTTCTATCTCTAATAGTTTTCAGAATATTTGAATTTTTCCAAAATAAATCGCCTAGATCGATCCACCCTAACATAAGCGGCCGTATAAGCAGGCATCACGACTTGCGCCATACCTGAACCAACAACTTTGCCTTTGACACCGTTCTTCTATCTATAATAGTTTTCAGAATATTTGAATTTTTCCAAAATAAATTGTATAGATCGATCTACCCTAACATTATCAGCCATCTTAGGCTCGGCCCGGGCCCACAATTTTTTCTTGGATGCTCTTAAGGCTTTCATTACCTATCGAATAGAAAAAGATCACGAAAATCGGATGGAATTTGCTCGATTTATGTATAAAAACATGTAGGGCCCTAATGGGTCCGTTTCTTTAGGGCTCTAACTAGGTCCAGCGACCCAAACTAAAAAACGTTTTTCCCATAAACTGTTGGGCATTCCCAGATTTTTCGATTGAATTTTTTTTTTTTTTGAAAATCGGAGAAGATTTACTCGAGTTATGCACAAAAAACACGTAGGGCCCTTGTAGAGACTCAGTTTTAGAGCCCTGGCTGAGTCAAGGCGCTCAGATTCAAAACGTTTCTTCCATAAATTGTAGGGAATGGCTTTATCTTTTGATTAAAAAAAAAGTTTTCAAAATCGGAAAGGATTTACTCGAGTTATGTATAAAAAACACGTTTGGCCCTAGCGGAGACACTTTTTTAGTGGTCTAAATAGGAGAAAAATGCAAAAAACATTTTTTTTAAACGATAACTCGAGTAAAACTTGACCAATTTTCCCATTGTTTTCTCCCTGAAAGTCGAAAAAAATTTTTTGAGTTGAATCTGAGCATTGTCGGGCCAAGTGCCGCTGAGCTGGGGCCGTTTAAGTGGTTTTTGGTCTATTGTACCTTGCTCGATTTTCAAAAATGTTTTTTCGTTGGAAAGATATAGGACATTTTTTGATTTTGAGCCTTTGGACTCAGCCACGACCCTAAAACTTAGTCTCTACAAGGGCCAAATGTGCTTTTTCTACATATATCGAGTAAATCTTATACGCTTTTCAAAATTGTTTTTTTTCCTGAAATATAATTATAAAAATGGTTATGGAATCGAATTTGGACAAAATCGGTGAAGAACTTTCAAAATTACGGTCGAAAAAGTGGTCAAAACATCTTTTTTTGACGTTTGGTGAAACTTTTCTGCGAAACAAGCACGGAAATCGCTCTTCAAGGTATTGAATGAAAATAGTGAACTTTCGGAAATCATGAAAAAAAGTAGTGAAAATTGCTTGAGTGATTCCGACTGTAGGGTCCTTAGTATGGGCCCAACTCACACTACGCGACCAAATACGATATTTGGTGGCTTTTCTTGAATATTGCTTTAATTATGAGGTTTTTTGTGCAACGTTGTAGAGTTTAAAGAGACGAACTTTTTTGTTCAAGAAAGTATGGGCCAAGGGCCTCACCTAGAGGTGGTCTAGGTCGGTTTGGCCCCGGTACAAAAATTTTTTTTTTTTAAATTTGTGTAATAAAAAAGTTTTAAAACTTTTTAGGGATTTGGAGAGATTTTTTGCGCTGGTGCTTTGGACGGGGTTCCCAATTTTGGTATTTTGGCAATTTCCAATCCAAGTTAATGTGGATGTAGTTGCATGTACTTTAGAGTTAAAGCAATATTTACTTAGATACGTCTTTTAGTAGTCTTTTAGAAACATCTATCAGTGGCGCCGACTTCCATAAACCATGTGTGGCGGCTACCACACCCAAATGGAATAATGTGTGGCGGTGCCACACGTAAAATCTTCACGAAATTTATCATGTTTCAAAAATTTTCCGTCAAAATCGCAAGGTAGACGTTTCATTTATGACTTCAAAATGTTTTCAATGCCTTTACGTTTGTTAACGGGTAATTTAAGGCCCATAATTTGTGTGCTAAAATATAGTCTACATTTTGGCGCTCAAATATTATATTTTCGCTGATATCCGTGGACAAAGATGCAGTTTCAAAAAAGTAAGTCAGCATTTCCCTTCCTAAATATGTTGCCTTTTAATAGCAACTAAACTTATTTTTTGGGATTGAACCTTGTCTCAGAACGACGAGTTTTTGTGCAAATTTTTACGATTTTTTTCGCCGTTCTCAGAGTAGGTAGGATCCCAAAAAATAAGTTTAGTTGCTATTAAAAGGCAACATATTTAGGAAGGGAAATGCTGACTTACTTTTTAGAAACTGCATCTTTGTCCACTGATATCAGCGAAAATATAATATTTCAGCGCCTAAAGGTAGACTATGTTTTAGCATACAAGTTATGGGCCTTAACGAAAATTTATAAGATTTCAAAAAAATAAATTAAGGAAATTTTGTGAAATGTTAAGAACTAATTTTTATAAAATAGGGCACGGTAAGTCGACGACAAAAAGGAAAACATGCAAATTCCGCTCCCGTACATATAGGACGTCGCGCTAAAAGGGTTCGGGAAAGGTGGGACGGTTCTAGCAAAATTGGATAACTTATCCAAGAATTTCGCCTGCGGCGCTAATGTCACTTTTTTTTTAAATTGTGACGCGTCTTCAATTGGCCAACAGCGTGATGGATTGCTTAAGGAAGTTAAATCTGTGAAAATTCTATTTTGTCCTTGTTGTGACCCTCACTTATTTGATATGTTTGACTTGATCCATGGACATTATGTTAATCAATATTGCCATACGCAAAATAATAAAATTTTAAAATCTGAAAAATTTTACATACGATGCCGTCAGTTGCAAGGAACGAAGCAGAAAAATGTTATATTACTGTCTAATGTATGACAATCAACTTAATTACTAAATTTTGCCTGCAGCGCGGCGCGGCGCTAAGTGGGTTCGAAAAAAGGAAAGACGAAGACACCATACAAAATTCTAAATTTACTGTTGATTCACATCGAATTTGTTGCATTTTTCCTTATTTCTTTGTTTTCTTCGTTTCGACTGTAACAATTTCGATGTAAGTCTACGGAGGAAGTTTCGTAAAAATTCGCTAGCTCCACTCCGAAAATTCGATTTGTGCGACTAATGAGTTACCGATAAAGTTAATCCTGTCGAAAAACTTGCCACACACAACTCAAAGTGAAGTCGGCGCCACTGACATCTATTCTGATAAGTACGGGTCCCTTGCATATGTTTTCTTCCACAAAATGCCACGATAAAGAGAGTAACCTGGTACGAATAGTCCTTTATAAGTTACTTACGATGGGTAGAGTTGTCCTCCTATACTTCTTAAGTGGGCAGAAGCTGCATTAGACTATTTGAATTTTAGCCTCTTTGCAGTTCTTTTGCTCTCCTGTTTCATTTTCAGAAATTTCTTCGGAACACGTTTTCATGCATTTAATTTGATGTTACAACATCTACCTCTCCATATAGCTGACTAAGCTCATGACTAAAATGTCTGGCCCATCTGTTCTTAGCTTGGTCATGGTACCTTTCCTTCGAACGTGTTCAGGGATTCGTCAAACACCGCGACTCTGAATCATCTATTTTCAACATGTGTGGGTTGATCGTTCAGCTTTGCACGTGATATCAATTGGAAGGGGCAATATTCATGTATTCCGTGGTTGGGTCAATCCCATCGGGACTTTGTTTTTACCAACTTCCCTACTTGGCAAAATGATGCCGTTAAAATCTATGTTTATGATTAATGACTATGTTTATGATTATTACAGCTGTATAATACAAAAATACAAAGTTTCGAGAAAATCTCTATGTCGAAAACCGCTAAGAGTTTGTTCGTTCGTAGAGAATATTTGCGAATAGGCTAATAAGCTAAGATAATTTTTTCCACACTCCTACCTGCCATTTAAATCAAAGTACCACCTTCACCTCAAATGAAACGTTTTTCTTTAATGATCAGATCATGAAACAATTTCATTTAAAATCATTGGTTGTTCTTGTTTTAGGAAACGAAATAACGGACAGTGCACTTAACTTAATTAGTAAGTAAATGGTGTGAACCAGAGTTGATGAAAAATTCGCGAAAAATGACGAATTTAGTAAGATGAGTTAAACTTTATGAATATGGCAGGAATGAGCATGAATGAGTAATAAACACGCAATAAATGAGCGTTAAAGAAGTGATAAAGCCAGCAGTTAATTAATTATGCACTTCTCGATTTATGTAATTGTCGCTTTATCGTTGATAATTGAGATATTGAGTTACATTTTTATTACAATTCCAATTTCGTTGTCATAAAAATTGCTGAGTGTATTTTGCTTATAACACAGTGGCATTTAAGAAGCTTTAAAATCAATCAAGTCAGTCAATACAAACATGTCATTAAACACAAGCCGTCTAGGCTTCAGCCTCAAAAACTCTTTTCTTGCATTCAAATGATTGCGTCACACATGCATGGACATTGGACACGCATCATATCTTTAGATATTCGAGTCATCCCTTCTAATTCTGGAAGTAGCCGAGGAGTGAGCCACTCTTTTTCAGATTCGGTGATTATTTTGATTATCATTCAGAGGATTGTTTGGGAGTGGTTCGCCCCTCGGAAGTAGTAATGTTCCCGGATTGTATTTGTCAACTATAATAAAGATCTTATTATCTACCCACCCACCCACGCCACGGTGGGCTTGAATGAAAATTTAGTTTAAAATGCGTGCACATGGGATTTTTATTCCAAAGATTGTATTCAAAGATTGTTGATTTTGCTTGATTTTCATAAAAAAACGAATTTTCCTTGATTTCTGGGTGTACTAGTCCTTCTCATCTGAGATTGATTTCTTTTTTTCGGATTGTGGAGTTGCTTTTCTGGAGTGTCCACCTGAATTAGGAAAGCAAAAATCAGGAAATGAAAATCAGGAAACGAAAATCAGGAACCTAAAATAAGGAAAAACAGAAATCAGGAAATAACAAATTTTTGAAAAACCAAAATTAGGAAAACGGGTGCTAAACCCCGCGCCTGCGGCGATGTTGCCTTTCGTGCATGGGGCTCTGCCACAAACCCCGCTAGGGGCTCTGCCCCTTAGACGCCGCAAGGAGGGATATTCCCCCCTTGACCCCCCTACGCGGGGGCTGCCGCTCCTCGACCCCGCTTTTTTTAAGCGCATTCTCTCAAAAAAATTTTTCGTGCTTTTCGTTTTTCCTGATTGCCTTATTTCTAATTTTGGTTTTTCCTAATTTAATTCAATCGAACCGGTATTATCTATTGCCGAAACATTTTTTTTTCAACAGATTTTCTTTTTTCTTCTCTATTCACAGTTTGCCACAATGACATTTCCTGTTTACAAGCAGCGCAATGCTCCACGGTAAGTTAAATTTTTTTTGTTAGCTAAATTCTTGTCAGACAAACTTGTCTTTTTCATCTTGGAGAGTAGTTTTTCTGACAGATAATTTGACGTAGATCAATGTTTGTGAAGAACGTTTTTCGAATAAATTGAGTCTTGATGTCTGGCACGTGACTTTTGTTATTCTATTCTAAAGCGTTGGTTAGAGTGAGACAGATATAGTTTGAAAACTGGGTGAAAACTCTGCCCTAATTTGCATAAGAAACTTAGTGTGAAAGAGACAAAAAATTTTGTATAGACTTTTGCATAAAATTTTTTTTCTCTCTTTCGCACTAAGTTTCTTATGCAAATTACGGCAGAACTGTTGCCAATGCGTTACCACTGAGCCACCACGTCCCAATCCATGACTATTAAAGATCAAATTTCCTGTGAAGGCCACACCTAGGTATCGCACTTCGGCCACTCTTTGGTAGCATCGTATTTCTATTTCGGCAGAACTTAGCATATAAATGGTTAAAAAGGGAGCATGTCAATTAGCGAATTATAAGAAAATAATATTATTAGCTACACACAAACAAGAATTAACACAGGAGGTTGCGTTGTAACGCAATACAATAACAAATGGACTTCTGTATGGTATCCTCTGGAAAATAGAAGGAAACCTTGAAGTTCAAGTTTTACTGGCCTCTTCTTCCGCAGGAATCAAATTTAATGGCTGCACCGCCCGCCCTTATATTTCATCTCATCCTCAAAGTAAGTTCATCACTCTTATCATTCCCTCTTAATATTTTTGAGTACTCCAGAATTGCATAATTCTCCGCTTATATTATTGTCAGAAAGAGTGAAATTTGCATGTGAATAGCGGATACAGGTATCGCTCACCGCCACATAAGTCAATCATCTAATTTTATGAGCTTCAAAATTAGTCGTTAATAAACCATCGATAAACCACTCTCTTTTCATTTCATCCACAAAGCACCTAGTACTCAATTTTATCAACAACTTTACGATAATCGACCAACAGCGACCAAAAAGCATATGATGTAGTCTCGTTAACATGATGTTTTTTTCTTCAAATTATTATTTCTTCTTTTTTAAATTATAATTTCTCTTAACTAACAAGGAGAAGAAGGGGAAAGCGATAGTCTTTTGAGATATCGAATTGTGATCTAATCGTCTTTATACTTTGGCACCGAGCTCCCTATACGTTTTCTGTTACCTTTTTTTTTTTTGAATCATTCAATTTACGTTATTCTTCTTTGATATTCAATGGTATTACATGAAGGTGCCCTCATATACCATACTGAATGTCGAAGTTGTACACAAAAGGCGGAGCGGAATATGTGAAATAATATGAAACAACGTGCCGATATACATATACAGACAAGTGGAAAATGCGATCAGGTTGCAAAGAAACAACATAAGATACAATAAAAAAACCTCACGGCATAGGTAATATTGGAGTGTGTAGATCGGTTATTAAGTGTGCGTTGTTATTCTTTGGAAGGTCATGGTTAGATACTGGCGATCTCAAACGGACAGTATTCATAAAGTCGTTGAGAGATCGGTACATCTTTTTATCGTTTGAGCGTGCTTCGTTTATTAGAAAATTGTGATCGATTGGATTGAGATTTTTGTAATGCATTTTCATTGAAGAAGTTTTTGCGCGGAATATTTGAATTTTGTGACTTAAAACGAAATATCAACATAAGTTGATGATTTTTTGGGAAGTTTGTGCTTTTATTTTTTATAATAAATTATTGAGGTCTTGACAAAAGATTGACATGCATTTTTATTAAATTCTTTAATTGACTTGTCGTAGAGACGGTATTTTAGAAAAAGAAAAATTTCAAGTGGACAGAAGAGTGAAAAATTATGTTTTGCAAGTTTTGAAAACAGAGAAAAAAGAAATTTTAGAAAAAATGGAAACGTGTGTACTAATACCTCAAGAATTTTCGCTAGTCGTAACGTCACTAGGAGCACGTAATTCTGGCGAACAAGTTGCATCCGTATGGACAACAAACCGGATTAAACAAGGAGCCTTCTACTATCCGTTCCAAGGAACAGTACGAATCGACAAATTGAATGTTTATTCATATGTAGATGAGGAAGATGTAAGTACACATCAATTATTTCTCTTGTTTATTCCTTCCTTCAATTCATATTCAAACAAAAATATAAATTCGAAGAACGATACAAAATTCACACATCTTACTATCAATTTAACATAATAAAGTTTAAAATGCGTGAAACAGTACTTGGTCATGAATAGTTGATGAATAATTTTCTTGAACGCACTCACTTGAACAATAACTCTCCCATGACGGTGGGAAAAACTTAAAGAAAAACGTTAAGAAATCGTTTTTTAACGTCTTTTTTTCGGTAAATTGTTTACAACCTGATCGTCTTGAGCATGGTATAATTATTCATAAAGAACTCTTATAAGGGTAGCTAATGTATGGATGTTCACATGACCGTGAAACCACACTGTAAGCACACATAGTTCCCATACCATGCATTCACTTGTCTTTTCCATAGCCCGATTACTTGTTGCATTAATGTTATGGAATATAATTAACATTTGATGAGTAGAAAAGGAATTCATTTAATGCAAGGGAACTAATGAAAGTGCGCAATAAAATGACGTTACAACAGGTAATCCAAGTGATATATAGGGGGTAACAGGTACAATTTAACGAACATGCACATTTTTGATGAGGGTCTTGGATGAGCGCACACTGTGAGAATTCCTTTTTTATTCACGTTTTATTTGATTACAAAGATAGATGAATAATAAGGGTGGCTCAATCAACCGAATTGCAAGGGAGACGTTATATCATAACAGTTTAAAAATAATTGACGTATAGAAGAGATCGATCACTACGTTGGAATCGTTTTCTATTCGGAATCAATAATGTTATGACTTTAATAGTCAAAATTTTGACGTTTTGTTTTGAGAAAATTTTAATGATCTTTAATCTAACTTTACTCATCGATTTTTGAATAGGGTTCGTTGTTTATACACTTTTTAGATTGATGAGTAGAAAATGAGGACCTTTTTCAGATTTTGACATTGAATTTAGAGGAAAGATTCGCTCTCGAAGCAGTAGATGGAATGTTTGCACCCGCTGCGGTGTCAAATAAAATATACAACCGAATGGCTAATCTTCTATTTACAGCTCAGAATACACTGACAATAATTGCGGTTCTATTTTATTCTTTAGATAAATGAGATATGAATAAGAAAACAGCATTTTTTGTTCTAGGACTTCAAAAAATTAATGATAAAATGACGTATTTTCAAGCGTATTGCGATACCATTTTTGTGTTATTGCAATAAAAGCTTTAACTTTTCCAAATCCATGCTTAATGTTGACTTTATTTTGATGAAACCTTTGATATCTCAAAATTTGAAAAGCTCATTTTTATATTGACTTACAAACCATCGAAAAATCTGAAACTCTTGTCCTTGTTCAAACCGCGAAAAAGTGTTGAAATACATGTTACAATTACTTTCATTTATTTTTGTAGGTTTATTCAATATCCACATATTTCTAGGAATTCCATTGTTCCAACAATAGAATTTTATTACCTGCGAAAAACCTACAAAAATAAATGATAAAGATTGTATGTCGTAGACCAAGCACTTCTTCCTCTGACGTCGAAAATTTGTAAAACGATCAAAGAATCCTCGCGATGGAGCCACAACAATAAGAACAAATGTTTGCAATCTGCAACTGTTTCAATCGAAACTTCTAAATCTTAAAGTTCTTGCATTGGACTTAATATATGAATGTTACACTATGACGTTTATTAATGTAAATATACATCATCATCAAACTTTATAGACCATACCTTCCGGGGTGAGGTCTTCATGCTACAACTCCAAAATGGTGAACTATTGTCCTCTATGCCTTTCTATCGCCCGCCAAGGAGATGGTTTGTTCACCCAGAGAAAGTCCCCTAGCTTCTAAATCTGACTTAATTGAATCTATGAACCTTCTACTTGGTCTATGACCCGGTTTTCAAGATCCTTTTCGGTAGCCTGTTATTACCCTTTGACGTGCCCGAAACAGTGCCACTCACAAAATCCTAAAATTTCCCTATCTCGCCGTTCCTAATATGATTATCCCACTGCTCCCTCCGATTCTACCACAGATGTGGTCGCCAACGGTCTCAGCTTGCTTCGACCCGTTGGTCCACTGGTTTCCTGAGCTGGTCCAGCGGTACCTGGAATAATTCCTACCGAAGTGGTCTGGTTAAGAGCCTTACCGCGAAAGCCCTCACCGAGGGTAAATACGGTACCGCGGGGCTGGGGGCCCCCGGGTGTAGTATGCCATGCGAGATGGCCGCATCCGGCCCAGCACTTGGTTGAGGTGCCTAGTGGCGCTGCAACGCGGGGGCTGTGGTATATAGTGAACTGCGTCAGAACAGTTTGCGCTTTGAAATGCTTGACTGCACCTCTAGTCCTTCCTGGGCAACCAGTTTGGCGAAAATACAGTAGAAAGGTGATAGTATTTCGGGTTTCGGGCCCTACCTAGGTCACGGAGGTTGCACCTGCCTGCCGTTTATAGGTAGAGTCACTTCGGCGACTCGCGTTAATTGAGCGTATCCTAATTCCATGCTCATGGGGGACAAGCGGTTAAAGCTATGCTAGGTACGCACGCTAATCTGCAAATTCTTCGATGTTCCCTCCGATTCATGGTTTCCCGAGCTGGTTCAGCAGTACCAGGAATGATGTGCACATTGCTACCGAAGGGGTTAAGAGCCTTACTGCGAAAGCCCTCACCGAGGGTAAAATCGGTACCGCGGGGCTAGGGAGCCCACGGATGTAGTTTACAATGCGATATGGCCGCTTCCGGCCCCAGCGTTTGGTTGAGGTGCCTAGTGGCGCAGTTCACGTTTTGAATTAGGGTGACTGCACCCCTAGTCCTTCCTGGGCAACCTGGTTGGCGAAAATACAGCAGAAAGATGATAGTATTTCGGGCATTACCTGGGCGACGGAGGTTTTGTACTAACCATCCGTTTTTAGGAAGAGTCGCCTTGGTGACTCGCGCTAATTGGGCGTATCCCAATGGGGGTCGTGCGGTTAAAGCTCAGCTAGGTACGCACGTTAATCTGCAGCTTCATTATTGCTTATTCCGATTAACTTTCGCTATGTCCGAAGAACCCTCATATCAGAAACCTCCAAGTAAATTTACATTGACGTAAATCATAGTGTAACATTTAGAAATTAAGTACTCTGTAAAATACACCTTTCATCAGTTGTAACTCACAATAGAAGGTGTCATTTGTTTTCTACTGAGCCATATTTACAATGAATTGCGCTATTGGATAAAAACGATTTAGCTTTTGTGTTGAACCGTATGAATGCATCGAAAGCAGACCCTTTTTGTAAGATAAAGAAATCCAAAGACTATTTTATTAATCTGCATACGCCAGATGTGA
Organism: Pseudolycoriella hygida; assembly: GCA_029228625.1. Taxonomy (NCBI): domain Eukaryota; kingdom Metazoa; phylum Arthropoda; class Insecta; order Diptera; family Sciaridae; genus Pseudolycoriella; species Pseudolycoriella hygida. The sequence goes on along the minus strand of CM055403.1, from coordinate 37,006,842 downwards.
CGTCACTTTCTATGCAAATTATTAAAAAAATCCCAACTTCTTTTGTAAGACTCAAATTAACCTAAAAAATCGCTCGGAAAATTCTGAAATATTTTTATATATTTATGAGCCGTAAAAATCTGCCGAAAACAGATTTGTAAATCCCAATAGATCTCAATAGATCTCAAAAAATCTTCGTAAGTGCTCATGTGAATGTAGCTCTGAGAAACGCGAAATACTTCGCAAAATAGTGAATAGAGTTTTCATCAAAAAAATGCGGACAAAATAAAGTGAAGCCTTGAATAGTGTAGCAGTTGATGAAAAGTATATTGTGACGAAACAATGAGCTCCAAGTTTTTTTTTCCTGACGACATTATTATAGAAAATTCACGGTAAACTGAAATGGAAAATGAAGCAAAATTCCTACAATTCCTGCAATAATTGTCTGATAAGAAAAAGCAACATTCATTTGTAATTGTTGCATAAAATAATTATAATCCATAGGTTCTGTTAATGTATGAGCAGGCCACCTATTGATGCATAAAACCACCATCAATCACTTCATTGAACAAATTCAAATTGAAAGCTTAAGCCCAATAATCGTACATCATTTATGCACACAAAATACCAATTCAAAGAAAATTGCACAAGAGAAAAAAAACGATTGCACGTAAAGCGAGAGACCATTGGATGCTTCATGAAATTTACTGATGCACAAAAGACTTGAAATAAAAATGAGCAAAACTCTAACAAACAATTTTTAACAAAAAAAAAGAAGAAAAATTCATTTCATTTAATATTTTCCACTTTATGAATTGTAACGGCAATGGGCAAAGAGAGGCACGCGCCACAAAGAAGTTAACTCTTACACAAAAGCATATAAAAGCATTGTTAAGTCACGACCTAATCAAGTGGAAAGAAAATATATTTATTATTAGGTGCAAAATTTGTTTTTTTCCTTAATTTTTTTGTTCGTTTTGTTCATCTCTTTATAAACAAAATCGCATTGTGTTCGTTGTTTAATAACATAAAATCAATGAAAATATATTCTCGTTTCGATTCGATGGCGATTATATATTTTGAAAATAGATAAACGTTACAAACTTAACAAAAAAATAGTTTAAAATTATCGATCTCATGTATGCATTATTTTTCGTTTAGTTTCATTTCGTTATTACTTCCATTCCATATTTTCTTTATTTTCATTCATGATCTCAAGATTTGTTTATTTCGTTTACCGAGTAGAAATAATGAAATCATTTAAACGATTCGTGCTCCACAATATCGAGTTACTTATGAACAAAAATATCAACAAAATAACGGACAATACGCTTGGTTTGCTTTCCTTCGTAGTTTTAGATAAATTATCTTTATATCATAAATTATAAAAGAAATTCACTTAGCGAAGAATCATTAAATATATTGTTTGCTTTACGAGGATCATTTTTCCAACGAAAAACGTTACGCTCTCAGAATTTGGAATACAATTATTCGAACAAACGAAAGTTCCATAGGTTAATTACAATATTCGCTAAAAACTATAAATATCGAGATTGTAAACCTCCTACTTTAATTGTAATAAAGTGTTCATAACATCTCAGGTGAAATCTTGTAATTTTTTTAGACTATTTGCGACCTCGTGGCAAAATACTAAACCACCATCAGCTTTAACTTTTCATAAAAGATGTCACACAAGAGGGGGAGGGGGGTATGAGGCAAGCGTGATAGTTCTAACAAAATTGGGTCAAAATTGACCCTTTTAGCGTGACAGGGGAAAGGGGGTCTGAAAAAGCAGATATTTGCGTGATTATTATTATTAACAAAATTCTATTTCATTTACTTCACTGTCATATTATTAAATCTTTCAAATTTCTAAGCTCAAATTTTTTAACTAATCGATAGCTTCTGTTGTCACTGAGTTTAGGTCTCTTAAGTCCCCAAGAAATCGTCGACGTAGACACTCATCCAAAACATGATTCATCGTTTGAACGGTTTTGTGGTCACAGTCGCAGTATGGAGAATCAACGAAATTCCATCTGTACATTTGTTGTCTGCACCAACCATGACCACATTCAAAATTCTCCATTCCCTCCGTTCCAGGCTAAAACCTTCTAGCTTTTCATACGTGGATCTGCAATCAAAGATTTATTTGTAAAATCGAACCAGTTGGTATCGTTACCAGGCTTCATTGATGTTAAATTCCAGCTATTGGATATTTAGATCATTCCATATTGGGGTGCGTGATGAGAGTCTAGTTGAAGGTAGATTTTCGAATTCAGTAGCCATCGCATAGCACTGTCGTACCAAACGGGTGCGCAGTACTCTGCTGCAGACTATACTAATGAAAGAAGTGCAGTTCTGAGATTGTTGGGATTAGCACGCCAGTTAGTTCCAACTAGTTTTTGTACCAAGTTTATTCATGGCTTTAGTTTTTCACTCAGGCAATTCAGCCCTGGTTTAAATGTCAGTTAACGATTCAATCCCAGATAACAATTGACTCCACGAAATGTACATAAATTGCCATCGGAAAATATGCTGATCCCATTTAATGTGCTCCAGTTCCAGGACATTTAATATATATTAAAAGGCGCCCTTACCGTTACATCTTTTCTTTGGAACGTGAAGTGCATAATGTACATTAAATGTGAATTACATGTACATCTAATGTACATTTAAACCACTTTGAATACGCAACTAGTGTAACTTTAATGTACTTTTTAGTGTGACTTACACATTTCATGTACATATAATGTTATGTAAGAAAAGGAAGGAAAATGTAATTTAGTTTTCCGATTTTTCTATTTCGGTTTTTCTTATTCTGATGATCGCTACGTCCTCCATCTACATTTTTTTATGCCAAGCTCTCATTTTTTTATTAGAAAAATTTCTGCCATTTGCGGGGCTTGAACCCAAGACGCTCGGGATTATGAGTCGACTGCTTTACCAATTGTGCCACCCGATACTTATGTGTTGGTGTGTTAAATTTATATAAAGTGTTAAATTATAGAAAGTACATTAAATGTACTTTTTTTGTACTGAGAGAAAAAGTTTTGGAAGATATGCTAGTAAATGAAAATTAAACAAACTACACAGAGTGTTATTTAAATTTATTTGATCGAACACACTGTAGCGGTCGTACTTTTTTGAACATTTTTCGAAGCACATAATCTAAAAATGTACTTGTAATCTAGTGCAATAATTTCGAGCTTTAATGGCACAAAAAATGTGTCTTTTATTTACATCGAAAATGTACTACGTCACAAGCACATTTTTGGTACATTAAATGTGATAGGAATAGTGTACATCTTATCACGCACATAAAATGTGCGAAAAATGTACTTGTTATCTAGTGCAATAATTTCGAGTTTTAATAGCTAAAAAGATGTGCCTTTTATTTACATCGAAAAATGTTCTACATCACAAGCACATTTTTGGTACATTAAATGTGATGGGAATAGTGTACACCTTATCACGCACATAAAATGTGCGAAAAATGTACTTGTGATCTGGTGCAATAATTTCAAGGTTTAATAGCACAAAAAATGTACCTTTTATTTACATCACAAGAACATTTTTGATACATTAAATGTGATAGGAATAGTGTACCTCTTATCACGCACATAAAATGGGCGAAAAATGTACTTGTTATCTGGCTCAATAATTTCGAGTTTTTATAGCACAAAAAATGTGCTATTTATTTACATCGAAATATGTACCACTTTACAAGCACATTTTTTGTACATTTTATGTACATATTCTTAACAACATTGAATTTCGCACATTTAATGTACATTCAGTGGGCAACCACATTAAAAAGTGTGATCTGTGTTATCTGGGAATGGGAGGTCGAGAAACGTCGGCGTACTATTAAAAGGTATTTCACCGCCATCAAGATAACAGTTGAGTTTTCGAGCAGACATTTGGTTGTTTAAATGAAATATTGACACCTCTTGAAGCCAGTACGTGAAGGACTATGTCTGACTTCTTACACAAGAACGATCCTTATATTTATATACTTTTTTTATCCTAAAGACTTAGTAAAACATCAAATCGAATTTTTCCCTAGCTTTGTTTGATATACGTTGACATAAGCCTACGCCGCGCCGGCCGCACTAAAAGCATGAATTGAAAGAAAACTGACTGTGTTAGACATCATAGCATCTGAATTTCGATCATGAGAATCGAACCAGTCGCTTGGTTGTTTATCAACCAACTAAGGAGTCTTCTATAGCCCTTATAGCTCTTAAGAGTACTAAGGAAGGAAAGAATTTCCAGAACAGCTTTCGTAGCGGCTCATAGAAGTGTTCATTTTAACAACTAACTAATCAGAAAACCTTATTTTTATGACTTTCAGAGAGTAGACCTAATTATATTTAATTGATTCTAGCTAACATGTTGTTTGTGAGTAATAAAATTCAAATAATGACCGGTGATATTCCTCATGTTTACGAACTATACAAATAGACCACGTAGAACAGATCCAAATCGAAAGAAAACATTAACATTTTCCAATAACATTTTCTTTATAATCAAACAAACTATTAACCTTATGGGTGTCATTAACTCCATTTGATGATATACTTTGATATAACTTTTATATCAAGTGGAAAAACTGCAAGGTTTTTATTAATGTTTAATTGCTGTTATGTGCGTGTGAATGAACTTCATTCATTATATGGCAAACAATGTTATGCTACTGCCATTTATAATAGAAAAGTAATTTAAAACTTTCACTGCCAACATCCTATTATGAAAAATTGCCATAATACTTGTTTGTAAAAATCTTATTTTTATCTTGCGATTTTTATTTTATCAATGCGTTGAGAAGGTGCATATTTAATTGTAGCTTTTCGGTATATATTTAGGAATGTGGATTTTCGCGTAATATTATAGAGTTCAGTGCAGTTCATTTATAATTTCATTTTTTTTTTTCTTTTTTAATTTGACATGGTATGTTATTATTGTTATGATGGATTAGTTGAAAGCAATGGTTTTTAGGTGAAACAAATTAGCTTTTGAACTTTTGAAACCGTTAAAAAACGCAATTTAAAAGTCAAGTCCATGTGATGAAGCAATTTTGTTGACATCCGAAGGTTAAACGTAACAATATTAAATTACATACTTCCCGTAAATTTGCTTACGAGAGAGTGAAACTAAGTTTCCTGAGCCGGGGGCGAGCGACATTCCGACAAGTGCGTAAGCAAATTTTCTTCTAACACGTAGTAAAGTCTCTCCATTTTAATAGGCGACATATTTACATTTATTTAAAGAAATGTGTAGCTTTGTTATAGAAAGCGCCTACAGCATCATAAATTACAACACGCACGGAAATATTAGTCCTTACATTGCAAGCTTAATCAAGCATCCAGTGCCAATCTTCAGTTAAGTCATGTAATTTCTTTTATACACCTCAGTGGCTGTCTAGGGAGATAAGTCATACATTACTGTGTTGTATCAAAATTTATTTTGTTGATTTCTTCCTCCGGTGCATAAAAACTCTTACGTTTCTGCAGGATAATTTATTTATCCTCTCGGAGGATTATAACCCTTGCCTTCCCAAGCTTCCTCCTCGAAGATAAATAAATTTTCCCGCAGATGCGTAATAATTATTATCACATCGGGGCCTAAAATATGCCAATTATAGCACTGAAAGTAGGACTATAATTGGCTTATTGTAGTCGAGTTTTTTGTATTTAAAGAGGGGTTTAATTTATAGTCCTCTCCAATGTTTTTCATATTGATAAAAATAGTAGAAATATATCATATCGCCTTTTTTCGAATCACATTCCACACCAGAAGCCCTTACTTGTTTCACTAACACATTTTATTAAAATAAAATAGTGATAACATACGAATTTAATTCGAATTGGAATCAAATCGCGTTTTATGTTGGTTTTCTTGGAGAAAAAAATTATTTGACTGACCGTTCATTTTGCAATGACAACTGGTTACTAGATTGTAACGATGGCTTTTGTATTGATTTGGATGTACAGTGGAATATTATGTTTTGTGCAAAATTAGCAATTATAGGCCTCGATGTGTTAAAATGTCGTATAACACAAAGGTTATATCGCGCAATTAGAGTCTCGGTTGGTAATATGTCTTTTGCTTAGAAATTTGTAAATATTTCATCATAAAAAATACTTCAAATCAATATTATTGGCTTTACTTGCTTATCTAAATGATGTTTTCTTGTAACAAAAGTTATTGACTCGCTTCACTTTTCCAAAAACTTTCTGGTGTTTTCTTGAAATTCCCGAAAAGTTCCCGAAAATTTCCCGAAATTTCTTGAAATTTCCCGAAACTTTCCCACCGAAAACTTGTCATTACATGTATATGTGCACCCCCGGAAGTTATTCATTGCACGTTATTACATGCTATTAATTACATCAGGGGTCCCACCGTAATTACGTGTTTTCGCATGGGGCACTGAGTAAAACAGTATACAGTGGGGGTTGCTTAGTAAGTCATCCATTCTTGATCATTTCGTGACACTCGCAAACTCATTCGCATATTTTTGGGCAATTCGTTTTAAAAACTCTTTTTTTGTGACTCGTGCAGTCGTGCCTTCGACTTGGAATACAAACTCTACACTCGTCAAAAAACAGTTTTCAAAACTTTTTGCTTAAAAACACTCTCTTGAGTTTGGCTCACTTCACAAAATTGATCCCTCAGGCTTACCTCCGCACCTCCCACTGTAATCTACTATTATGCTAATGTGAAATATCGACTCTATCAGAATAACCTGCGGTGAAACCGGGGTTGGTGAATCATATCTGATCGTTCGATCGAGAGAAGAGTTAGTCGAATTTTACCTGTGTTGTATTCATGTATTTGGCTGGCAATGTGGATAGCTGGTAATGCTAACATTAAAGTTGCGCAATCTTATGATTCCGAAACTGTAAAGACTGATGTAGAAGTTCGTGTTTCAAGTTTTATCTCTTCCATTAAAAGAAAAATCAGCAGAAATTATTTTCGCAGTTATAATGAAAAAATATTACTCAAATATCAGGCCATGTTTGAAGGGGAAATTTTATTGTTGACCTTAAGTTCGATTAAGAGTATGTCGCAAAAATGTGAACTGTCAAATTTGCGATGTTTTTTTAACAGAATCCTGCGTAAATAACAAATTATTCAAAATTATAGTTCATGTACTGTGAAAGGATGACTATTACACGAATAATAGATGAATCAGAATTCAAAAAGTTTGAGCATGAAGGTCGAAAGTTGCTCTGAAAAATCATCGCATTCCAAGTTCGCTTGCGATGTTATTTCAGAGCAAATTTGTACGTTCATACTGAAACTCTTTGAATTCTGAATCATCTATTATTTGTGTAAGAGTCATCGTCTTGCAGTACATGATCTATAATTTGGAAGAATTTTTTATTTACGCATGATTCTGTTCTAAAAAAACATCGCAAATTCGACAGTTCATATTTTTACGATGTGCTCTTAAATGGAAACAAAGAAACTAACTTCTACAACCGGCAACTAACTTCCAACTTACCAGAAACTTCAATTCGACTCATCCACATATAGAAATGTAGCTAACATTTAATGACTCATTTTGCACCTTGATAATGTCTGGTATTGAAATAATTTTATTGCATTACAGTTGGAAAATTTAAACCGTAAATCTTTCTTGCCCGTCGTCGCATCTATAATCTACATTCAACAAACATAGAAAACTGACAATGTTCTACATAACCGATCTTGAAACATAATATCGAACCTCATTACTTCACACTCGTGTGTTATGTCTAAAAATATAATTAACGTTAACAAGTAGCTTGAAACCAAAAATGAAAATAGAAAAACATCCCAACGTCCATATTCAACATTAAACTATAAATTGGCGCCGAACAAATTTCATATTTTCTACAACAAAACTTTGAGTATATGTTTTTCTTAGATTGCATGTTTGCCAATAATAAACTATAATCAACAAGACTTGTTGCACTCTGTGGCAGCGTAAAGTATCAATATACAGTAGGTGACTGAGATATAGGAACATACAAATAAAATTCTGCACGTATCCCAATACAAAATATCCTCACACATAAAATGTATATCACTTGATACGATATGGTTATGGTGTGTATACTACAAAGCGAAAAAAAAACGCCAACAACTGCACAGGTAAACACTTTTTTGCATATGCATTATATGGGCTTTAAATTATATTTTCAGTTGGAAATTTTATTTTATTGAAGTTTATTGGAAACATAAATTGCAAAAGAACAAACAAAGAGGAAATCGAAGCAATAATTTCGATTTTATAATTATTGTCAGTTGGTAAATTTATTTTGCATTGTGGGCTGAGTGATTTGTTTTTGATTTATTCCCCTAATGGGTTTGCGTAACTAAATGTTTGCTGTGCAAAAAAAAAATGAAAAATTTTACAAGAGTGGTGGAAAAATTGGATTTTGAAAGCATATTCTATTGTGTGCACTTTCAATAGTTTTTTCAATGAAATAAATGTAATATTTTCTTATATTGTCGCCACAGTGTAAAGACACCCATCCCACAAAGTGCACACGTAGTTTTAATTTTCGAAATACGCACGAAAATCTGACTTGTTTAGTGAATATGGGAATATGTTTTGTGTATGTACTACAAGTATGAAAAGAAGGCAAGAAATGAAGCCGTCGAATTTCTATAAGAACACGCCCGATAAAAAGAATGCTTTTCCAGAGCATAACGTTTATTAAGAAAAATTGTCAATAGCTATATAAATTCATTGTTTTTTCATCTAGTAGTTGCGCTACTTTTCGATAGAAGATAAGTCTGCACTTTCAGCCAAAATATTTAGTGCAGAAAATTTGAAAATGCCAAAATTAAGGAAATAGCGAGTACATTACATTATATTAATCTATATTTGACACCTGGCTGCACCTGGGAATAATGAAGGCAGCCTTGTGTTAAGCATCTGTTTTTACAAAAGTGGAGGCGGTAGTGAGATCTATAGATGACATAGGTTTTAACTCGGCACTAGGCTGCATCCTTGAGTTATTACACTTTGAATGCAGGGGTCAGCAGCAGCCTGGTGCCGAATTGAAACTTATGTAACGTATCTTTCCTGCCTCCACTTTGGTATAAACAGATGTTAAGCATCAGACTACCTTCTTTATTCCCAGCTTTAGGTCTCAAGTACGCAGCCTGGTGCCGACTTCGATGGTGTTACTAACTAATAACTTTACTTGTTCTTTCAATTTGGTGTAGTCAGAATTTCAACACCAGACTGCCTCGATTTGACGTCAGACGCTCTCTCTCTCTCTCTCTCTCTGAAATTTGAGAAAGCTTCAGTCTTGCTTACATCTTGTTACGAAACTATTGAACATTGAAAGAGTACTAGATTTAACTCTTCAAATATTCAAAAAAGGCGTTTTCGATTAATTTGCAAAAACGTGCGAAAAACGGCCTTCATGCAAACTACTGTTTTAGTTGTTCCCATGTTTTAGTTATTCCTATGCTGCAAATACTTGGAGGTCTAAAAAGTTATCGTATATTCTCCGAACAAATCATACGACAGAAGCATTCGTTCGCCTACTTGTATGTACGATGACTTATTGAAATACCCTGTATAAAGCTTGTACATAAAAACGGCGAAAAAGGCGCAATTTTTTCGTGTGTTTATAAATCTTTCTTCTTTCCAAGGTTTTTCCTCTAGCAATGAAGAGCTTTCGTAAACTTAATACTAAAGGAGTAGTAGCGTGCGATGCGAATAAACTCCTTAAGAGTGCACACTGCTTACAAAAGAGCCATCATACAGACCTATTCCCAAACAAAATTGCGGAAACACTTTTGGAGAAAACATTTACATTTGCTGGAAATGTGAATTCCAATATTTCACTGCAAAAGTCGGTCTTTCAGCTTTTCCACTTAATAAACACTTCAAAACACATAATTTTTTCGACCAATGTGTTTGCTCACTTAATCTTTGACTGAATAATCAATTTAAATGACAGAAAATATTTTCTAAAAGTCAGAAATTGATACAAAAAATTTTGAGTTTGTGATTGCAAATGAAAATGACCGCCATCTTTGTTGGCTTTTGACGTTTACAAATATTTGCAAATGTATCAACTCAAAAAGTTTTTATCCATTTCTGACTTGCTAAAAGCTTGATCCGAAATTGGACAAGTTGTTAGATTCGCTAAGTGTAGAAGCTTCAAAGCTTACAATGTAATCGTTTAATACTATTCTAACTTAACTTTTTTTGTAAGTTAAATACGAGAGATTTTTTCTTCAGGCCATTCTCAACGAAAAGTGCGACATAATATCCTCGTAACGTATCATGAATGTGCTGCCATCTATTTATTACTTTCATGTGCGTGCGTAAATAGAGTGAATTTTGTGATAAGAGGCAAACTCATGACTGTTTTTTTGAACAACAAGCTTTGAAAACGTTATTTTGACGAGTTGTAGACCTTGGAATCCGAGCCAAAGGCGAGGTATACAACTTCTCGAGTCACAAAAACAGTTTCCAAGACGTGTTGCTGAAAGTAACACGAGTGAGTTTGCAAGTTCTCAAAACATTGTCGGAAGCAATGAATTATGTATGTTTTATTACCTATCCACCCGAAAGTTGAGCATTACAAAAGCTTTACCTCACTAGCGAAAACATAAGTTTTGTCTCACAACTGAAAACAAAAGCTTTGCCTCACTTCTTAAAACAAAAGTGACGACAAGAGTTTTACTTCACTTGTGACGAAAAGGGTTTTGCTTCACAAAAGATATGAATGTTGAGCATTACAAAAGTGTTACCTCACTAGTGAAAACACAAGCCTTTACTTCACTAGTGACAAAGAGAGTTTTACTTCACAAGTGAAGACAAGAGTTTTGCTTCACAAAAAATATCTCATACAGACCCCCAAGTAATGCATGGTTTTCGTAGGAGGTAAACATACATGTAATGCTCATTTTTCGGATGGGGTAGGTTATATACATTATAAATGAATGACTAAGAACAAAGAGAAAGAACGCAAAAAAAAACACTTATACTCAAAGTAGCAGCTTTCGGACTGAAATATACCGTCCTAAACGATGCACACCATACTAACTTTAAAGATCATTTCGCTACTAGTTGGTAGCTACATTTCATGCGCCAAGTGAAATATGCTTCGTACGAAGTTCTTATAAGAAAAACTGAAAAATCGTATGCGTTTTTATAAATGGATTCAGACTGACGTAACGATAATTCAGTGTCAGGTGTAAATGGAATGCAGTAGGTAACTAATGAATATCACTAAACGCAACGATAGTGCGAGTTACAAGGCATAAATAATGCGATGTTGAGTTGGGATAAAATATCATGAGTTCATATTTCGCGATAGAAAAAAGAAGAAGGGAAAAATAAGTCGAATGAAGAATGAGGAAGGTACAAATGATTACGTTATGTGTTTTCATCGTTATTTGAGATAAGGTGGAAAAAATCATCTTTGTATTTGAGATAATTACGCCAGAGCAAGAAAAAACTCCTTTTTTTTAGTGTAGATGAAATAAAGATCGATAGGTTCGTTTTATAGAGTTATATCGTGTTAGAAGCTTAAAATCAAATTAACAATGTGCTCTTTTACAACGTTATATGGCATTGCCGTGCTGGTAATTTATTGCCTTTCCCATAAAAAACAGGTAGAATTCTTGGTTTTCATGATAAATACAAATTTTGGTCAGGTGCAAGACGATATGATAAAATATAAAAATAAAAACGAAATCCCCATATTGTTACAATATAAAAATATCAATCCTAATTGATGGCTCACAAAAAATTCTTACAGTGAAAAAAAAAACGAAATTTCTAATAAATACTGAATATGGAGGTGGATTAAGGCGATACCACTCACGAATGAAAAGGACTCTTTTTTTTGTAGATTGGATAAGGTCGTTATGGCAGGTGAAGTATACTATAAAATATAATATTCCGTCCTACACGAATTATTTGATATTGTGTGATGTTTAATAGGCGCCAAAAATTATATATAAAACTTTTCATATTTCCGGGAGTCATTAGTGTTACTAATATTTTCAACAATCAACCATCCATTTTTTTATCTGTAAATAAAATTTTTTTTCTTTAGTTTTAACCAACGAAACGATATAAACCATTTATAATACGTACTCCATGTGGATATTAAATTCAGTGAATCAATTAAATCAATCGAAAAACAAAAATGTAACGAACGGATGGAAGACGTTTGCAACAGAATGGTTGAAGACGAAAAAAAAATGATTTTTTTTAAGGAAAACTCTTCATAATTGTTAAATAATTACTTTGGAATAATGTTTTCACTTGATTAGCCTCCAAGCCGCTTTGAAATTTATGGTTCATGAGATGTTTATCACTAATTGGATTTGGTCCATCGGATAATTTAACTCACATTTAATCAGACGAAAAATGATGATGTTTTTGGGTGTTTTTTGACCCGTATGAATTATGCGGGACTTATACGTTTACCGTTACATTTGGAACCATCGGAATTCGGAGGTTTTCGAGGAATATTTTGAGAGATTCTTTTCAAAAGTTTCTTAAAGATAGAAAAGTTCTGGGGTTCTGTGGTTGTGGCATAAAGACCTCACACCGAAAGGTACTAATATGGTCTAAAAAGTTTGATGATGAAAAAGTTCTGAAAAACTAAAAAAAAATCTCAAAGTTTCTCAAAAACACAAAAAAGTCTCTGTCTGAACGGCTCCCGTCAAAAATCCCGAAAATCCAAAATCCCGAATAACAAAAATCCCGAAAATCAATAATCCCGAAAATCAATAATCCCGAATGTACAAAAATCCCGAAAAACCGTAATCCCGAATGAAAAAAAAAATTGTGAACTCCGCTAGGGGCTCTCCCCCTTAGACCGCGACTTTAAATAATGTTTTTTTCCCGGTATCCAAATCTGATTTCCCATTATTTCCTGGTATCCGTCTAATATCGATAAAATTTTCCACTGAGGAATCGAGATTTCCCGGTGAAAAATTGAGATTTCCTGGTGATCAAAATGCGATTTTCCGGTGGCCAAAAGTTATTTCCCGGTGACCAAAATGTTGAAATGTTGCGAGTGGAGCGAGAGAGATTTTTTTTCATACTTTTTGACAAAACCGTTGACATATCAATCAATATTTTACAAAAAAAAATTATGAATCGCGAGCGGAGCGAGCGAGATTTTTCTTAATACTTTTTAAAAAATCGTTGACATGCCAATCAAAATTTTACGAAGAAAAATTTTACAAATCGCGAGCGAAGCGAGCGAGATTTTTTTGAACGAAGTCATCAAAGTCTCATTCAAATATTTTAAGAGTTTATAAAAGGCGCAAGCGGAGCTAGCGAAATTTTTCATAATTCTTTTCAACTAAGTTGTTTACTCACGTTCCATTTTTCAGCCATTTCCCATTTTTTATTTATTTCCCGCTTTTCAGTAATTATTTTTCATTCCTTTCCCATTTTTCAGCAATTTCCATTATTTATTCATTTCCTGTGTTCAGCAATTTCCCATTTTTAGTCATTTCCCACTTTGAAGAGACTTCCCATTTTTTAGTCATTGCCCATCTTGAAGCGATTTCCCATTTTTAGTCATTTCCCACCTTGAATCGATTTCCCATTTCTTAGTCATTTCCAATCTAGAGGCGATTTTCCATTTTTTAGTCATTTCCCATCCTGAAGCGATTTCCCATTTATTAGTCATTTGAAGCGATTTCCCATTTTTAGTAATTTCCCACTTTGAAGCGATTTCCCATTTCTTAGTCATTTCCCATCTTGAAGCGATTTCTCATTTTTTCGTCATTCCCCATCCTGAAGCGATTTCCCATTTTTTAGTATTTTCCTACTTTGAAGCGATTTCCCATAACGTAAACCGTTCGAGCTTTGCTCGAGCATATTTCCCGAAACGTGAACCGCTCGAGCTTCGCTTGAGCATATTAGCACATTTCCTGGTATCCGGTTTTTCGGCCCCCAAACTGCCCGGTATCATAGATACCAAGGATACACACTATTTCCAGCTGCGCCTTAGACCCCGCAAGGGGGGCTATACCCCCCTTGACCCCTCACAGCGGGGGCTGCCGCCCCTCGACCCCGCTTCTTTTTTTTTAATTTTACTTTCGCTCAGACGCAGCTTAATGCACTTCTTTCTTCTTAAACCCAGTCAACATTAACTGGACTACATGCACGCCACATGCAAGTGTAAATAAAAAAGTCGCTAGACTATTTCATTGTATTCATGTGATTACAACCACACTCGAGTTTTGATTGTCTTGCATATCGGTTTGGATCTTGCTAATACATTTCGGTAAAAATTTTCTGAATTTTTGTTATTTGGGATTTTTGTACATTCGGGATTATTGATTTCCGGGATTTTTGTTATTCGGGATTTTGGATTTTCGGGATTTTTGCATTCGGAATTTTAATTATCGGGATTTTTGACGGCCACCGTCTGAACCTACGGAATCTACAAGAAACCTGACTATGGTAACCCTGGATCTGCCGATGATTGAACCACGTAAGAAACAAGGATGCGAGAATCTCATCACTTGCTTAGTCCACATCTACAGTGCTCGGTTGTCGGAAATTTAGTGAACACCTGTTGAGTCTTCGAAGAGTATAAGGAGCTAAAAAATGATTCCTGCACATGAAACCGTTTGTCTCATGATTCATCACAGTGCTTAAGGTCGGTAGTAAGTTTAGTCAAGATTTGATTTCTTTTCACCATTACTTCGAACGGGTTTTTCGCTAATGCCTTTTGGCAAATATCCACTGCAATGTAGTCAGTTATACAATAAAATTTCATTATGCTCCTCAATATTCACCAAAGTTCATTAAATTTTATTAGATTCATTAAATTGTATAAAGATTTTCATAATATACGTTAAGACCTTCAGACGTTGAGACTTTATAGAGAATCGTACGGGTCTGCGTAGTCTGATGATTTTATATTATCTTCTTCTACACAGAGAATGTAATTGATTTTTATACCACAATAAGGCGATAGATATGAGATTAATGAAGTACAGTAGTACCATACATTAATATTCATAAATGCTTATCAAAAACTACATCGCTTATGCGTTTTTATACATTATACATGACTGGGCATTACCACAAATTAAACCGTCATTACATGTATTGTTCCACATTCCGAAACATTAAAAAGCTAATTTCGGTTTGGCTTCACTTTTGACAGCCCGAAAATCGCTGTCGAATGATTTCGCAGTTTGAGACCCGTAATTGTTTCTTTTTTTTCTGCTATCCAAACGTTTTTATGAATAGATTCTAAGTACTTTGAATTTTGCGATTAACCTTCCACACATATGTGGAAGTAATCGATTTAAACTACGGGAGGTCTGTATCTCACGTGTGGATCGAATAACATTGGGTGGATAATAATTCTTTAATAGTTTTACGTTACATTATTTGCCAGAATTGAAGTTAAAATTAGCCATTGGTATTGCATTCAATTTTCACACTGACGAAGATAATTCAGTAAAATTTATAACATTTCTTGCTGTAATTTAGAATTTATGGAATTCAGAGTTGTTTTCGTCGTATTTAATGGTATAGAAAGTAGGATAAAATTTTAGTCATGAAGATTCATGCTTTTTCATGAGGGTTTCTCAAGCGCTGCGCTGTGGTGCTGCTGTTACTAACACAGCTTGCGTGCATGCTATTATTTTTTGAACGCTAGCAGTACTGAAAATGTTTATATTTTTAAAAACAACTTTGTAATTTCTGTAACCTTAAGGCAGATACTCTTGTCGAAAAATATAAAACTAAAAAATGATAAAAAAAGATGTTCAAGTGATGTATATTGTTGTATTAGTGTTGTCAAAATGATGCAGAATTGACGTTTTCTACAAAAATTGTTGTGCATGTACCTAGGTACATGTACCTCCTGAAGTAAAATGTTCATTTTCGAGGAGTCTCTTCCAATTTTCATTCTTCCCTAAGATTTCCCAAAAATTCTCAAAATTTCCCAAAAATTCTCAAAATTTCCCAAAAATTATCCAAAATACCCAAAAATTATCTAAAATTGCCCAAGATTTCCCAAAATTTTCCAAAAATTCCCAAAATTTCTCAAAAAAAATCTAAAAAATGACTATTAAATAAAAAAATCCCAAATAATAGGCTCTTCTCAGCGGTGACCCGCTTGCTTTCCACCAGGAATACCCGGGTTCGATCCCCGGTAACGAATGGGTTTTTTCCTTCAAAAATGTAGTTCAGGAACGTCCACAAGTTCACCCAAGCTTCGGTGCTTCGATCAAATTGGGTAGTTACAGGGTTCGACTGCCTGTAAAGAAAACACAATACATTGAGTGACGTCACTCACTAGCAATGCACAATGAATGGTCCCGATGCTGTACCATAGATGACACCACATTCATAAAAAATAGACGCGAAAGATGACGCCCAGATCACACAATGGGTTCGTGAGGTCCCCAGCAGACAAAAATATCTCCACCAGGTCGCTGGAACTGTTGGCTAGCCAAATTCCCCGGCAATAACATCGTAAAAACAAATCGACTATGAATGAGAAGTGTGACAAATAGAAATAGTATTAATCTAGTGTACAATTGAAAGAATTATAACCGAACCTGTCGTAATGACCTCTCGATCACTCACAATTGTAACGGAATAGAATGTAATATACAGGTCCTATTCATATGAAAGGCCCTATAATTGTAAAGTAAGATGTAAAAAAAACCACTCGCTAAATAAATTTCACATTAATGGAAAATTTGTCCATAATAATATAAAATTTTTGTATTTAAATCATCTTAAAATGATGTACAAAATATGGAAAAATAGTGAACTTAATGCAATCAACTACACATTATAAATCATGTTATAAAGAATACATAAGAAACCAAACTAAAGTCTTGATGGTCGAATTAAAAAACTCGAAAAACGTAGCGTAAAACAAAAACCGTTCAAGTCACGTCGTGTTGATTACATTCAATATCACCACCTTTTCACCATCTTTTCTACATCATTTTAACATGATTTACATAACTTTTACATTATTTGTCTATAAATTTTTCATTGATGTAAAATATGTAAAGGTAAATATGTAATAATTTATGTAAATAATAAGGTAATTCACTTCAAACAAATATGCGGAGTATATTCCGCATAAACCGAATATTTCGTATACTTCGCATATATTTTTATAAATTTGACAGAAGTGTCAAATCGATGGATCTTCTATTTTTTTCACGATTACTGATCCAAAAATGACGCCGGATGAAGATATTATCGTTGTTACATTAATGACCCATCTTTTGTACATCTTTTTGACATGATCTACATAAATTTTACATAATTATCCATGAACTTTCCATCATTTTCGAAAGAAAGATGCAGAAAATGTAGGGGAATGAGGGGGAATACCGATCAGCAATCAATAACGACCAGGGCACTTTTTTTAAAGAAATTTTTCTGCCTTTCACCTCCGAAAAGTTGGTGATACACGTACATTTGGCCCCCAAGAAAAATGAACATTTCATTGAGGATATTTACTTAGTTTTTGTCTTCATGGGAAAGTCTTTCCCTCACTAGCGGCAAATCATCTGAAATTCATCTGAAATATTGTTACGAAAATCTTTAACGTTGAAACAAAAATTTTGTTGTTTTATTGTTGTCCACTACGCACTTTGTAATGAATGTATTTTTACGTAGGCAAATGTATTAAAACTTTTGAAAAACAAACTATAATACATTCGTTTAAAACTGTCAGATCAAATTGAAAAATTGCAGGATTTTTCTTTCGAATTTGTGCTTCGATATTTCCATGGAAGTATGACTTTTTGCCGCACCTGCACTGAAGGGTATTTGCGATCATGAAAATATACATGATTTCTCATGAATGCAAAGTGCGTGTTGAAATGTGTGTAATGTGTTAACATGTCATAAATTCTTCGGGTGTCTTCAGTTTGTTTTTGAACAGTTTTAGCGAAACACAGTCCTTAAATGCATAACTTCATATTTTTCTTCAATAATAAAGTGGTGCAAATGTTTCAATTTAACTTTCATTGTTGAATGGATTTTCTTCTATGGACGCCATTACCCCACGCGAGGTCGCAATTACCCGCAAGGTTCCCAAATTCAATTTGATAGTCCTGAAGTTAAAATTAGTTTTAAGGGCAAATTTTCCTATAAACCTTGAATTATTCAGGACGAAGCGTTGAATTGCTATTTAAATTTAATTAAAGAAATTGTTTTATTAATTTTTCATTAATAACCACTGAAAAAAATGAGTTTGAGCTTAGATGTTCGCCATGCCCCCGCATTCCACTAGATACATTAATTTTACATCAAAAATACAATTTTGAAATATACCCAAAGGATGAAGATGTGATGAAAAACAAATTGCATGTGAAATGTCCGAAAGAGGTCACTTTTGTAATAACCAAACGACATCTTGCGGAAGAATTTTGTTAACCTAAACGACCGATAACGATTACCTCCCCATATAGTAAAGTATAGACAATTATTTTGTTTCTATTTTAGATTAATGAATGAATTAAGTGTTGGTAGAGCAACGGAAATATTGCCAACAACATTTCTACCAGTGAGTAAATTGTATGAGAACGATCCTATCTATAAGTCCTAACACTGATTTCTATTTCTCGTGATCGGATCGTTATGGAAACTAACTGAATCTGAATCTAATTACTTTTTCTTCCATAAACTGAATTTATCGTTCAATCAATTAAAATAACAATCTCACAAATTGGTTGCTTTTAAAGTTTGAAAGAAAAAGTATGAATGAGTGAATGAATCACATGCACATTTACTTACGTATTCCATTCGGAGATATCATGTAATAATTTTCTCGTATTGTTCATTAAAGTTATTTTGCCTTCAATTAAATGTTGAATAAATGCGATATGAAATAAACCAAATCTTTGATCACCACAGAACGATATGTTACATTCATATTCTGTTATTTAAATGAAGAAATCTTAACATTTAAAAGCAGCCTTCCACAGCGGCCTACGCTACTGAGATCTTACATGAAATATACTCAAATTCAATAAATCTTGCAAGCGATCCAATTAATGATAGATTCAATAAGTTGGCAATTTTTCTCATTAATTGATTACATACATTAGTTTCACCGTAAACATTTTTCCCCCCATTAAAATTTCCAATATTTTTTATTATTTCATTTAATGTTCAATTCGCAGTTTAAATGCGATTTTGTATACGTTGCACATAATAATATCCATATAATGTCCATCCAAATCAAATTTATGTCAACTTAAATCAAATAAGCGATTTATTAAAAAGCCAATGGAACAAGAAATTCTCAGCAGGTGATATATTGTCACTACAATTTATATCAATTTAGCGATAAATTGCATTAATGAAATTCAGACTCAAATTGGCCACTCTGCTCTGCACACAACGCGATCCAAGGTAACATAAAAAGAAGACCTTTTACCTTTTTTTTCTCATTTGGAAATTTTAACATTAAAAAATTAATTAAATTAACTTGAGCCGAGTCGATGTTCGTCGGTGAAATGAGTACACAATCGAATTCTTTTCTCCAAAGCATTGATCTCGGAGATGTTTGTACATTTATTCCCAGGAACATCTGTAACATGACACGTCAATGTACAACCGATTATATACATCCATAAAGCATTATAAGTCTTGCTCGTATACATAATTTTTTGAACGAAATAATGTGATATGTGTGAGGTTTTTTTCCCATTTTATATTTTGTCTTTATTTTTAGTCAGAAGATAAGTGATCATATTTCGCTTGTTCCATTATATGGGTAAGGTGAATTCTTAAAGCTCATGTTCTTGATGGTGATACTGGTTCAGCAGGTAACATGCATTACTTTCAATGGCTTCGAAAAGTGTGTTGCAATATTGTTTTTCAATAATATCGATATCGGTCAATGCATCTTTTTTCTGTATACGCATTGAGACGTTTGTGTGGATTTTTTCGATTTTTTATAATCTTGTTGACGATAAACATATTGATTCCCACTCAAATTTTAAGAGAATTAACTCCACACGTCTATGAGACACATAAATATTGCTTAGAGCTACACATTATCATATCGTCATTAACTAAACACTTGGTAACGCATGAATCTGTTTTCAAAATTGTTAAGAGTATCTTGAATGTGCAGATTCCGATCATCCGCAGCCAAGGTCAATGGGAAGGTCATACAGAACCTGGTGAGATCGTCGGACATGAGGTAGGAGTGGGAGCCTGGGAAATGAGAACGCACGGAAAAAAATATATTTCTGTGTGGCCCTAAAATGAATGTAGCCCTGTCTTCATTTCGAATATAGCTGCATGATGAATATTTGAGATATTTCGGCTGAAAAATCTGTGTGCCTTATGTAATAGCTGCGCGATGAATTCGTAAGACATCTATAATATAGCTGTGAGATTCATAATTTACTTACAATTCACAAAAAATGTATTAGATCACCTTTAAAGCAATGTGAGACGCATGCTAGATATTGAAAAATTATTTGAAAGCAAAAATAATTTTTTTTATTTCATTTTACGTATTTAGGGATCAATTTTTACTCAGAGTATGACTTTATAGAAATTCTATTTGCTGATGTTTTTTCTGGTCATCCACTTAATTACTAACCGCGACCATCATTTGAGAATCATTACCAGAATGACCCCAATATTACCTCTAACCGATATAACAGAAGTTTCAGTGTTTCGTCGTTCACCTTCCCATCAACATATCAAGTTGCATGACTTAGCTGAAGATTGGCACTGGACGCCGAAATGTTGATCTCTTCTAACAATCTCCATAATGCAACTGTTCCAGATGTGTTAATGTCTGAAGCCTGAGGTCAGTGACAAAGTAATTCCATTCGTACAGTGAATGTGTATGAGTTGGCCGCCTGCAAGGCTTACAAAAGCCCGCCTCAGGAGCGGGGGTGAGTGGGCAGAGCCCCCCAACACACAATATAATATCTACTTAGGAATAAGCTTCCTTGGTCTGACAAGGTTTTACATTTCTTCGGTAATAAAGTGGAGGCAGTAGTGAGTTCTATACGTCACATAAGTTGCAACTCGGCACCAGGCTGCGTTCTTGAGTTATGACATTTTCAATGCAGAGGGCAGCGACAGCCTGGTGCCGAATTGAAACTTATGTGACGTATAGAACTCACTACTGCCTCCACTTTTCCAAAAACAGATGTTCAGCACCAGGCTACCTACTTTATTACCCAAGAAATGTAAAACCTTGTCAGACCAATGAAGCTTGATGCTGAAATTCGAACTACACCAGTCTGGAAGAAGGAACAAGGTTAAAAGTTAGTAACGCCATCGAAGTCGGCACGAGGCTGCGTACTTGGGACCTAAAGCTGGGAATAAAGAAGGCAGCCGGGTGATGAACATCTGCTTTTCCCAACATGTAGGCAAGAGTGAGTTCTATACTTCACATAGGTTTCAATTCGGATCGAGACTGCTGTTGCCCTTTGCATTCAAAGTGTCATAACTCAAGGACGCAGCCTAGTGTCGAGTTGAAATATATGTGACGTATATATCTCACTACTGCATATACACTGCTAAAAACAGATACTAAGCACCAGGTTGCCTTCTTCAAACCTAGGTACAGGGCTCATGTACGCAGCCAGGTCAAATTATAAACTAATATAATGTAATGTACTCGCTACTTCCTTAATTCTGGCGCTTTCAAATTTTCGCCACACAGTATCCTGGATGAAAGTGCAGACCTAACTTCTAGCGATAAGTTTATTAAAAAAAGCACGTAGCTAAAGTGGATTTTCCTTTTTTTCCATGCGGAAAATCTTAAGAGAGGCTTTGAGATTGTCGGTAAGGGCTTAGCCCTTCACTGATTTGCAATTCTTTCACCGCTCGAAACTGAGTCGAGTTCTCGAGCTTAAAAAAATTTTTCCATCCATAAACAAACTCTGCGCCAAACAATTTCCAATAGTGTAATTAAAAACGAATTACGCAAATGCGGAAGTTTGCAAAACAATATTAAAAGCTGCTACTGCAGCAGGTCTCAATAATTGAAAAATATATATCGATTGATTATCGGTTAATCGTTCAATCAGTTTACGAGATCTGAGAATGAATAAAAAAGCACACCATCCTAATGTAATGGATGCATTGTCTTATACAATTAATAAAATGCAAGTGCACCGGCATATTATCCCAGGGATATTCTTGTGCTGTATGATACACAAAGACAGAATCAATTATCCAAGCCGATACAAAACGATAAACGCATAAAAACATAAATGCGAGACATATGAAAACGCATATTGGAAGTGAAATAACATTTTATAAAATAGAATAAAAAGAAGGGAAGTCTTTATGTGGTTCGCTTAAGATCGAGCAAATAATTTTCAATAGAAAATCAATGATTTTTCTTCATAGGCAGCAAAAAAATAACGCAGAATAATAATCTTTTGAACGTTCGAGATGATAATCAATGGATGTTGTTTGCAGTTTGTAGTAGTCTCCTCGGTAAATGTCTTAACAAATATTGTTTGTACAAGCGAATGAAAATTGGAAGTAGTTACATTAGTTTACAAGTTACAAGTTTTTGTTACACAGTTTTTTTACGTTGCTAAATAATTAGTGGAAAGCAGACGAAGTAACAGAGGGGGAAGCAGCGAAAGCAAATGATGGCACAAATTCTCTTTACAATTGTAAGGGTCATGGTGGGTAAATATCAAATAATTTACCGTCGACTTTTAATTTACATGAGACCGTGTGTGTAGTTTTATGTAGAGGCCGACGCGGCGCCACCTGACATGAGGTGCCAAATTGATATCATGAAAGGGGCTATCCATAAATGACGTCCACTACTTAGGGAGGTTAGGGTTAACAAAACGTGACACGTAATGTTATGAGTATAGGAAAGGGGGGTGGGTCAAAAAGGGGAAGAATTTAAACCGATAATTCTAAAATAAGAAATGACCGCAAAAAATTAAGAATTGATCGCTAGAAATAAAGAATTGACCGCTATAAAAAAAGAATTGATCGCAAAAACATAAGAAAAGTGATCGCAAAAGCGATCATTTCTATATTTTTTGCGATCAATTCATAGCTTTTTGCGATCAATTCTTAACTTTTTGCGATCAATTCTTATTTTCTTGATACAAAATCTTATTTAATAGCGATCGCTTTAATTACATGCCGTCAAAAAGTCAGAAAAAGTATAGGACATCAAGCCAAACAAGATCTGTGGTAGGACACAATTTTTTAATTATTTGAAGTATTGTTGTTTCGCTTGGTCGGTAATAAAAAATTACTAAAACTTTTGTATTTTTTCGATACGATCAAATTTGTTGATAAATCAACTAAAAAGTACAAATAGACTTTTTTAACCAAGGGACGAATAACAAGGACAAAACTGATTTCGGCGTATCACGACCGCTTCAGTACACTTTTGTCCTTTGTCCTTGTTATTCGTATATACAAAAGATTCAGCAATTTTTCAATGATGTTTCCCCCTCAGTATTTACTGATTGCAAATAGCGTAGGGATGTCGGTTGCTTCGCATAAAAATTCTAGTTTCCAACAGAAGTTCATTGTGAATTTAAACCATTTTTTTAATTGCACATGTCTAAAGATCAATCAGAATCAATGGAATTTGGAATCGGTTCCGTTATTGCCTTGGGACAAAAATGGTAGCATATGCCGCATATTGTATGTCACTTTTTTCGAATAAATTTGTGAACAAGTAATCGAATGTAATCTTCAGATCACAAAAGGTTTTTTATGCATTCGCCGGAGTATATAATTCATTAATGAGTTAACTGAACCATAGCCATCAAGAATAATATTTACCAAAAAAAGTGAATTAAATTGTGAATGAAAAAGCGTTGGGCATACTTATAGGTAATGGTACGGATCATTTACAAAAGAAATTCATGGAAATTTCGATTTAGTCAAAGACGATTTTTTTATATCTTCTAAACTTTGTTCCAAATGCGATCGTGGAGTACAAAAAGTACGCATTCATTACCGAGTAGTTAGTTCTTCATGCTCTATGTAGAAAATCACGTGTAATTACATGAAAAAAAACGTGTAAGTAATTGTAGCACACATAAATTCTGTGTTTTTTTTTCAATCTCACTTTGAGGAACTATTTAATTTTGCAATGGATTTTTAAAATTTTATGGCATCGCGACATGAGATCGTTTTGAAAGCAGAACTAATTTTTTCATTAGTCATACTGTTCTGATGCCGGTCAGGTCTTTTTTTTATTTTTGTATATTAGTGGCATTAACGATTTTTAAAATGGATTTTTTAAAAACTTTTCAATGTTTTATACATCGGGTGTTCAGAGAGAATTTAGATCATTTGATCGATAAAAAAAATAATAACCATGTTGTAAGATATGATCTGAAAAATATACTTACAATAATGCAATGTTATGTTTGAGTATTAAAAATTGATGACTTTCGTTAGGTTGTTGCCCAAAACATGTCAATCATTCGCCATTGTTTAAGATTTTTTTTTAATTAAAATATATACAGTTTTCCATACCGGCTCTGTACGTTGAGGCGAGTCTTATTTATAATTACATTCATTAAAACTCTTAATTTAGCATGAAAAACACATTTCGAATCGATTTGTTATAAATATTTAAATTTGTATATTAACAAGATCAATTGATAAAAATTCTTTTGTCAAACAAAAACTACTTGAGTATACGCACGTTGTACAAATATAGAAGTGAATCAACAATAACATTACTTTCAACTTACAACGTTATTAAAATCACTACCACATATAGAGGATACAATGTACTTATAATCAAATAGTCGAGACTAATCACTTCAAGTAATTTTTTTCTGGGGATTTTTATGACTTTTCATTTAACAAAAAGTTCCGATTTCAAACAAGTTTTCCCCAAGGTTTTCTCGGTGAACTTAAGTATTTTATTACGAGATTTTCTATTAAATGACTAATAGGAAACAGAATGTGATAGGAAGTTACCAATCTGAATTCGCTTGATCGAGCGATACCGAAGCAGAACTCCACCAGGTGCGACACATGCAGGACTTTTAGGCTTACACAGCGACGAATGGGATGATATCATGAGGAAGAAATCCGCTCACTAAATAAAATAAAGGATTCTGTAAATTTGTTGTATTGCTTGGTCTTTGAAAACTGCATTTCTAAATCACTTTGTATTGCTTGGATTAAGACCAAAAGAAAACAAAAAGAAACATTTTGTTTCGATTTAACAATCTACTAGCATATTTGCTGATTTCGTCTAATCAAGTACTCATCAGTACAGCTATGCTGGCAAGGCTATGTGTATATCAGCATATTTGTAAGATCTGCCACCTCAAAGTGAAGTATCACAAAATTATAAGAGGTGGCAGATCTTACAAAATAGAGTCGAAATCGCCAGAAGTTGGTTGGCAGATCTAGCATTTCAATTCTACAATTCAGAATTTAAATAACGCTGGTAGTGGCAAATCTAGCAAAATCTAGTTGATCGACCAAACGAGGCGTCTATAAAAGAAAAAAGACAGTGGATATGATTGCTCATTCCACTATGTGTCGTGCTGATATACACATACCCTTGCCAGCATAGGCGTACTGATGAGTACTTGATAAGACGAAATCAGCAAATATGCTAGTAGATTGTTGAATCGAAACAAAATGTTTCTTTTGGTCTAAATCCAAGCAGTACAAATTGATTTAGAAAATAATGGATACACTGCAAACACGAAGAGTGGACTACGATTGGCGTAATTTCGCTCAGGTCATAGTTACTATGAAAAGTATCTGCAACCATTTGCTTAAACAACCACGCCAGTATGCCCCAAGTCTGATCGAATAGAGGAGACACAGGAGCACATTGTCCTAAAAATGAATTATCCAAAGCTACGAAAATGTTGTGATTGTAAAAAATGTGGAGAAAAGGAATCAGATTTCAGTCGTGGAACCTTTCTCGATTTGTTGAAGATTACTTGCTTAGTTAACATCCACTTTTACCCCAAGCGGGTTTTGGCTGACCCCACATTTTCCTTTCGCCACCCTGTGTGATCCTCGGCCACAGCTTACCAATTACGGACCCCCACTTCTTTCAGATCGCTTTCCACACAGTCAATCCATCTTTTCTTCGGTCTCCCTCTCGGCCTTTTTCCATCAACTCTATTCAAGAGAACCACTCTATTTTCGTCCATTCTGATCCTGATCCTGGTGCCAAAAATTTGCTCGAGCTCAGAATTTGTCCTAATCCGGGTCAAAGATCGATCTCTACATTTTTCGTTCGAAACATTTCAAAAAAGTTTCTTGCTTGGCGGTTAACGTCCAGGTTTCGCATACATATGTAACGAAGGACCTGACCAGCGTCTTATATATTCGATATCTCGTGGTGACATTCAATAATTTGCTTCTGAAGAGATGTTTTAACGCTTAGAAGTACCTGCTCGCTACTGACTTGTGATCTACTGAACCTGAGGTGGACTGATGATCAACTCAGAATGTCTATATATGCTCCTGAACCAAGGATAGGTGAAATATATCTGTCCTGAACCAAACTCAATAAAATCTATGCTATCGTCTCCTTCTAAATAAAACTAAAAGTTTACGTTTTTGCAGCCTTACAAACGACACAACTAATGATTTCTGCCTAGAGAGCACTTTTTGAATAGTTTAGGACGAAAGGTGCAACTGTCGTACACCCAAAAAAATTATGAACGTGAGGCTTGTACACCATTGGTACAATGTACACACTAAAGTGTAAATTTTACATGTAGATCCTACATTGCATTTTCACAAAATTTTAATGCGAAGAGGTTTTTTTATACGATTTCAATGTTAGTTATTACAAATTCTTATTTGCTTTCGTCGTTATTCATCAATTTCTTGTTAAGTTCACCAAATTTCGTTCACAAAAACTCCTTGACTTAGATTCGAATCCACGACAACTGCATCTCCAATCTTCGACTCTTACACTGAGCTAACTTTACCTGTTGGATGTTTACTCTTATTTTCATACGTTGTTACTACAATTTACGCTCACTTGTACAATGTACAATAAGGTTGGTCGATTTTGCATTTTGTTTTTTGATTCGAATGCCACCGCCCGGCCCGTAATCGATTTGCTGGATCGAAAAAAACATTTTTCTAAGATATTGTAACTATTTTTAACGTCATCTTGTTATTGGCCAACGCGATTTTCTGAAAAATTGAGAGTTTTTCCAGTATGTGTCAGTCTGAAATTCTTCATGACCATAATTTGAACTAAATAGCCGACAAAACTGCTTTAACGCATTCTTTAGGGTTATTATGAGCTATTCTAATTGAATGTAAATTCGGTTATGCCGAACAAACTAAGTTTCGGGAGCGAAAAGTGTCAAAAACGTTGATATTTCGATACATTCTTTCGACTTCATTGGGGATACGTCAATGAATCAATATTCTATAAATTAATGTCATTTAATAGGGATTAAAATGGGGATCCTAAGACGCCATAAGTTCAAAAAAAAAATTACATAATTTTGTCAAACGGACCTGTCTTCCACCACCAACGCAATGTGTTCAACACATCAATTTTGCCTAATGCTTTTCAATAGAACAAAGGATGTAACATGCACTGAAACACAGAAACAATTGTAAAAACTCCGTTTAATGTTTTACTACTTTTTACTGTTACTTTCAAAATGAAGAAGATCGTTAGCAGTATTTTTGGTCGAAAAAAAACCTTAAAAGTGAAGTGTTGCCATCAAAATTAGATGTAATAAGGTACTATCTTTGGGTTGATGGATATGAACTCAAGAAAAATGTATTTCAAGCAGACGTTGAAAAGGTAATGCATGTCGGCTATTTAGTTCAAATTATGGTCATGAAGAATTTCAGACTGTCACATACTGGAAAAACTCTCAATTTTTCAGAAAATCGCGTTGGCCAATAACAAGATGACGTTAAAAGTAGTTACAATATCTTAGAAAAATGTTTTTTTCGATCCAGCAAATCGATTACGGGCGGTGGCATTCGAATCAAAAAACAAAATGCAAAATCGACCAACCCTAATATACAACCCACTTGTTCGTCATACAATGAATTTGTATATTGTACATGTCATTTGTAAAAAAATCCGCTGTACATTGTACATCATGTAAATACGTCAGTTGTACATTGTACATATCACGTGTTCATCACGTGAGTACATTCATTGTACATAGTACTTGTCCATTATACAACGGATGTGTACATTGTAACATCACTAGTAAAAAAATAATGTTGTATATTGTGCGTACCACTTGTTCATAACGTACATGCCATTAGTAAATACTGTCGCTTAAACAATTTGTTTTGCAGGACGTACATTGTACAAGTGAATCGTTAATTAAACAAGTACAATGTACATTCTACATGTTGTGTGTACATTATACATTACAGATGTACATAAAGTACGTCTTAGAAGTAAAACGGTCGTGAAAATGTATTGGAGAGTTGTACATGTCAAATTCCATTTTTTTGGTGTATAATTGTGCGTTTCTTTGTGAAGCGATACATTCCTAACATTGGGGTAGACAGCTTTTTTGTGCTCTCCTTGCTTATAGAAAGCAAAGACTTATGGGAGGAGAGGATGTTTGACAAACGATTTTCCATGAATTTTCTACGGAATTTCTGGACGTTTTTTTAAAGGTTTTGAGATGACTTTTCACGTAGAGTGTGGGTCACCGGTTATTTCTATGAGTATTGAACCGATGAGCGCCGCTAGACCAGCTGCCCAATGTTTCGACGGCAAATACATTAAAAATATAGTCATTCGCTTTCAACTCGATGCACTTACGATGCTTCGAATTCCTTACAAATTTACTTTCGGAAAGTTTTGAAGACAGGACATGTCGCTGTCGCTCTCCGGTCTGGTTATACATTTACTAAGGTTGTTGTACCTTCGCATGACCTTAACATAGAGCCGTTAGCTCAAAGCAAATTGCATTTTCGGCATGCATTGCGCTTCCCTTTAATTAAATCAGGTTACTTGTGAAGTGAATTAAAGAACAATTTGAAACATGACTACGATTTATATATTCACAACCAGCGATAAGACATTGCAGTGTTGGCATTAACGCCTTTAATCTCGTTTACTAATATAAAGTAATGAGCAAATAACAGGAATTGAAATGGAAACAGTTTACGAATAACATATTAGAACAATTAGCATGAAAAATTGCATCGATTAAGAAAAGCAAATAATTACCACACATTAACGTTACTTTATTCAGATGGATAGAGTTTAGACGATTATTTTTTCTTGTACTATCCAGGAACTGTTTGTTAGTGTAGATGGATGGGATAGACCGATGTACAAATGAAATGCTTCTGATGGTTAACACGCCGATTGGATATTATTTAAACTCAACTCCACTGCAATAAAGATCTGTTTTTAATGATTTAAATTGAGTGAAACATTTCCAATTTAATTATTCATTCGTTGATGATGCATGCTGAACGAGAAACGATAATGCCCATTATCTGCAGATATCTTTCAAACACAAATCTTTTTAGTTGAAACCTAAACCGACATCATTTAATTAATTATTTTATTGCTTTATTTAATTGATCCGGATTATTATTGATCGTACATATAACCAAAAGCGAACACTTACGAGTTCTTTCTTCACTGCTGCTGATTTCATCCACAATTTAATTATAAAAAAATACAATAAAATCTTTGATATAATTATATGGAAGCTGTTATAATAAACTTGCACATAACAATTCAAAAGTTTAACGATTTTATTCATTGACATCTTAATTTTTCATCAAATCCCCATACTCGATCCCTTTTGGCTTATAGAAATTTTTATGTGAAAATATAAAAACCGAAAAGTCATTACATTAGATCCCATAAAATATTTATATTATAATGCTTTGGCGTGGCGGTATACTTACGGAATAGACGGTAACTACAATATATATTTCCAATTTGATGAGAAAAGGATTTTTTTCTTATATTTTTTTTTTTTAAAAATGATATGACAAAAAACCTTTGCTTCTCTCATCTCAACTTATCCTTTATGAGCATACATTGAAACGAAGCCATATATGTCTGTCCATTAGCATAAATAAGTATTAATACGTTTTGATGTAAATATGGTTAAAAGACATGGAACATTTAAGAGAGAAAAAAATTATAATAAGAAAACAAAACACTTACAACTTTATGTGGACGTTCTGCCGCTCCACTCTATAAAGAAATATCAATGTCAATTTTTATTGTATAGACGTTTATTAAGCTGTTTATGCAACGTAGTTTTTCTGCCATCAAATATTGTACTTTCGGTAATTTTTTTTTCTTCCTTTCTTTCGTTGTGACTGCTGTAATTACATTTTGCAAGATCGTAATGGATATGCAGTTCTCAGGTCAATGTACTATAATCTAAATTTACTCATAGAATTGCTCTTCTAAGCGCCTAAAGTACATTGTAAACTGATAAACTTTAAAGTGAAAAAGTTTTGAGGATGGTATGTAGCATCATGATGGAAAATTGTTAGTTAAATAAAGAAAAATGATGTGTTGGTGATATATTTTTAGTGCACACTATGCAACGGTAATGATATTAGTTTTAGCGATGTGTGGCTATGTGTCTGAGATGCATAAGTGATGTACTGGATTTACAGTTCATAATAGGAAATTAAAAAGTTGCTTATGTCACTGACCGTACCTTCTGAAGGTGAAGGACACGACTTTCCCAAAGAAAGTTTATCTGAAAAACTATTGATATAAATAAGTTACTTACAACAAGTTACCTCTCAATGCAAATGTCATCAAAAGATTTTTACTACCGACCCATTACATGGTCTCAATACATTTTTCGTAAATGTTTAAGTAAAACTCAAGTTTCTCATGGGTAGGCAATAAATAACACATTATAGATTGCGCCCTGCTACATATTTCATTACTTCGGGAACAGTTCTGTGAGCTCGCAAGCTCACTCGTTTATTTTTAACAACGAAAATCGTAATTTTCACTTTCTAATGGGGAGCCGAAAATTAAAAAATGCAGATCTCAGTTGTCTAAAGAGGGCCGAAAATATTTTTGGTTCTCGCACAGGTTTGAATTTTTATACTTTCATCCCTTGTGATCCACATAACTATTTGCTCTGTGAATGAGTTCTCGCTGTTTATTGTTAGATGGCGTCAGATAAAAGTATTGCTAGCTACTGTCAGTCAAACTGTATTTTTTTAACAGCTATGATTACTGTCAATAAAATTCAGTAAACAATATAACACGTTTCTTAGCACAACATAAATTTTTCCTTCATTAAAAATGTCTACTTTTGTTCCAAGAAAAGTTTGTTTGCGGGAAGTTTTATTGTACTTCTTTAAAATAAAGAAGGGTGCGGCTGAAGCTCATCAATTACTTGTATACGCTTATGGTGAACAGAATGAAAGGAGAATCCCAAAAGATTAAAAGCCTGGGTAAGGCCAGGTGAGCCAGGTCCGTCGCAACCAAAACGAAATATTCACTGTTCGAAGAGAATGCTGTGTATCTGGTGGGATATGAAAGGTGTAGTGTATTATGAGCTTCTGAAACCTGGTGAAACAATTAATGGGGAACGCTATCTACAACAATTGATGCGTTTTAAGCGAGCTATGGCCGAAAAACGACCAGAATGGAATGATAAAACAAGTTAATTTTTCTACATGACAACGCTCGTCCACATGTCGCATAACCGTACAGAACTATTCAATTGGAACGAACTGGGAAGTTCTATCCCACCCGCCGTATTCGCCAGATATTGCCCCTTCTGGTTACTACTTATTCGATTGCATGAATAACGATTTGATGGTACATCGGTTCACTTCTTTCGAGGGTATCGAAAAATGACTCTGTGATTGGTTTGCCTCAAAAACTGAGGAATTCTTTCGACACGGAATCCGTGAATTAACTGAAAGATGGGAAAAAGTAGTGGCTAGCGATGGAAAATATATTCATTAATGTATTCATTCATTTTGTTATTGAAGTGAACGCTTAAAAGCAGCAAAAAAACAGCGAGAACTCATTCACAGACCAAATATTACAATGTTAAAACATTGTAAAAGAATTTTTGTATTTTTATTCGTTTCGTTTTAGAATGTGTTTGTTAGTTTTCATTAATTTATTGTGATATTTTTAGAAAATGATTGTAAGGATTTTATTTTGATAATTACAGCCTGAAGAAGCTGCGCGGCTATATTTTAATTGTACACATGCAAAATGTCAAGTGAATTTTGATGTCCGCTTGCGTATCACGGTAGAAAGTGGAGCATGTGAATGTAGCCCTTGCCTTCGGCGCGGGCAGCAACGTTCACACGTTCAAAAAAAACTTCCTCTCTTGTGACGTAAATGATTCTTTCTTATAAGATAATGTAAAACTATCTGAAGTTAGATTCGACTTTTCGAATCAACTTGAATTCAAAATGTGACAGACTCAATTCGATATTGACATTTTTTCGGCTCGCAACGCACACTATGAGTATGACAAAACGAAATTGTGAATCTTAACAACAGAAATTCTTCTTAAAAATGTGGTCAACTTAAACCAACTGTTCTTGTACAAGTAAAATGTCAGTGTGACCCATTCTTTTTCTTCCCATTTTCCAGTTCGCAGAACGTCCTCTTTTTTCGAACGAAATGTCCTCTTTTTGAATCTTATAAAATGGTAACCCTATTTAGAAGATCTAAATCAATCAGGCAAAGTTCCCATAACCGGCGCGGAATTTCTCCTATGGATTGCCACGCTCACTTTTTGTTGTAAATAAGATCTGGGGTTAGGACGGAATGTCCTAAAAAATAATGTCCCCAACCAAAATATCCCTTCGGACAGAATATCCCCAGACAAAATAACCGGATATAGCAACCACAATTTTTACCAGGAAAAAAACCGGACGAAATATCCCCAACCAAAATATCCCCTTAGGCAAAAAATCACCTCAGAAAATACTTATTGCGAAGTAGCAGCGCCGCATGCCGTGAATTAACTGAAAAAAAACGGGGTCGAGGGGCGGTGGCCCTCCAATAAAGGGGTCAAGGGCGAAATATTACCCTTGCAGGGTTTAAGGGGCAGAGCCCCTAACAAGGTTTGGGTCAGCGCCCATTCATATAGGACCGCCTGCAGGGCGGAAAAAGCCCACAGCAGGCGCGGGGGTGAGGGGACAGAGCCCCCCAATACACAATATAATATCTAATTAAGAATACCTACCTACATCCACCACTTCTGAGTAGACATTATGTCTGGGGATATTTTGTCCGGTTTATGTGGGATATTTTGTCAGTGGATATTTTGCCTTGGGATAATCGGTCCTAGAGCCATAGGACCTAGACCAGTACAAGACTCGTACTACAAAGAGGAAATACTCCAGACACTCGGAAATTAACAAAGCGTTCTCGATGGCGTTCAGCTCCGCTGGGTTTCCGAACAAGCTTGAACCACCTGGACTATCGCTTCTTGCTGGCAAACGTCCTGATGGCTTAACCAGCTATCCATGGAGTCACGGCAAATCTCTGATTTGGGATGTAACCGTGGTGAATACTGTTGCCTCGACATATTTAAACGTAACCTCGTCGAATAGTGGAGCTCCGGCGGACCAGGCTGAACGATTTAAGCACAACATTTACATAGACTTGAAAACTCATTATCTATTTACACCGTTGGCTTCCGAAACCCTTGGTGCCATTATTCCCGAAACCAGACTATTCCTTAAGAAGTTAGGCAAACTGATGAAGAAACAAACGGATGAAAACCGATCGCTTGACTTTTTAATGCAACGAGTTTCTATTGCCATTCAGCGTGGGAATTCTATAAGTGTTCGTGATAGCTTCTGTGATATTGTTTATAATGATTGTAATATATTTAAATAATTCTTAGTGAATCGTCAACTTATTCTTTATATGCTTCTCTCAAATTATAGTGCATACGCACCATATCCTTAAAATATCAACTGCTTGGCGGTTTATACATTTCAACATTTAAGATAAGTCGATGTAACAATGAACGCATTAATTGTAAAGTGAGAGTACATTACTTATAGTTCCCTATCGTCAATACATTAATTCACACTATGTAAATCCCTACTAAATCATTTTCCTTCTTCTTTACATCAATTTCCCACAAACTCGCGGCAATACAACTTTTGGTAAATCTCAATAAATCTTAACAAATCGTTACACGTTTTAAACTGAGTCCTTAACTTGTCTGTAGAAAATCGCATCTGTTGCGAACCGCAAATGAAAAACAAAAGTTTATTTCTTCATCTCTTTAGTAAAGTTTTGTTGTTGAACAAACCAAACAATTGCAATTTCATTTTCTTCGATTCGAAAGAGAAAATTTTTAGCCAAACAACAAAACAACATTCTGTACACACAAAAACCGCACGCATCTTCCATTTAAAAGCAAAATAAATAAATGTAACATCTTGCATTTAGTTTTTAACCTTGCAATTTATATGTTGCTAGACTTATGCGAACCGAGTGCATTATATGCATAGATTATAGCGATGCTATTAGCCTCTGAGATTTAATTTATCACATCGTAATGTTATGATCTTAAAGTAAAATGAAAAAATGGTTCACATCGCATTTATAAAATTGCGCGAAAAAATGGTTCTGTTGGAAAAGAGAGTGTTTTCACTCGTAAATCCGTGGAAAAATGATGTTAAATAAATTGGCAATGAAAGCGATAACATAAAATGCTCTCATTCAAAATAATAATATGAGAAGGCCATTAGTATATGAATATTGATATGGAAATTATGGGTGCACGATCTTGCTGAATTTAGAATAAATTTTCAATCAAAATGGAATTTTTGCGATGAGAAAATTGATTATTATTGAAATGAAAGTAGGAAATGAATAGTCATAAACTACACACGGCTTTTAATAAAGTCAATTTTTGCAGAAGCCCTGATTTGAAGCGATTATTTTATATCGCGTCTAATGAGTTTGATTTTGCGAGTTACTTTTATAATGCTATTCCATTAGGTGATGCTGCTGATGGAGTGTTTCGATCTGAAACCAAAATTAAGGATTGGATTGCCATTACGACTGTAATGACTATAAGAAGAAGTACACAATGAATAATGCTAGCAAAAACATAGGAATTTCTTTCGATTGAATTGCTAGTACAAAAAAATATGTATGAACACAAGATTTTTTAAACAAAAACTCCAATCGTAATTATCCGTAAATTATTCCTATCATCACAATAAATCAAAAAGTTTATTGGAACTAACAATAAATCTATTTTTTTATAATGTTCCTTCCTTGTGTTCTTCTGTATAATCATAGACTAAAATGGATAATTATAATTATAGGCAGCACAAGCTCTTATTCCAATTAGCCAAAGTTTGAATAAAAACATATTGTTGTTGAATTGTAAAGTAGTTCGGTTTATTGTACGTTTACATTTGGCTTAACTTACATTTCTGCCGTGTAACCAATAGAGAGTCATTATAATCTTCAAGATGGAAAACAAGTTGTTAAATACAAATAACTGAATACGTTTGTTCATCTATATATTCATGCGCTAACATTTGATTGTATCACATCGGAGAGATGGAGATTTTGAGATTTTATTGCCATCTGCGTACAACACCTTACTGAACAGCTTTTAATGATCCTGAAATTTCCTAAATGATCCGGAAATTTGCCATTTTTTTTAGAATTATCAAATTATCAAGTAGAAAAATGTTTACGAATATATGAGACGGTCAAATGATCGATTAGATCAAGAGGAAAATGTCTTCCAAAAATCGTGGGAAGGATTTTTTGAAAGTAAAATTTTTTATTTGAGAGGATTTGGCGCATGAGATAGCTGGCGCATGAAAAGTGAACGGGCTCCAGAATTGTTTGTGAATCAGGAAATGAAAATCAAAAAAACAAAAATCAGGAAAAGCAAAAATCAGGAAATACAAAAATCAGGAAATACCAAAATTAGCTCTGCCCCTTTACCCTCCGCGCCTGCGGCGAGGTACTAACGCCCTGCAGGCTGCCTTCCGTGCATGTGGCTCTGACCCTTAGACCCCACAAGGGGTCGCCCTTCGACCCTGCTTTTTTATTTTCCAGGATTTATCACGGCCTGCGGCGCCTTCTCTCAAAAATTATTTTCCTGATTTTGGTTTTTCATGATTGCCTGATTCCTAATTTTGATTTTTCCTAATTTAATTCATTCCTAATTTTTGTTTTTCCTAATTTTAGTTTTTCCTGATTTTTGTTTTTTCTTATTTTTGACAAATAATTGTTTTTCCTAATTGTCGGTTTCCTAATTTTTTTTCCTAATTTTTGTTATTCCTAATTTTTGTTTACCTAATTCATGTGGAATACCCTGGAATCGAACCCGGCTCCAATAGTTGATTGAGCCACGAATATTTTTCTGAACTAAATTGATCATGCATGTAAACTTGATGTACGAGTATAAGAAGTATGAAGATGAAGTAAGCAATTTTTTGTTCTGGAGCCAACAGAAGGCAGCCTCGTACCCAGCTCTCACTGTACCCGTTTGAAAACTTATGTGTAGGTACTCTCAAAAAAATTTTTTGGTACGAGGTTGCAAACCTGAGTTGTAGCTTCCGGAACTGTTCATCCCAAAAATCACTTTGTTCGGGAGCCACCAGAAGGCGGTCGTACCCAGTTCTCACTACACCCGTTTCAAAGCTTGTGTCGACAGACTTTCAGAAAAAAAAATATCTCATGGGTACGAGGCTGCAAAGCTGAGTTCTAGCTTCCGGAACTGTTCATCCCAAAAATGACTTTGTTCGGGAGCCAACAGGAGGCAGCCTCGTACCCCGTTCTCACTACACCCGTTTCAAAGATTGTGTCGAGAGACTTTCAGAAAAAAAATATCTCATGGGTACGAGGCTGCAAAGCTGAGTTCTAGCTTCCGGAACTCTTCATCCCAAAAATGAATTTGTTCGGGAGCCACCAGAAGACAGTCTCGTACCCAGTTCTCACTACTCACTACACCCGCTTCAAAGCTTGTGTCGGCAGGCTTTCAGAATAAAATTATCTCATGGGTACGAGGCTGCAAACCTGAGTTCATCCCAAAAAACACCTTGTTCGAGAGCCACCAGAAGGCAGCCTCATAGCCAGTCCATACTATACCCGTTTGAAAGCTTATGTGTACCGACTCTCAAAAAAAATTTCGTCATGAGTACGAGGCTGCCTTCAACAAAAAATAACTTCAAACTTCTTATACTCGTTTACATGCATGACCAATTTGGCTCAGAAAAATATTCGTGGCTTAATGAACCAGAGGACCCGGGTTCGATTCCAGCGACAACAATTTTTTTTAAGTAAGAGCTTCTCACGAAGAAAAAATGTTAACCGGTGGATATGAACTCGACCCTCCGGCACACAAGCCCATACAATTCCTCTTAGCTAACCCGTCCCCGAGAATGTGGAAATTAGAGAGAGAGTTTATTACTCTCACAAACAATTCTGG
This sequence comes from Pseudolycoriella hygida, assembly GCA_029228625.1. NCBI lineage: Eukaryota > Metazoa > Arthropoda > Insecta > Diptera > Sciaridae > Pseudolycoriella > Pseudolycoriella hygida. The sequence goes on along the minus strand of CM055403.1, from coordinate 36,969,456 downwards.
AGCCCGTTCACTTTTCATGCGCAAACTTCTCTGAAATAATTTTTTTGTGATTTTTTAACAAAAATTTTAGAAACTTTCTTTAAATTTTCGATTTTTGACTGAAGCATGTAATTTCATTACCGAATAACGTTACAACGTTTTTGAATTTTCCATTGGTTTGAATGACACTTTTTGGAAAAATCTCCTCGTTTCATTCACTCATCTTATTGATGAGTTTGTAAATACTCTTTTGGGCAAAAAATAACACTGAAGTCTTATAATTTATGTTATTGCTGGAGTATGTTATACTTGAAGTCGTAAGTAACGTTATTCACACACTGATATAAAAAAACGTTCTAAAAAACGACTTAAAGAACTCTATCCGCGATTCATGAACTTCGATAAAATCGTGGATCTTATCATATCGCTAACATCTCATTTATTAAGTAGAGATAGCTACTTTATGTTTTCACACTTGTTGTCCCATGTGTTACTGTTACGTTACGTCACGTGTTGTCATGTTTCGTTACGTCACAGACGGACGGACGGTGACGTAACTGAATTAATTTCTCTACTTTCCTATACCCATTTCATTGGTTTAATATCAAAGGCAGATATTTGAAAAGTTACAAATAAAGCCTTGCTACGGCTCTAGTGAAAGTCTGAACGGTATACTATAGCGCCACCTTGTCTGTACACAACTGATACCCTCATTAGATTTAAACCAAATTCCTTTGCGCTTTACGCATTGCGCACGCTCAAGTATGCATCAAAAAACATAAGTAAATCAAAAAATTTACTGAAAATTTCCATAAGTGCGGTGTACATAAGGTAATAAAGTCTGTAAGTCACAGTTCCGTACCGCCTATGCTAAATTGACCATTACGAAAAACTGTCGACCCGTCGACTGAGAACACCCATAATTTGTGTGTGACTAACATCTAAGCACAACGTTACATTAAACCGTAATTATACGGTAGAGCAAACTCCCCTAGTGTGATATATGATCCGCACTTCGACTGTACAAGCAAATATTGTTTGTAAGGTGATATTAGTGGTGTACTTCGTAGTGTTATGCCTGGTTGACCATAAAAAAGGTGTTAAATGTTAATTTGATTACGCACCCGTATAAACATTTGAAACACTTTTAAACAAACAATGAATGCGTATACATTCATTTTCGAGAGAAAAAAAATGAGAAAAGAAAAGATTTGTATTTTATGATGGTTCTTTCGTTTATTTTCAGATTCGATACAGATTTGGTCTTTACGATGAAGTTACCGTAATTAATGGATGTCGTGTAAGACATTGTAATTGGATTAGATTTTTACGGGTATCAGAGACATATGGACCACAGGTAAATATTTTGTTTTTCGGTATAAAATTGATTAACACAAAGAATATAAAAAACAGTAACAAATTTTGCATGGTTGCGATCATTGGCAGGTCGTTTCTCAATATTTTCCCTTTTTTTTTTTTTTGTTTATTAATTTGTCGGATATTTTTGTGTAGGTGAATATCGTTTGTACCAAAGTTAAAGGAGAACCGTTGTACGAAATCGTTAAGCCATTAGCTGCCCACCAAGAATTAGTTGTATATTATTTACCTGAACGACCGGAGCGACCTGAAGAATTGTTTTTCGTAAGAATGAGAAGCACATTATACCGTCGTACTATGGATTCGATTCTTGAAGGTAATTTAATTTAGTTTTTGATCTATTCATATATTTGAGCGTTGTCTTAGCATCGCATTATTCACTTATCGAAAGATCGGCAAAGTGAGAGGAAATTTCTCATTTATTTTTTACAATCTATAAACTTACGGTGTTAAGGTGTCATTATATTTAGCGCGATGCGAATCGCATCGCGTAATGTTTGTGTGAAAGCTAACCTTGACAAAAAAAATTTTTGTTCTGTCAAGTTGAGCTTTCACACGAGCCTTACGCGTCGAGCTCAATATAATGACCCCTTTAGGCATAGGCCACTCACATGTTTTTATAATTTAGTTGCAAAAAATAGGTTTTAGTACTCAAATGTGATTGTTTCTACAGCTACAGAGACTGAAGTTTGTGTATTTGTACATGTATTTTTGTATGCAATATTTATAAACCCAAGTTAAACACGAAACAGAAAATTTGCCGGTTTTCAAACAAGCGACATGTTGCATTTCTGTGCTTTATTATTATCGAGCTTTGTTTATGTACAAATTATGTATTTTTACGTAAAATTTAAGTGTTAGTGCTTCATGATTGTTACATTATTTGACCACAATTTTTACATGATCTTTACTTACATCAATTTTACACAAGTTTTACATCATTTACACAGAGAATTTATTTTCTTTGGTGTATGTGTAAAACTTGCGTAAAAGTTGATGTAAAATTGACGCAAATATCATGTACGAATTGTGCACAAATAATGTTACAATCTTCAAGCACTAACACTTAAACTTTTATTAAAAATACATAATATGTACATCAATTTTATATAAAGGTAACATAAATTATCCATCACTTTTACATTAGGAACATCATTTACACAGAAAAACTGTTTTTGTGTATGCGTAATACTTGTGTAAAGTTGATGTAAAAGTTGTGGACAAATAATGTAACAATCATGAAGTACTAACACTAATATTTTGCGTTAAAACACATAATTTGTCCAGCAATTTTACATGAAATTAACATCACTCGTCATATTTTTTACCTCAGTGTACACAAATTTCACATCGACTGACATAAATTCCACATCATTCTCACATTAATTTCACACTATTTCTACATCATTTTTTGCTTTTTGAAAATTTGCTTTTACCGGATAAAGGAAGTTAATCCAGAAAGCGCTGTCCATAGAGGTCAAGAAGCCTTGGCATACGAAATCTTGCAGTCTCTCTATCTCCCTCTTGTTCTCTCTAGTCTGAAACTTTACTTCAGCTCGGGCTCTAAGCGTCACTCTTCTTAATAAATTGCTGGTGAGTAGGTAGATATTTAGAATGTCGGTAGACATGTAAAACTACTGCAAGTAATTGAGCGAATTTGTGAAGTGGGGTGAAGTGTTTTAAAGTGATGAATTCTTTTCCATATGGGTAGTTGCATTGGGAAATTGGCTCGATTTCACTTTAAGTTACAAACCTGGATCCAACCAAAGCTCCCAGCCGTCAAAGAAAAAAAATTGTTTGCTGTATTTTCGTCTATATTTCAAATTTTTTGGGTAGGGGAAGGTGAGGGAAGGTAACCAGATAAGAATGCAACAAGAATTAGGCAGTGGAAAGGCTTCACCAAAGTTCCCAGTCTTCCGAAAAATTTTTTTTAATATTTAATTTTTTTGTGTGTGATGGGTGGCGTAGAAGCCTCTGCAAATGACAACTATGCCCACCGTTTGAGAAAAGAAGCCTAATGCCCGGTTCAATGGCCGCAAGTAAAATGCCCATGGGCACTGGCCCAGCCTACAAAACTATGTGTACAAAAATCGCCGAATTGTAAAGTTCTAAACGTTTAATTTCATTTCATTTTTTCATCGTAAAAATTCATTAGAAAGGTAAGTCTACACTTGTGTGTATGTAGAGAAGGTCTCAAAGAGATAACCCTGTCAATTGTGTCCTTTTTGGACTTCGAATGATTCCAGCGTCTGCAAAGTTCCGTTCATCCGTTGTTTCCGCCGCCGGTATCGCCAAATAAGTTCCAGAATTTGCGGCTCGTCAAATCTTTTATGTTATGAGAGAAACTGGAACAAACTAGCTAAATTTTCTACTGAGCTTTATTTTGAACTTACCTTATTGTCGTCAGCTTATAAAAAAGACGAACACGAATACGTATCTAACTAAATCCACCAAAACAAAACTCAATCTCAAAGAATACTAAAATTCAACTCGATATCGATTAGCTACACGCTTCTTCATATTGCACTTGCACGCACGTTGTCGTTGAAAAATATGAACATGAACAATGAGTTTCAGAGTGTGGCGATGTTGTCTGAAGAACAATGTACATATCGCGCTTCGCGCGTACTTTCACTCATTGCTTCTGCTCCCTATGAAATTTCACACGAATTATAAAAGATACATTCACAATGGTTAAAACTTGATGAATCGCAATCGTTGTAAGTGATACTCGTTGAAAAAGAAAATCATTAATTTTATTTTTGCAATTCACCGACAAAAACTCGCTTTTTCGTGCGTCATTTCGGTGTCGCATGAAGTCATTTTGCCGCACTAGTTCGATGAAGGTTTTTTTTACGCACTACTACTAGTACTACTACGCACTAGTAAATTTTGGCAGGAAATGTAACGTAGGGAACACTCGGATCTCATTAAGTACACACCGCGATTTATATCACGTTAACATTCTTCCCTCTAAATCGCATATGGCCAACAACTTTCTAGAAGATTGTAAGGCTGTATCTCACTCAGGAAACAGTGATATAATTTTTCATTTGTAAATTACAATACTGTACAACGTTGACTGGGCATTAATTGTCGAAGATTATGTAATTCACCCCGAACTGAAATATCATAACGATTTTCATGTGGGTAAAGTTAGCTCAACAGGATCTCAAGAAAATTGCTGAGATCTCAAGAAAATTTTTTAGATCTCAACAAAAATTGCTGAGATCTCAACAGTGATGAATATTAATTTTTTCTGTGGTGAATATAGATTTTCTAAGTGGTGAGTATCTGTTGATATTGTCAATACCTCAACATAGTACAATATGAAAAGAACGGTGCTGGGATTCCTTGTTGAGATTTCGAATAATTGACAATATCTACATATACTCACCACTTGGAAAATCTATATTCATTACAAAAAATTAATACTCACTGTTGAGATCTCAACAAGTTTTGTTGAGATATATAGAATCTTGAGATGCTAGAGCTCGGATCATTCCAGACTTTGAGTCAAAAATCGTTTTCACCACACACACACACTTGTTGCTTTCGTGTCGAAAATCGTTTTCACCACGTCCAACTACGTATACATATTGTTTATGTTGAGATATTAGAAATTGCGTTTGTTCAATCCAACTAGCGTTAATGTCCATACTCACCACTTGTACATTTATGTTCACTTCGAAGAAAATTTATGCTCTCAACTTTTGTTTAGGTCTCAAAAAAATTGTTTAAATCTCAACAGAATCTCAAGAAAATTGTTGAGATTATTGAGATCTCAAGGAAAGTTGAGATCCTGTTGAACTAACTTTACCCACATCGACTTTAATAATATGTCAAGCGACGAAAAATGATGTGCTTGCACTTCGTCATGAACATATTTTACATAAGTCTACGTCACATCAAACGCGTGGGTTCAAATTATATCCTAAGATGGAAGTTTGAAATAAAATAAAATAAATATTGAGTTACTCCCTAAGCTTAGGTAAAAAAGGGCTGGGCAGTCCTAAACTTATACGTCAAACGGGACTTGTCTACAAAATAATTATTAGTACAACACCCCATCCAAGGCTTTTGTATTTTTAACAATAACATCAGCAGCAGTACAGTTCTTATTAAATGTCATAGGGGCGTTTCACAACATGAAAAAAACCTATTTTTATCTACCGCAACATTTTTTTTCTAAACATTTACTTCAAAAATACCAGGCGATTTATTGTCTACCTTCGTATATCTCTTCCCATCGACATCTTGAAGAGTTAAAAGTGATTATTGTTCTTTTGTTGTTCTCGCTTCATCACAAAAGTCAAAAATGTTTCCGTCTATATAATTACATCGAACAAAAAAAACTGTATACACCAAACACTGTAGCCTTCGCCAATTCGAAACATCTAAATAAATATTATTCGTCCAAAATGCATTTTATTACCCATAGAGTTTAAGTTTTTAAATACCTTCACAGTTTGATGCATTCCTATCGTCATATTAAATCTTCTGAGAAAATCTTACCGCCACATTGGTTTATAATAATATGTCCAACAGTAGTCAATCACTATACCCGTACATTAGATTTGATACAAAAAAAAAAACAAAATTAAATTCATTTCGAATGACACAGCACATTTGAGAATGCGTGAAAAATATTCGAGTGGAATTTCATAAAACTTTTGGTGGCTCATTGTGTATTTTCATAATAAAAAATTCGACCAACATCCGAACGGATTATCCGAAAAAAATTTTTGTTATTTTCATTGTTTTCGTACCGAACAAAAACCAAAAATATTCTTTCTCTTCCATCCAGAATCCCCGTTGGATTTATCGATGTCATTACTTTCAAGAGTTTTATTGCCAATATCACCACCATCCGGAGGTGAAGACGAACATAAATCTGTATCGGGCGAATCGTTAACGTCGTCATCATCGTCAGCTGCAAGCAGTACAGGTGATTTGTTAGACTCCACTATAACAATACCAAGGACATCACCGAAGGCAAGACCTACACGCGGTGAACGAGCATTATTACCGTGTGATGTATGTGGTAAAGCATTTGACCGGCCGAGTTTACTTAAACGTCACATGCGTACGCACACAGGTAAGTCTTTCGTCTAGTTCGAGTAAATAACCCAAATAGTAGAGGTGCCGATTTGTCAATAGGACTGAAGGAAATGAAATAAAAACTAGGAGTGGCAATATTCGACGTCTCTGACAAAAGAAAATTGCGAATTTATGAAATAATAATGGTGCATCGATTTTGTTGTTGTTGATTGCCTTTATGGAGAATCATCAAGTTAAATTTTTAAAGATGCGTCATCAATGAGAGTATAAAGTACACAAAATGCTGTTCAATCAACCGAAGAAAACATCAACAAATACGATGTGAATTATTATTTATTATTAAGTTTTCTCGTAAGAATTCGACCAAAATTCCCTTTTTATTATTTACAATATTTAACATAATGAATGAAAATGTTCATATGAAACTGTGACATTATTGTCCATGAAGTCATAATAAAGTCGGTGCAACAACTCTACCGTGAAAATTGAAATTTTTAAGCTTGAAACATGTAACGTAAGGGTGTCCACACTGTCCAGATTACATTTTGATAAAGTCATCTATTTGAAGTATAAACTCTACACTAGGGTATATGTCGCCGTATCGTCGACCCAACAAATCTTTTATTGTGGAGCTAATAACTAGGGGGTTAAAGAGGTTACAGGTTTCGACACGTTTTTGCTTGATTGGTCATACAAGGGGTTCATTTAGGGTTGATGAAAAGGAGCATCCTTGAGCAACATGCTGATCTCGGACCAAAGTTTATCAACTTTTGTTGCCAAAATACATAATTTCGATTTGCTTTTACCTTAGAAGTTGAATAACTTTGGTTAGAAAATAATACTTTACTCAAGATTGGTCTCTCATTGACAATAAAAATTTTTGTTCTGTCAAGTTGAGCCTTACGCGATGCGATTCACATTGCGCTCAATATAATGACTCCTTGATGATGTAGCCCTCCCATATAAATGCTGTGTAAAAATTCCCGGGCGATAATTCCCTGGGTGATAATTCCCATTTTTTCAGTCTGGGGGATAATTTATGTCGCCTAATGGAAATCCTGTGAAATCGTAATTCCTTGATTAGATTTTTTAGATTTATCAGGGTGGGATGGGCCATTTCTGCCTCCTAAAACACCGATTTATTGATCCTTTGTTTTCTTCCCGTTCATCATGTAAATCATTTGAAACCTTCCGGTTCTCACCAAGAACCTATCTAGGGCGATAGGTGGATAGGTCCTAGGTCTAAGATATCGGAAGGTCGAATCACATAACCACCTAATGTCATGCTCCTTAGCAGGTGGAACTTTGGGCATTCGCATATTACGTGGACGCCCGTTTCCTCCTCCAAACCGCAATCAGATCTTGGATCAGCCAAAATGGTCATTTTGGCCAAGTGCTTGTTCAATCCACAGTGACTCGTAATGACTCCCACTACTCTCCTAATGTCAGGCGAAGGGAAGAAGAGCTTCGTGAGCTTTCCTCCGCCGTACGCGCACCAACTCTTCGCGGACTCAGCCCGCACCCAGTGTTCCACCGCCCTTTCACACAGAGAGTGTGGGATCGGGATGTGGGGCTCTGGACCCTCGATCGCAGATGCTGAACCCTGTCTGGCTAGCTCGTCTGCTCTCTCATTACCGTTTACACCAGTGTGCCCAGGGACTCTGGCGATCGTGATCTGATTTCTCAGTCAAAATCGGTTTAGGGTCCCTTTCAGCTCTTTAACCAGTTTTGACGTTGTCACAGGCGACGCGAGAACCTTTATCATCGACTCACTGTCTGAGCAGATGGTCGCTCTGCCACCCGTCATTTCTTCTGGAACTAAATTAATCATTCCCATCAATGTCGCAAACGTCTCCGCTTGGAGGACACTCGCTAACTTTCCCAAATGGAGACTGTCGCAGTTCGCCGGTTCCTTTCTCAGTTTTCGACCCATCCGTAAAGCTCACCAGTCCATCAGCCGGTAGGCAGGTCGGCCAGTTTCCTAGCCAATCCGCTCTGTCCGGTATAACGATCTGGTATCGCCTCACGAAGTCGACCTGTGGAATCATGTGATCTCTGGGCATATCAAAGATCCTCTCGGTGATCACTTTCAGGATCCTTCCATGGCCAGATTCAGAATGCCTCATCCAGAGACCATTTTGCTTCAGCCTGTCTGCCGAGGCAAAGACTCTTGCTTTGACTGGATGGGCGATAGCGCTTCCATGGCTGCTGTGGCCGTAGTCTTCATAGCTCCCGTGACACAAATGCACACGAGCCTCTGAATTTCATTCAACTTCTTCCTCGCGCACTCCACGTTGAGCCTAGGCCACCAAACTGCGCAGCCATGGCTCAACATGGGACTGACCACCGTCTCATAGATCCACAATATGGCTCTAGACGGTATTCCCCAGTCCCTTCCAAAAGCCTATCGACAGATCCAGAAAGCGGCTACCGCTTTCTGTGCTTTGTATTTAACATGCTCGATCCAGTTGAGCTTTTGGTCGAGAATCACCCCCAGATGCCCAGATACTTTACTTTTGGGCTAGGATCAACAACATTTCCGAAGAGCCTGAAGTTCCCCACTAAATTGTGTCCTGTGTTCATTTTACTAAAAAGCAAAATGTCCGTTTTGTCTGGGTTGACCTTCAAGCCCCTCTCCAGGCTCCATTCCTCCACTAACCTCAGCGACTTCCAAGGGTACTTTCGAACTTGCCTTTAACTGGAATAGTCAGGTCGTCCGAATAACCCTACGCATGAACGCCTGTCTCATTCAACCTCTTGATCAGGGATCAGTGAGAATATCCCCCCTTGCGGACAGCCTTTCGATACCCAGAAGCTGGAATTGTGGCCGCATACGTCGGCCTCCACGGTCCTGCTTCTTAGCATGTTGCCAATCCACCTCGTTACCACCGGTGCTACGTCCCTTTCTTCTAGCGCTTGCTGAATGACATCGAAGCCAGTGTTGTCGAATGCTCCTTCAATGTCCATAAAACAGTCAAGAGAAATCTCACCGAATTCGAATGACTTTTCTACCCCGGCCACAAGGGCGTGCTGAGCCGAGTCCGTCGATTTACCCACATGATATGCATGTTGCTTTTCTTGCAGCGGGTATCTCGACAGGACTTCGTCTCTGATGTAGAAGTCTACGAGACTCGAGAGTCTTTAATATAAAGGAGGTGATACTTATGGACTTATGAGACTAGCTATCATAAAGCCTTCCAACTGGTGATAGAATACCTCAAAATCATTCCGGTCGACCTCGACAAGAATTTTCACACGGCCCGATTCTCATTTATGCGAAATTCCAAAAACCCCTATTCGGGGATGATGATTTCCGTTGTATCTGCATTCCTGCGAACCGCAAGGCGCTTCTTAATAACAGAGTCGCGTCGACTTCCATAAGGCTAGGAGGCAAACGCCCCACATAACCTGAATTCTGTGTGGCGAAAGAGCACACAAAACAGAAAAAACTTATTTGATCAAAATTTTGCGCCTAACAACGGCTCGTAATTTTGAAAATAGATAGCGCGAATCGTTGACAAGTCACTTCAAGAGCGAAATTCCAATCAGCTTCGAAACAATAAAAAACTAACAATTCCAGCAACTCCGAGAGACAAATTCGAAAAATCTATTACTCCGTTTTAGATCAACTCTTGATGAAAATGGAAAACTTCGCAACGAACAATTCTGATATTTCGGAAATCACAAATTTTTTGACTGAAAAAGGAGACTGTGACGTGTGACTTCAATATCGCTCGACATATCCTTCACCGAGAGATGTTTTTCGATATCGAGCTGGTGAAGAAACAGAAGTTCTCAAACATAAGAAATATTCAAATTTTCTGGTTTGGAGTACACAAAGTTCATTCGGTAGCTTCTTACTTATCCACCAACCGTATGTGTTGCCGAACGGTGTTTCTCTTCATTGAAGCGCCTTAAAATGTATCTTCGTGCAAATTTAGGCAAAAGAAAATTAAACGGTTTAGGAATCCTGACAGTTCATAGACAAATTGCGGAAATCATTGATCTGTATGAGCCGTTAGATCAATTTATATCCCGAGCAACAGTTTTCAAAAATGATATACCTTGATTCGTGTCACCTAATTCAGTTGTTTTTTTATTAAAACTGTCTTTGATTCATTTTTGGTTTCGAATTCACCTTGCCATACATGGGAAAAAATATAAGTCGGCGCCTCTGCTTAATAAGCGTGGACTCAGTGTTCTTCTGATAAAATGAGTGCGACATCGAGTGCGACATTCTTACAAAAGAAAACTTGTCAAAGGATGCGTTGTTTTTCTTATTGTTAAATTAAACAAGAAAATATTTTGGCCTTCCAGTAAAACATTGGGTCTATAAATAAATTGCAGAATGAATTGTAGTTTTCTGTAACATTGCCGGTTCACTTGGTAGCTATGTTAACAACAAGAGTTTTAATAATATTGTTTAAATACGGACGCACCCATCTGAGTAAACAAAGATCAAACACAAATAATGCAAGATCATTATTACTCCATTAAAACAAGAACTTACATTTCTATTGAACAGAGAAAAATCGGTATATGTACATCAAACGTGTGCTTCATGTAGGTAACGTAAAAAAAAACTTAGATCTGAGTTTGTTATTGAAAACACAACTTTTTTATCGCTGAAAGAATATTCCATCAATTTCATTTATAATTGATATTTTGATCTATGATTATTTTTCGATTTTCGAGCATGACCAAAAGAGTGAACTAACATACTTTTTATTGAAAATCATATTGTGAGGTTTGCCTCTCTTCAATAAACTTTTTTTTTTCGTTCAAATGAAATATGATTTTCTGGGATTTAATCTATTTTTCTTTGTAATTTCTTTTTTTACTATAAACATTTATCGAGCCAACTATTCTTTGCTTAACAGGTGAAAAACCGCACAAGTGTTTGACTCATTAAGTTCGTTTGCAAGGAATCTCATATTCAAAGTTGATCACTTCTTCAGATGGAATGGTTGCTCCGAACCGATCAGTTATGAGTTTTCATTCTTTCCAACACTGCAATCAGTAATTCTTTTTTATCGTAACTATTGATTTGTTTTGTTGGTCCCATTTCCGTTGACTGTGTTTTAAACATTTCAAATGTGTTTACAACATTTTAACAACATGGTGCTGCAAAAACAATTTACAATGTTAAAAAAACTGAGACCAGCAAAAATCTATAGTTAGGATAAAAATTAATAATTTACTGATTGCGATGTTGAGAAGTACCGATAAAAAATATCAAAAATACCGGCAACTTTTTACCGATAGTTTTAATTCGAACTCTGAGAAACCATTGACGGCTATTTTTTGTAGCTGCCTACGACGCATTCATTTGTAGTTATTTGCTACTGAATTAATTAGTAATTTTTTGTTCGAATTTTTTTCCATCGCTTTATAGCTGAGATCAAACCTTATCTATCTATACACACCATTCTCGCCGTGATCCGATATCAACCTAAGAAGTCCGACATTTTCCCCGATTTTCATATTTTTTCTTAGTTCGACTACTAGCCATTTCCAATATGCCATAGGCCAATTTGAAGACCATATTGTTTGCGAAAACAACAACGTTAAGCTTATAAAATTGTTTAGTCCTTTTTTCCCGCTTTGACGTTTCTTCTGATTTTAACCAAAAGAATTTAATTCACTTTTTGAGTCGTGGGGTATAAATGTTGATTCTTGTTGAGTTTGTTTTACCACCGCGGTCAATTCTTTGCATAGTGAACATTTCATAATGTTTTCTTTGACGGGCTTACCGTTCTTAGCAGAGCCTATTATTTGAGAACAAATTCCCAAAAGTTCCCAAAAATTCCCAAAAAATTCCCAAAATTTCCTAAAAATTCCCAAAAATTCCCAAATTTCCCTAAAATTCCCAAAAAATATAAAAAATTTCCAAATAATAATTTAATAGTAAACTTTATGATGAAGGGCATCTCTTTCCAGACAAGTTGAAAATTCGAAATTTTTGATTGTCTGCTCAGCAAAATTTTTATTTTGAAATTTCAATCTTTATTAGGCTCCAATCCCTTCATTTTGGCACTAATTTGTATTTTTTGCGAAATGTGATGGCTGAGATATGCACTAGGGCTACCCTCGTAAAGGCCCTCCGAGTGCTCATATAGAAAGGGGTAGAACAAATGTTTTTCGTATCAGATAATGTAACACAATGGCATTGTTTTCAACCGGTTTTGAGCGCTATGAGAGATTAAAATCGAAATTTCCCAAAAAAATTCCCAAATAATAGGCTCTAGTTCTTAGTGTCAGACAAGCTAACGTGCCTGCTTCTGGTTCTTCATACTTTTTTATGTCCTTCTGAAACCGCCTAGGAGGGAGTTAAGAGAAACATTATTTTGGTCAACATGAGTGCGAAATGCCCACAGTAATAATCGTTTTACGTGCGAGGACTTATGTAGTGAAGGGAGGTTGTTTCACTACCCTTGCGAAAATTGATCATTACAATGTGTTCCCTGCGAAAATGATCCATTACATGATAGCACATTGTCGGTACATGTTTCGTAAATTTTTATGTAAAATTCAACTTTCGCATGGGCAGGCATTGATAGTATATTATAACACAAGGACTATAATCGCGTGATAAGAGTCGAGTTTGAGTGAATGATACGAAGGTTGTAGTGTAAGGTCTATTGACGCACCGAGATGAAGTTAATGACCGAGGGCATTAGCCTAGAGGTGTGCGGGAAGCCCAACCCGAACCGAACCTGATTCGAAATTGAAACCCGAAGGCCGACCGCCCGACTTTTTTCGGAAACCCGATCCAAAATTGAAACCTGGCCAACCAAAAGTGATTCGGATCGAGTTCGATTGAGTTAAACTCAAGCATGAAAGTAGAAAATACAGTGAAAAACCGATAAAAACAGTTTCTGTTGGTTTTTTCTCCCTTTTTTCATTCTTTGCGCAGGAAGTGTTTACTGACTTTGAAAGTCATTCAACGAGATTCTAACTTGTTGTTGTGGTTTATTTGCCGTGAAACTAAAGATATTTTCCAAAACTTATTGCCGCATTATCCCGATAAGCAAAACAAAACACTCAACTAGATTCAACTGGTAAATGATCAAAAAAGAACATTTCATCTTAACTCACACACTTTGTTGTGTATTATCACAAAGTGATCACTGTGTAAATTTTAATTACACCTTTCACACAAATGTTTACATTTTCTAGTCGTTCAATATTGCAACACATCAATGTTTCATAGCCGATGTGATTTGGATAGTTTAACACCCGACCGACCGGGATTTTCTAAGCCCGAAAGCCCGAAACCCAAACCTGTCAAAATAGTTCGGGTTCGGGCGTTTTTTTTTCAAATTTCGGGCAACCCGCTCACCTCTACACTAGCCCGAGGCCTATTAACGTATCGAGGTGCGTGAATTCGCTCGAGGTCGCTTCACGTATCGAGACTATGATCAAGCGATTTAGTACTTGTGTTGTACGATAGTTTATTGCTGGTGCCTATAATGGCCAAACTGTGGATTTAACAATGAAGAAACACTTGACGATTTCTCAACCGATAAAACTGCCATGCATTACCAAAGAAAATAGGTAAAAAGTGTTATGCGTTGCATTTCTATCCTTGCATTTCAACATAACAATATCCACAACGTTATACGCAACGCAACGCAACTGCGAAAAAGTATAGATGTACACCGGGTCCTGTGTATGAAATACCGTCATACTTCATGCAATTTCGATCCCAATCACTCAAATAAACTCAAGTTTTAGAATTTTGTATCAGTGGACGTACAGTCAACAATGATGTTTATTGTATACCTCACTAAAATCAACCACAAAATTTTTTTAACTCGACTCTAATTTATTCAACTCCACCATAGTCGAGTCTACCATAATGACGCTATTATGATAATGTGTCGAAGAATGGAACTTCACTATAATTGGCATATTATAGACCTATTTTCAGTGGTTTTGAGTGCTATAATTGGCATATTATAGGCACCAATCCAACAAAAATAACAACTTCGGAAAAAATTCTTTAAACTCGCAGGCTCACTCGTTTATTTTGAGCAACTTGCTTTGGAAACTGCTATTTTGACTCTTGTAGTTGCAAATCTCGCCTTCGGCTCGGATATGGAAAGTTTACACTCGTTAAAACAACAGTTTCCAAGGCTTGTTGCTTAAAAAACACTCGTAAGATTGGCTCTTCTATCACAAAATTGTGTCATCATGTAATGAGTAACTTTCACAGGGTCCAATGTAATGTGCTATTTTTTAACTTAAGTGAAAACAAATAAACGCGAAGAAAATAAATTCGACGAACTGAATGAAAAGGAAGAGTGACAGATTGTTTTGTAGAAATATTATTAAATGATAAAAAGTTACTCGACAAAGTTTAAAAAAACTATCGGTTCCTTAAGGACCTGACTAATTTCGTACCTAATAACGATTCAAAAAATAACCGAGAGAATCTACTACTTCAACAGGTGAAAAACCGCACGTGTGCTTGGTTTGTGGCAAAGGTTTCAGTACCAGCAGCAGTTTAAACACACATCGTCGTATTCATTCTGGCGAGAAACCTCATCAATGTCAAGTAAGAGATTATGTTCCCCATTAACTTGCTGAAATCTTTTCTAATATTTTGATTTTCTTATTTTACCTTTAGGTTTGTGGGAAACGATTTACAGCCAGCTCCAATTTATATTACCATCGAATGACACATATTAAGGTAATGTCTATAATTATAACATTTTCGTTAGACGATTTTAATTTCCATTCCATAATCGTTATAAGATCTCATTGTATCTTTTTCATACCACAAATAAATTTTAACCACAAAGCTGGTGAATATGTTAATTAGAATGCACCTTGAGAGCTATAATAAACGTACACAACGTAAATTCATTGCTCGGTGGTTTATAACAAGGAAAAATGTTTCCCTGTTTTCTCATGTATTTGAGACGTTTTATTATCATGGTATTGTGTTCAACCAACTACAGCAGTCTTTACTGATGACTGGGTGTACAAGTCGCATAAACATATTAATAAATAAAAATTCATTAGACACATGTAAGTATCGTGAGAATTTCTTGAGTATTTTTAGACTGACGACGACGACGCGACAATTGAAAGGAAGAACAATGTTGTGTTCTTCTGAGTAGCGAAGCATAGACTTACAATAATTATGCTTTAAATGAACAATTTGTTGAATTCTTTTGTTGTTTTAATTTTTTTCGTTAATTTTTGGTAATGCTTTAAAAGGTGACGACATGAGTTTTATCTAAATACATGTTTCAGTATTTGCTTTGTTAATGGCATTCGCATAGTCCCGAACGTACGAAATCCGGCAGTCCTGAAAAAAAAGTTTTGTCAAGTCGATAATATTATTTGATCTCAAAAAGCCAAAAACATTTTTTTTAATTTTTTGAAAGAAAATTGTCGGTGGGAAAAATCGAAAAAATCTTTTTTTTTCAATTTTTTGTATTTTAAAGCCTCGTCAGCGCCACCTATTTTACCCAATTGGTCGTGTTTTCATTTGTCGTATAATTCATTAGAGGGCGTGAATTTTAATTTGCGAGTATACTAGATCATTTCATCTCCATGCGAAAAGCGACAAATGGTGAACTAGATGATAGGATTTGGCGCTTTTGTCGTAGCGGTGGAACCTTTAGGACGGAATGTCCCAAAAAAATAATGTCCCCAACCAAAATATCCCCTTGCACAAAATCTCCCCAGACAAAATAACCGGATATAATAACCACATTTTTTACATGGAAAAAAACTGGACAAAATATCCTCAGACAAAAAGTCACCTCAGAAAGTATGTAGTAGCCGCAAAGGCCGTGAACTGGAAAATAAAAAAGCGGGGTCCTATACCACCACTTCTGAGTAGACTTTATGTCTGGGGATATTTTGTCCGGTTTATGTGGGATATTTTGTCCGGGGATAATTTGTTAGGGGATATTTTTTCTTGGGATAATCGGTCCTAGAGCCGGAACCTTTAACTATGCATCAAAACACAAACATTTGTTCCAAATTTATTTTTCCCGTTAAGGCTGATTTATTACTTTTCCAACGATACTCCACATGCCCACACGATGAATTTTATGGAGAAATGAGTTTCATACAATTTTTGTTGTGCAATTTTCTGTGTGAATTTTCTTCAGAAATTTTGATTTCTTGAAATTCGTCGTGTGGGGTATCGTTGGAATGGTAATAAATCAGCCTATACGGAGAAATTAAATTTGTGCAAAATAGGTGGCGCTGGCGACGCTTGAAATTACGAAAATTGATAAAAATAAGTTTTTGATTTCTTTCACCGGTAATGTTCTTAGAAAAATTAAATAACAATTTTTTGGCGCTTCTGAGGCCAAACAATATTTATCGACAATATTTTCGGAATCGACTCTCCAATTTTTTTAGTTCCAGGCCAGGGAGACTAAATACCGTTTGAGTCACAGTGATAGTTTATAGGTGATAGGTAATTTTTGTAAAGCCTCAAAATTGCACCTAAAGCACCTGCTACTCATCAAAATGTTCTTTCGTCAAAGTCGTTCAAATTCCGACTCGTAGTGCAATCTTTCTTTTAGTTGTAACCTGCCTTAAAATTGTTTCCATTTTTTAGTTTCAATTTTTTCTGTAAGGTAGAAAAAGTGGACCATGACCATGACATAATAAGAGCTGGTGTCTGTGCACATTCCCAGGAGGACTTGAACGTGAGACTACTTACAGTGGAAGTGAGCCACTTGAGCCTCCCTTTTGCCCTCCAAGCTCATAGAGAACGATCCTTGTCTTAACAAAACACGTTTGCTATGAATAGTACTGGGTCGCTGCTCTGTATATGTGAAACTAAAGGCTCACAACAATCACCGTTGCTTGACAAAGTGCTCGGAATATGTACTAAATGTTGCTTAATGTTAATGTTAAAGATGAGAAATTACCTATTAATTCCACGGAGCGAATTACCTGTTCCTCCTGTAGACTAAACTGCGCACAGACATTGGCCTAAAATCACATATATTGAAGGAGGAAAATGGCATCGGAAGCTCACTGAAGTCTTCCAACGCCCTTCCCGTCCTCATCAGTCTCTTTTTACAAATTCTATGCAGATATCGATGAAGAATACAAAAAAACCTATGTATGTGGAGAGTTATCGTCCAATCGAACACTGTGAATCGTTGGTGATTCCACTGTGAATCATAACTGATTCCACTGTGAATAGGTGATTCCACTGTGAATCATACGTGATTCATTTGTGAATCATACGTGATTACTTTGTGAATCATAAGTGATTACACTGTGAATCATACGTGATTCCACTGTCAAACGTCTTTGATTCCACAGCCAATCATCGCTGACTCCACGATGAATGTTCAATGATTCCACTGTGAATCATCGGTGATTCCACGGTGAATCATCGGTGATTCACCAACGAGTTACCGATTATTTAGGTCCAAAATTCACGTCTTTAACTATAATCTATGGCTACTTTCGGAACAGCATCTTTTGCCGAGTGTTCAAATAATGCAATATCTAGGTTACCGGAAACGAGAAATGATTCAGAAACGAGAAGTGAGTTCTCCACACAGTGTTTGTTTTTGAGATCTCAAAACTTTTCGCTACTCGTGCGATTTCATCAATAATATTCGTGGGTCCTTTTTCGCTCGCTACTGTCGCGCTGTTTTACTTCTTCACGCTGTGCTTGAGTTTGAAACCTCAAAAAATTTTGCTCGCTGTTTCTATACACATTTTCCATGAGTAAGGGAAAAAGTATCCATACTAGTTGTAATGCATAAAATGAAATCACTCATTTTGTATACCTATTCCGACATAATAGGGCACTCCCTATATTTTTAAATATTCACTCGGAAATTTCGCTCGATTTTGTCTAACACGAGAAATTTTGGCAAATTGACTCACGGCCAGCTGTTGCTACATTTTATACAAAGAAGGAAAGGCGATTCCGCCCTGCTCATTTGGACTTGTATAAAGAATGCGTTTTTGTTAGGAAAAATAGAAGCGAAACAAGAATATGAAGTGAAGAGAGTCCTATGTTTTAATAAATTCACGCCTTTTGGTCTTGATAATTGCGCCCTTTCTGTGAAAGTGCTCCTTAGTGAAAATTTCTTACTTTAGGCTTTGGTTCATGTGTTTATTTGATTTAGTTAGATCCTATATTGTCATAAGGACACATCCTAAAGTGAATCGTGATTTGCGATTGAAGTGATTTACATTACGAAGTTCCACATTTATAAGGCACAATTTTCGATTTTAAAACTCCGCCCCTAACCGCGTGGAATTATTTTTGCATTACATACCAGACTCAAAAAAAGTGCCCAAAGTGTCTTTCACACGAAATACTAAGTAATGAGAGAATGTCCGCTGTATATGGCTAATTCCATCGGTAACCCATACATTTTCGCTACCATGTCACCTGGGAAATGGATGTGTTTTGTCTCACGTTAATATAAATCACATTGAAAGAGTGAAAGAGATGAAATTCTCGGGGCGAGTCCCTTACTAGTTACCATTCTTTCTTTAGATCTTTTTTGAGAACAAAGAAAAGGACAATAGGGACTCGTAACTAAAGCAATTTCTAAACAGGCTCGTAGCCGGTGTTTTCACCCTTCAACTTACAATAGTTCCATTGCGTGGAACAAGTGTAAGCTAAA
This sequence comes from Pseudolycoriella hygida, assembly GCA_029228625.1. Taxonomy (NCBI): domain Eukaryota; kingdom Metazoa; phylum Arthropoda; class Insecta; order Diptera; family Sciaridae; genus Pseudolycoriella; species Pseudolycoriella hygida. The sequence continues at coordinate 36,950,401 of CM055403.1, read as the reverse complement.
CACGGAAACTATCGTAACGTAGATTTTGCTTAGAAAAATTCATTTCATTACACATACTGAACGTCACCAAGGAATTCTTTCTTTCTTTGTGTGTAATTCTAGCGCCCGGTGTTGTTATTGTAGGTTGTAGGAGGTACATTGTCGAAAATCATAATTACTCATTCAAATTGAATATCACTCCACAAGTGATTAGCATTTTCAGTTTCATCAAAAATCATAAATATCACAAGTCATTCGAAGTAAATTATAACCAAACAAACAAAACCAGAATAAATGTATTCTCAAGCAATTGTTCTCTTAAAATATCATTCTAATTTCCTCACAGCGAAAACAGAAAAACACATTTTCCCATGACGATTACATCACAATGAAAAAAATTACATAATTTTCTTGGTCACCAAAAATTGTAACCCCCTTTTATAACCAATTCAGATAAAAAAAAATACTTAACATAGCAAATACCTGAAGCTCAACGTCTTCGATTCTAATGTAAACCATTTTTTAAGAAATAAAAATATCAACAAAACGAAACGGTGGGAATCTATGCATCGTTGGTTTTCAAAAGGTCAATTTACAACTAAGACACACACACTCCATGTCTTAAGAAGGTGTACCTGTTCGCATTTAGTTCTGCTAAATAAAAATTCATAAAATTACTACCTTAAAGAACCCATAAATTATTTTGAGCATCCTGTAAAAGTTTTACTTTTCACATAAAACATTCTACACTCAACGGAGACTGAGTAGGTGAACATGAAAGCTTCTTGATAATAATGCTATTACTGTCAGGAAAACAATAAAATGATGGATAATATTTTAGCTCAACCTGATATCTGGTATTGTTTTAAATCATTTAAAGGTAATGTGGGTGGATAGTTTTAAGAGTTTCGTATTTCCATCCAAACGATTTACATAATGCCGCCGCCACGGATGGATATTTCCAACGCGGACAATTACAAAAGATATACACAATACGCAACGTTCAATAACAATAAAATAATTTAATTATAAATAACTTCAATCTAATTTGCTCATAAAGTTTTCTTGGATATTTCAATTGGTTGGATTTTTTTTATTTCACCTGTCAGTAAACGTTTGAACAATTTATTTTAAATTCAAGTGAGTGAAATAATCGTTAAATCGTTTAAACAATTAAATGGAATGGCATAGCAAAGTCGACTTGCGCTACGGCCTTCATTTATTAAAATTTACTACTAGCTCATAACTTATATGTTTTAAGATGAAAGGAAGAGAGAATTACGGAAATTATATTGTAGTTTTCTTCAATCAGTACGATCTTCACTGTTTCCAGGAAGGTTAATTTTTTAAGGTGGCTTGTTGCAATTTGACGACATGAAAATGTTCAAAACGACGATGCCTGAACTTGTCTTATCGTTGTCTAGAACATTTTCACGGAGAAAAATTGCAACATACAGATGACTTTATTTCAAGCTGTACAGGCTGCTGCCAAAAAAGTTTCTTTAACAATGTTGGAATGGTAAACGTGTACATTTCTGTGTACGTAGTACCAACTCGGCACTGGCTGCTTAACTGAAAAGTTTAAGTAACCATAAAGAACGCAGCCTGGCGCCAAAAATCTGTTAATATCATCGAAACCGCAGTTACGAATATTATACGTTACATTAACGTCAACGCGGTACCATACTGCATTCTCAACATATTCTACTGTCAACATGGAGTGCAGCGCAGCCTGGTGAAAATATGACATCTATATGACGTAACAGACACCAGGCTGCCTTCTATGAGCCTACTAATACTTTTCAAGTACGCAGCCTGTGCCGAGTGGAAACCAAGTGCACATTTGTGTACTCATTTCATCATCCAACATTGTTAAAGGATTTTTTTCGGCATCGGACTGCCTTCTGGAATCGACCAGAGTATCCCCACCCTTCAGTATAAAAGGTTTTTTAGTCACATTTGCCCCCTGTAAGTAAGTTTATACTTAAAAAGAGTAAACGGGAGGGGGTTTCAGTTTTAAAATTTTATTTTTCGTTTTTAATCGAATTAAGCTCTAATGTCGGTTAGCTATCCTAGTAGAGGATGAGTCTTGAATCCGTCAAAACCCCTCTCCTTCCTATGCGGCTGAAAACGTTGAACTATCGTTAACCCCATCTATATCGTTAGTTACTACAGAAGTGAATGGTATGACAAGCACATTCTTTTTCATCGCTTGACAGATTAAGAAATTCGTCATGAAATTTTATATACATTGACATAAGCCGACTTCGCACAAATCGCGTGGATTTCTACGTCTTGAATTTTTTGTAATTCCACATCCCGTACTACACCGCCGTACTAATAGCGTGAATGAATGAAACGGGTAAATTGTAATATTTAACGGTGTTGCGTAAGAATATCTATACGGCACACCAGAGCCTAAAATAACATATATTTGAGGAGGAAAAGTCCTCTCCTGCCTCTTTTTGCAAATTGTACTGAGATATCGATGAAGAAAATTGCATAAAAAACTTAAGAATGTGGAGAATGATTGTCACCGATAGGGTGGGCTCACTACATCGTAGAGCAAGTAACCTGAAAACTGTACCATGACGATTATTAAGTAGCGATAGCTACTTTATACTTTCCCTCTTTTCGTCCGTCCGTCTGTGTCCTTCACCGGGCAATCACCGTTGATTCACAGGGAAATCTCCGATAATTCTCCGTGTGATCACCTATGATTCACAGAAGAATCACCCATGATTCACAGGTGAATGCACGGTAATTCGTTGATGAGTGATCGCTGAATCATCGATGATTCTCTGGTAAATCATCGGTGATTAATCTGTGAATCATTGGTGATTCCTCCGTGAATCATCGGTGTTTCCACTGTGAGTCATGGGTTATTTCACGGTGATTCCACTGTGAATAATCGGTGATTCCACTGTGAATCATCGGTGATTCCACTGTGAATCATCGGTGATTCCACTGTGAATCATTGGTGATTTAGTTTCGAAATTAACTTCTTTGGCGACACTCTATCGCTAGTTCCTATACCTACGACAATGGTTTATTAATTGTATCGGAACAGCATCTTTTGCCGGGTGTTGAAATAGTGTAGTATCTACGATACCGGGAAGTTTTTCGGCCGAAAAATCGAATACCGGGAAATCCACTTGAAACCAGGAAAAAAATCACAAGGAAGAAGCAGTTTTGCTTGCAAACAGGAATAGGCTGAAAAACGCGCTTTTTTACTTCTTCACACTTGCTCAACTTCAAAATCACATATTCATACACATGTTCCATGAGTATTATGTATTAAGTCTATTCCGACATATAGGGAGTGTGGTAATTTTTAAAAATTCACCGGGGACTTTCGCTCGATTTTTTCTATAATGGAAAATTTTGGGAAATTGACTCACAGCCAGCTGTTACTACATTTTATTCAAAGAAAGAGAGGTGATTCCGCCCTGCTAATTTGGACTTGTATAAGGAATGCGATTTTGTTTAAAAAATTAGAAGCGAAACAAGAATATGAAGTGAAGAGAGTCTCATGTTTCAATAAATTAACGACTTTTGATCTTGAAAATTACGCTCTTTCTGTGAAAGTGCTCCCCAGTGTAAATTGCTTTTTTTAGGCTCTGCGGGCACACTGTAATTCGATTCGAATTTGCTTGAAACTTTCATTTTCTTGCTGTCATAAAAAAAAATCGTAAATAAAAAAAGATAACCTAATTGATGCGTGTAGTGCAGCGGTGGCGTTTGTCAAAGTATACGAAATTTCATAATAAAGTACATAAGCTAACAGACGCATCATTTTTCGTCGTTTGATTATGATACTCGTCATGAAACTTTTTATAATTTGGCATAAGCCGACGCCGCAATAAAAGCGTAAGTTGATGTATTTAGAGCGACTAAGGCTTCTGTCAAAGTGGAGAGATTTTCATTATGAATCGCATCACCTACTTTTGCTACTGCTATTCATCATAACAAGGGCAGAAGTCGACGTCGTACTAAACGCGTCAGTAACTGACGAGTTATTACCAATTACGATCCCTACCATATCTGATTTTGTTCTTTCACCAAAGTCTTTGAGAAAATTGAAAATAAAAAATTTACGATTCTTATTCGTTCATCTAACTAACTTAATTATTTACAGGAAAAACCTCACAAATGCGGCCTTTGTTCAAAGTCGTTCCCCACACCCGGCGATCTCAAATCTCACATGTACGTTCACAGTGGATCTTGGCCTTTCAAGTGTCATATATGTTCAAGAGGATTCTCCAAACATACGAACCTCAAGAATCACTTATTTTTACACACCGGTAAGTAAAGCTCTCTACAAGCATTTCGATTGAAATGTTTATTTTTTTCTTCGTCATTTCGATATATTTTATGGTATAAGCTGTGATAATTTAATGAGAAAAAGATTATCATTTTTATTACAAGAGTTGCAACTTAATTTTCGATCTGAAATGATCGAAAGAAACTTATTATTTCGCGTACTTAAAATTGATGGAAGAATGAAATGAATTTGTCGACACTTTAAAAATGATTTACTGTTTAAGTGGCGTGACTATCGGAATGGACTTATTAAATGTTTCAACCGTTCGATTTTATGTCTAACCAATTTCATTATATGCTCATAAATGTATTTAAATAAATAATACTCTGCAGTCATTCGAACAACTGCAATCGAGATTTTAATTAATGTTTCTTGAAGACTTTTAAGTCGATTGAAATTAATTAAATCACATTTCGGCAAGGTTATGACTGCGACATAGTGTTATCCAGAATAGGTTGTGATTTTAGTTCACGGATTTGCTCGTTTGTACTAGATGGCACTGGCAGTAGCTATATGATAGATTTGAATATTTGTATGAAGAATGTTACAGTTTTCCGAACTAATCGAATATTTTTTGCGTTCATAGGTTGTAAGTTTGGGATAGTTTTGCGTAAAAATGAGCCAAGGCAGCATGGTGTCGAAAAAGTTAACAAGATAATGTTGGATGTGTGAACGGGCATGTTGATATGCACTCGGTTGCACCAGGCTGCCTACTTCAGATGTATTAATAGCCTCATAAGAGGAGGCAGCCTGGTGCCGAAAATCTGTTAATGTCATCGCAACGGCAGTAACGAATACTATGCGGTACATAAATTTCAATTCGGTGCCAGGCTGCTGCTGCCCTCTATATTTACAATAGAAAATCTCAAGTACGCAGCCTGGTGCTGAGTTGAAATTAATATGACGTATAGTGTTTCTTACTGCCGTTATGATGACACATGATTTTCGGCGCCAGGCTTTCTTCTATAAGGCTACCTACACTTCTCAAGTAGGCAGCCTGGTGGTGGTGGAGTAGGAACTGAGAGCATAGTAATGTACTCGTCCTCCACTCCAACATTGTCATAGAAATTTTTTTGGCACCAGGCTGCCCACCTGTTTGTTGCAATTTTTCTCTGTGAAAATGTTATAAACGAAGATAAGTTAAAGAATTCAGACAAAGGATCAGTATAGTGCCTCAACTCCTTATTTCATCGTCATTAAGTACATTTTCATGGTGAAAAATTGTTACAAACAGAGGCCTCGTTAGGCAACTCCACGTTATTAAAAATTACAAAAATTGCGACTTTCCATTCCAACATTGACTCAATCGTGATTTAAATATCAAATTTGCATCTTCACCATGCAGATATTTGAATCTATCATATAGTCGTTCCTAGTGCCACCGGTTGATATATGCATGTACTTGCAATTTTAAAATGTCAGACATCACGACCTATTGCACGGTTGCGTCTTAATAATAAGCAAAAATAACGCAAAATCGACGAATCATTAATGAACTAGACTTTTCGTTTTTTCTGAGATCAAAAGAAATACGATCAATGCACCAGTTATCGGCCATGTAGTAGTCTCGGGCCAGACCATCGTTTCACTAGTTACCGGCCACATTTCGCATGGCCGGTTATCGGTGCTGGCTGGAGACTACTAAATGACCGATAACTGGTGCTTTACCCTAGATGGTATTTTCATGCTAACAAAATGACATCGGAATTCTCATGCTTATCTCAACTATATTGAATTTAAATACAGAAATTTTCCCCTCCATAGTTGGGGTAAACATAACATGTTTGCAATAAACATGGTCGCATACTTTTTACTCTAACGAGGTAGGGAAAATTTTTCATAGTTCGCCCCCGAATCTGTTGGGATTGAAGTCTTCTCTGGGTGTAGTATTTTATACCATCCGTAGGTATAATCAAATCATACAACGTGTAAGCATAACGCAGCTTTGGATTTATGGCATTAAAGAATTGCATGCTGATGCTGACAAAATTTTAAAAGTTGATAATATTATTGATGGTTGTATGTCATACTCCATCGGCGTATATTATGCTGACATATGGTATAAAATGCTATCTGCAAGAATATGAAAATATGAAGTTGCTAATTTGTTACATCTTTATTTTTTCTTTGTAACCTCTACCATCCTTAAGGTTAATGTACTTTGAACGAGTTAAGAAACAAGATGTCTTGTCATCCCTTACGCATTTACATATAATTTTATGCTTCTTCACAGTATTATAACCTTGTAGAAAGTGTAACACCAGTAATTATACCGGCAATTTAAAAAAAAAAATAGAAATTAGTAGGACACTACACAACTTCCAAGGCTGATGCGGTCTCGTCGACTTTACCTATTCCAATATGTGTGTAACTTGATATTCAGGGTCTGTAAAAAACCGTACGATTGCATTGGGAAGTTCAAATGATAAATGATCGTCAAATTAACCTTTCAAAAGATCGATAGCGTTTCACTAATGAACAACTAGATTTTGTTTATTATGCGATCAAATTGAATAATCTGAATCTAATATCTATCTTGTAAAGTGATTTTTAAACCTTCACAAATTTGACCTGCAATTAATGTAATTATACTGACGCAATGGACATAAAAATAAGTCTACCGAAATGTTTCTAATTGACAAAATAAAAAACTAAATTAATAAAATCAAGTGAAAAAACAACATTTTACGATAGACACCTTTGAATTAAAGGAAAAAAAATATCTTTTTTTACAGGTGACAAGCCCCACTCTTGTAATCTATGCAACAAAAAGTTTGCGCTTGCGTGTAATTTAAGAGCCCACATGAAAACTCATGAAGGTAATTTTATTGAAATTTACTACAATACGAAATGGGTTAAGAACTTTTCGTCTTTTTTCTCTTCTTCTTTGCGGAAAAAAACAGGTGAACCAACCGAAGAATGCATGAGATGTGGTAAAATGTATATCCTAACGGCAGATGTAAATAAAGGTTTGTGTGGACGGTGTCTAGGCATACCGTGTGACCAAATGTCCAATTCACAATTTCGATCATCGGGTGAATCGGGCTCCGAAGAGGAGTCGTCCTCAGTCGCAACTGAGTTCAGTGATAGTCGGTAGTAGGTGACATTTTCGTTGTCACAAATTGTACAAATTAGAACGTATATATTTGATGTACTTACCAAAATCACCGAATAGAAAGTGCCCAAAATTTCTGTAAATAAACAAGACTGTAAATAAATAAGACTTACAGATGCTATATAAGTAGCTCCTATCAAACGTTTTATTAAGTTTATTTATACATTTTATTGCGTCTTTAATTTTATTAAAATTTATATTTTTAATTGGTTAAAAAACAAGTAAATAAACAATGGACACCTGTGTAGAGTAAAGTGTTATTTATGCACCAATTGTACGAAAACGTCCAAAATTTCGTCGGCGTTTTTCTATCCTCCTCTAATCAGGTGAAGTCTCTGCATCCTCTCCTAAATTTTTCCTTTAAGAACATATGCCTCGTTTGTTCGTTTTTACCCCTTCCCTCCCTCTTTTCGCAGAATTTTTATGCAGTTCCTTTTGTATGCAGTAGCGTCAATATTTTGTTAATTTAGTGAATCACTAGAGACGTGCGCCAATGTCATATATTGAACTAACTAAATTCATGCCGACAAAAGTGTTTCTTAATTACTGGACGGCAATCTTTATACAAATTTTAACCTCTGCTCAGTATTTGAGCAGCCGTAAGGAGAAAAAGTCGATTGGCTCTCTGGTCTATGAGATACAAATTGACAATGAGTCACAAATAATACTCTTGCATTTTGAAATAAGTGAAGTGCTGTCGAGGCAGCTGTAACAATAAATTTAAAAGGTGTGATCCGCAACCTCCTGCATTTACAATAATAGAGGTAGGTGATTTGTTTCAAATGCAACGTTTAAGAGAATTCAATGAGGAAGAAGAGACAAGGAAACTGTGAAGGGTGAGGAGCTCTGCCCTACAACGCATAAATAACTTACAAGCCGGTTTTAACAAAAGGATTCTTTTGTTAGAACCGGTTTTTAAGTTTTTTATGTGTTGTAGGGCGGAGCTGTGGCTATAATAGTAAAAAATATCTTAAACTTCCTAAAATATGTTAACAGACATTCTACTTCACAAACTAATTAATTAATTTAAGTCATTTTTTGTTCGATCTGTAGCTCACTATAATTCGATCCCCGCCCATGTGAAGGGACTTAATTCGGCATCTAGGTTTAAACATGCTTGTCAGGAGCATTTCCGATAATATTTGATGTGACCCTGCGATTGGAGTCATCTAAATTTGAACGATTCTAAGCGTTAGATTCTAGCATATTACTATTCGCTCAATCTAGTTACGTAATTTTAGTTGACTGTTTTTGATTTTTTTAAATTCCATAAACGTGTGAACATTCATATAAGGTTTCCCTCGTTGTTCCTATATGAATAAAGTTTGATTTTTCTAGATTTTCTAGATCATGTTCCAGATGATCGTCCGGATTTTGTAACGTCCGTATTTTGAAGAATGAACAATTGTACTTCAGTGGTAGCATTAATATTGGGGGCTCTACCCCATAACCGCGCCTGCGGCGAGCTTCGCTTTCATACACGAAATATGGAGGAGTTATATTTCGTCCGGATTTTTGCATTTCTTTCGTATTTTGACGCCTCCTACTTTTGACACCTCCGGATTTTGACGCTTCCGTATTTTAACTCCTCCGGTTTTTTAGGCCTCAAGCCTCTGGATTTTGTTCCTCAGGATTTGGATGTGACACCGTCAAACTAGAGATGAGCGGGTTGCCCGAAACTTCGAAAAACCCGAACCCGAATTGTTTTTTTCGGGTTCATGGGTTTCGGGTTTCGAAAATTTTAATCGGCTCGGGTTCGGTCCGGACCGGGTTTGGAAACAGTTTGGGGTTCGAAGAATTTTATCGGGTCGGGTTGTTGTATCATTTTATTCGGGTCCCGATCCTTTATCGACTTTTTATATTTTACAAAATTCGTCTAAATTTTATCATCTTACATTACACGAATTTTGTTTTAGTCTAAGGTCCATGAAGAAGGCAGACGTCGGGTCTTGATTTAATTTTTGTTTCGAAGTAATTTGGCTTGTGAGTTTCGAAAAACTTGAGTGTCCGGTACGGTCCGGGTCGGGTTTTGAAACAGTTCGGGTTTCGGATTTCGAAAAATTTTATCGGGTCGGGTTCGGTCCGGGTCGGGTTTTGAAACTTTTAATCGGGTCGGGTTCGGTCCGGGTCGGGTTTTGAAACATTTCGGGTTTCGGGTGTCGAAAAATTCTATCGGGTCGGGTTCGGTCTGGGTCGGGTTTCGAAAAATGCCCAACCCGCTCATCTCTACGTCAAACTAAGTCATGAAAAACACAATACTTTGACATAAGATCTTTCTATTTTTTGGTAGTTTTGGGAGGCTCTCACAGTTTCCTTTTTCCCTTCATTATCACATTCTATATGCACAAGGATTTCTCTAATGCCGCTTCGCATAGAAATAAACTCAAAGTGTGAAGTAACGCATGATTTTCAAATAAAAATTACAGAAAGTTCTTTATATGCATCTGCATGTCCTCCCGATGAGACATTCACAATTCTGGAAATTGATAGGCCACAAAGTGTATCAATTTTCAACAAATCGATGATGTTTTTTTTCGTCATGATTCATAATGCTTACAGTGTTATAACATTTTTTTTTGTCACATTGTTTTTTTTAGTTTCATTTTTGTCGAACTCATTTCGTTTTATTGAACATTTTACATTGTAACCCACAATGATATCTTTATAAATATTAATTTTAAAACATGTTTTTATTGGACTCTTTTTTTTTTGTTTTCAATTTTCTTACACGGTTACGAAATGTTTATAATGAATCGAAAATGCATAAAAGATCAATTCATTTGATATTGTCACATTTCATAAATTTTAACGAGACCAAAAAATTCATCAAATGGAAAAATTTGATTGGTCACCTATTTGTTGTTTATAAATAATTTTTTTCTCATTTTTATTCTAATTATTTTATTCAGTGTATGTGCGTTTTTTTGTTTTTGTTGTAATATAACAAATGTTTAACTGAGGCCAAGTGCTAAATTGGTTTCTGTCTAATCGATTGAAATGAGATATCTTAATTTATTAATATTTACCAATGTGAAAAATGAGATTAGATTTTTTTTGAATAATTTAAATAATTGGTTATCGTATCAAGTTTTTGTGTTACCAGATCTAAACAGTAAAATTGAGGTGGACAATTGAATTACTTTTACCGAGTAAATGACATTATTTATTCGATCAACATCGGCGGAATGGTAAGTTGATATTTCATTCATCAATGTCCTTCAATTGTAATTTAGTTCTCCAAAATTAGAACCTATTTTTCGACTAAAGGATTATCCACTTAACGCAGAGAGTACCACTGTTAAGTACGAAATCTGCCCTGTTAGCTTATAGGCTATCTATTATGCTCGTAGTGTCGATATCATGAACTAAAGATGGTCTGCTCTAAATGTCAAATTTCTGAATTAAGTTAGTCTGGTTAGTCTGCTTCAGGGGCGTGACAGTCTTTTGTTTCGATCTTTGCAAGTAATACTCAATGTAAAGTTAGCTGCAGTTGCGACCTTAGCTAATTTCCTTGCGAACAAAATCAGCTGATTTCATTCATAAAAGACTCATTCTTTGTGAAATCACCCAAATTCGAAATCCAACGCGCCGGAGTAACTTAATGAAATTGTGACGGGTGGTAGGGCTAATTGATATAAGAAAATTGTATAAGACACTTTTTCGGGGAGAGTCTTGGTTAGATCTTTAACAAAATTCAGCTTAAACTACACTAAATAATTCCGTTTTAACATTTCTGTATCAGATTCTCCTTTCGGGCCCGTCTAGCCATTTGCTACCTGTAATGAAGGAAAGCACATCAGCTAAATTTAACTTTAACTGCTCTTCAGGAGTCAAGTAGAAGTCCCCTAAAAGCCTCGTTCTCTGTTTCCGGCTCTAAGTCGCAACCTCTGCAAGTCGGATCTTTAACGATACCCATCTTGGTGAGATGATATCCCAAGCTGTTGTGACCTGTTAAGATCCCCACAAGCTTACGTAAATCCGGTCTGCTGAGACTCAGCAGAAATTAAGTCTTTTTAGCGTCACATCCCGCCAAAAATTCCTTCGATTGTCTGCATGTCTCGAGAGCGTTCCATCTTCTTGATGGTGCCTTTTTGTTCTACTCTTCACCAAAGAGCTGATCAGCCCTGCGCTATCACCAACAACAGGTTCTAGTCCGATGAATGTAGAGCTACTACCTTCTCTCGTTAATTCATCAGCCCTTTCGTTCTCTCGTACTCCTGAGTGTCCTGGGTGAAAATGTTCATGTTTGATTTTTTTTTCTCGATAAAGAGAAAACTCCCCACCGTAATTTTTTCAGGGTATGTGAGAAATGAAGTAAAATCTTTTTTGGGATGATAAAAGTAAAAATCAAGGAGGGTACTCATGTCGAAAACTTGAATTTTTCAATTGGAAGGCCTGCGGAGGCCAGAAAATTGACTGAATCGATCTAGTTTTTACCTAAAAGCCTCATTTAACGTCTGTCTAAATCAGCAATAGTCATTTTAATCGGATTTATCTCCGTAAAAAGTTATAGAATCTTAAAGAAATGACTGTACTCGATTTTAGTGGTTTTTTGAGTAGTCGTAACTAAGACTCTCCAGCAAAAGTGTCCTCCACAATTTTCTTATATCAATAAACCCTACCACCCGTCACAATTTCATTAAGTTCCTCCAACGCGTCATTTTGAGTTTGGGTGATTTCACAAAGAATGACTCAAAATCAGCTGAAAGTTCAAAAATCAACTGATTTTTTTTGTAATGAAGTTAGCTTTAGTTGCAACTGCAGCCAACTTCACGCTGCGTATTTCTTGATATTATGCAAACAAAAGACTGCCACGTCCCTGGTCTGCTTCAAATGTCAAATGCCATCTTAAGAACTGCCTATAACATTTTATGTCAAAATGAAAGCTTTCGAGTTTTCTATACATTTTGCATTGAAGCTGAAAGCTTTGAACTTACTAACTTTTAAGCTATCAAGGCTCAAAACACATTGTTCAATGACAGCAAAATTCGGTAACCTTATATGTTGTGGGTATTTGAGTCTGTTGAGCCGGTATATTCAACTGTCAAAATGACATTTCTAACGTTTCAACATATCCCGTTGAATTTAGTTTGATGTGTAAAAAAGTAGCGCTGTGTACTATGTGAAGCAATGTCAAATTCCATGCATTTTTGATCCCCATCTCCATGTCTTTTAGAGCCATCATTGAGGGATCTTATTTGACACAGGGATAGAAAAGATAATAGCAATCGGCTGTGGCCTGCTATAAAAAAAAATAAAAAGATTTTTCTTCTTTCGTCGTGAACATTCTTGACGAGGATAGCATAGCTAAAAGGTTCGGCATTTCCACGGTGATGATGTTGCTGTTTTTCGTGCGAGCCTTACATATTATGTCGGGCCACCATCTTTCACAAAGACTAGTGATCATCAATTTCTCTTTCGTCCACAAGGTGGCACCACAGTACCACAGTACCACGGCACATTACTAAGTTCCATATGTGAGTGACGTCACATTTTTCTTATGTACTTTGATTGTTCGTTTCGGGCATCGAATCCCGAAACTACCCAATTCATGAAGCTTGGGTTAACTTAGGGATGTTCCTTACAACATGTTTATTACAGAAAAATCCCATACCTCCTGGGAATCGAACTCGGGTTTTCTGCTCGTCTGCTTTATAGCTTGGCGTTTGAAACGATATTTTGACAGTTGACTTTAGATCCCTACAAAGTAATGTATTTTGTGCCGAATTATGGTTAGAGCATGAAACCGTTAAAACGAAAAATCCGTTCAACATCCCCATTGCAGCAAAGTTAACATCGTATGAAAACTCAAAAATATACGCAGGAGGAAATGTATCTATATGTTAAACTCTTAGACAAATAAGTACACGGGAAAAAGTGCAAGTTCACACAATTTTTCATGCGTACGTATGTAAACGTCCCCTAAATCGCAAGTGTTTTAGCATGAAATCAGGAAAGGAACGTAAAATAGATGATCGAAAATTAGGTTGTTGAATCACCTGCTCGTAATCAAAATTCTAATATCAAACTGTGTATTTATCAATAAAGTAGCTACCAACTAATTTGAAAAAGAATTCATTTCTCATTTTCAGTTTCATAAGTGAAGTGTTTTGTGTTTAATTTGCATTCGTCACACTTCCCTTGTTATATACCCTTGCACTGCATATTATTGTTGTTCGCCTTTGATAATATTTTGAAAAACTTTAGAAATATATATTAAAGTTAGACTTCCAACAACTCTCTAATTACCTTCTTTTTTATGTTTTACTTGCATCAGATTTTCAAGGTGTTTCATTGACTGCACCTTATTATCAGACTTTGAGACACCGCCTTTAGTTAGAATTTAAATTTTTTATCCAAAGTATAGCGAAATTAACGATGAAATTCACAAAAGAATTGGGATGAATTGTATTGGAATCTCACAATGAAAAGCTATTTTTTAATACTTAACCGCAATCAACTGATGTGGCGTTTAAGCATTTCACTATGAAATTCGCTACACTTTGACGGAAATGGATGCCGTGGTAAACGAGTCAATTCCACACATTTCATAATACAATGGGTATAGGAAAGTAGCGATAGAGTGAAGTCAAAGGAGTTGATGCCCTAGGTGCACCTGGTTGCAGTTACACTGAGGAATATATCCACAAGCGACGTAGGAATAGTGTTTATATTATACGCCGCCGACGTATTATAAACGCGGTGAGTGTATTATCAACCTTATTTAAGTATTGTGTAGTATGCCATCCGGAACGAACGTACTATGAGCTCACATAATACGTGCACGATGTTCGTAATACAATATGTGCACGGTGGATAAAATACGTCAGGGGCGTGTGTAGGTGCATGTAGTTTGCAATGAAGTGCAACTAGGGGCAGTGAGGTGCAGCTAGGGGCAGTGAGGTGCAGCTAGGAGCAGTGAGGTGCAGCTAGGAGCAGTGAGGTATAGCTAGGTGCAGTGGGTTGCTGCTAGGTGAAAAAAGACAGCTTAGGCTTTGATGAACGTGATGAGCTCTTAAGTTAACTGTGGAGACATCTCTTTCAGTAAGCGGTAATCATTTCTGTTATGATTCCTACACCTATCAATACTTCAAACGTCAGCAATTTCTCCATTACGTCCATAGGCATATCAAGTTGCATGACTTGACTAACGATTAGCACTGGATGTCGGAATATTGATTTCTTCTAATTATCTCAATGACGCAACTGTTCTAGATGTGTTAATGTCTGAGCGTCATCTCAATGAAAAAATAATTCAACGAAATTATCTGCAAAACGTTCATATAGAAAGTAATAAGTAATGAGTTGTAATTTAGAATTGATTACAAGTTGTGAGCTTTGACCCATAGAATTTCGAAGAGTAACGAATGACTTCTCATAGTTAATTCACTCTACAAAATCTCCGAATTTAATTTTTTGATTTGCAGCACAATGCCGTAATTTTCACTGGAGTGAAAATCTGTCAATAGTTTAAGGTATACCCCTTATAAGGGAAGAGTGACTTCTAACTACTTCTAACTTCATCTTTCCTGCCAGATAATTTGACGTAGATGAACGTTTGTGAAGAACATTTTTCGAAAAAATTGGGTCTTGATGCCCGGCACGCGAATCTCCTATTCTAAAGCATTAGTTAGAAAGAGACCAAATAAATCTGTCTCACTCTAACCAACGTTTTAGAATAGAAGAACGAAAGTCGCGTGCCAGGCATCAAGACCCAATTTTTTCGGAAAACGTTCTTCACAAACGTTGAACTACGTCAAATTATCTGCCAGAAAAACTGCTCCTTAAGATGGAAAAGGCAAGTTGGTCTGACAAGAATTTGGCTAATGTTCACTGAACATTGTTCAGAGTGTTTTATGTGTTTTCCAGAAATTGTATTCACCATCATCAAACTTTATAGACCAGTCATACCTTTCGGTGTGAGGCCCTTACAACCGGTAATCATGGACCACCCTCTTATCCTGTGCCAAAGAGATAGTTTATTCACCCAGAGAAAGTCTCCGAACTTCTTAATCTGATTTAATGAGTCTATAAACCTTCTCCTTTTCCTAACCCTAGGACGCACACCCGGGACCTGAGCATTCAATATCCTCTTTGGCAGCCTGTTACTACCCATCCCGCCTCTTCTCTTGTAATATGGAACACCTTTTTTGTAGGGACATTTTACTGCTAATAAGTTCCCTTATAAGATAAAGATATTTCTCTGCCGAATTCTAAGAAAAATCCTGATTTAATGCAATCCTTATTAACTTAACGCTTGCGTCATTTTTAACCCAACTCGGCGTTAAGAATTATTCAGAAAATGATCCTGCTGCTCGCGCAACAGTCAGTAAAAAATGACCATTGATATAATATTTCTCTTTTAGCATGTGGGCTATATTCCTTTTTCATTATACCACATGGTGCATAATTTAATTTTACGTTGTCGAACAACCCAATATGGTATATCGGTATTGGATAAACAAATCGTGTAATTAATCTCTTTTCGATAAATAAATGCAAACAAAAAAAGGCATACACAAATTCGCGGTGAATGATTTAATGTTTTGGTTGTTAAACTGAATAATTTAAATTTTAATTAATTTAATTCTAATAAAAAAGCTCGCTTATTAAACGTGACTTATATATAAATACGTAATTGGATATGATGTTTGTTATCAGAATTTTCACAATTTAAATTCTAATAAATAATAATAAATCACACACAAATTGACTTATTGTAAATAATCCCTCGACAAAAACAATATTAAAATTGTGATTAATGCAAAAAATACAACATTTTGTTCAATGTTTGAATATTAAACACAAAAAAAATATTGTTTATAAAATAGAAATGTAAAACATAAAGAATTAAGATTAGAATAATTGTACGTATTATTCTTAGCTAGGATAGTGAAAAATAAAAATTGTTAATTAAATCGCATGATGCTGCGTGGCTCAATAAGATTATCATAAATTAATTATGAAATTTTTATTTCTGTACAGCCGTTTACATCTAGTCATTCAAGTTCTGTACTTAATTATTAAATAATAGATACCTTCGGTTTATTAATAAACACAATAGTAAAACAATTACAAACCGTGCTTTTTTTTCTTGCCATTACACTTCATTAATTTCATTTAAATTGCAATCTTGATGGTGAAATAGATTCCGGAAGAGAGAAATTTACAGGTACTACAATCTATTAAGGGTCTTGACCTTCTCCAACAAGCTTCTCGATCTCGAATTAAATCTTCTTTGGCGAATGCTGGATAAACAGAAAATTAGAAAAGTCCAAAGGTTGAAGTGGGCGGGTCATTTAGCACGCATGGATGAAAACAGAGCTCCCTCAAAATTATTCCGTAACGATCCAGAAGGGCGAAGAGGAGTTGGTCGCCCGAAAATGAGATGGATCGATGGTGTCGAACAAGATCTTCGGACGCTCGGAGTAAGGATTTGGCAAAACACGGCAAGGAACAGGCGCAATTGGATCAGAATCTTCGAGCAGGCCAAGGCCCACAAGTGGCTGTGGCGCCGAAAATGTAAAGTAAGTAAATATTTGACGTTTAAAACGTTATTTTGACAGTTGGAAAAGACTGACTTTTGATCCCAAAAAACTAGTGAAAATTTATTTTTTCCTGAAACCTTGAAGCGAAATATCTTAGTTTGAAGGTCAAACTTTGACTTTTAATACACATTGAAAAGAGATGATCGATGTAAAAAATAAAAACTCGATTGAGTGAAAAGTATGGATGTCTCTTTTGAAGGACATGTTACGACACTATACCTAATAGCACGGAAGAGAAAGAGGAATTCCTGTAGACCGCTTTTTTATCTTATGTACGGGCCTGCTTGTGTTTTTTGGACTCGGATGAAGTATGTAAGAATTAGCGAGGCTTATGCGTTGGAAACTCGGAGTTGAAGAGTTTTTCGTTTTAGAATGGGAGAAATATGCAAAAAAACTTCATACGTCAACAAAATAAATGGAATATATCTCAAGCGATTTTCCGGACTTTATTTTCTTGAAAGTAAATAAAGTATTTTAAGTGGGAATTTTTGAGTAAAAGGCCGCCAATCTTGTGCAGTCAGAGTAGGTAGGTTCGGGGTCGGGTCGGGAATTGAGTGCCTACGTGGTACGGAAAGGAAAAATATTAGACACGTATTTTTTATAGACTTCTAAAATTTATTTTGGGGCAGGAAAACATAAATTCATTCAAACTTACAAACACGTTGATTAAAGCGAGACAGATTATATCTGTCTTGCTCTTTTCTACGCTTTCGTATATTTGAATGAATTTATGATTGGGATAATATTAATTCACACAAAAAATATTCAAAATCACCTAAAAAATAATCAATTTACCGAAAAATAATTCAAGATTCCCGAAAATTTAAACAGCAATTACCAAAAACAAATTCATTTTTTGCCGAAAATAAAATCAATTCTGCCTAAAACTAAATCTACTTTTACCAAAAAGAATTAACAGAAAGGGAATTCAATAATTCCAGAATAATATTCGTTTCTACTGAAAATTTAATTAATATTTAGCACGAAAAAAAAACTTTTACTGACACAAAAGCTACTTTTCTCGCAAAGAGCTATTATATAGACAACTTTTTCCTTTATAAATTATTACGGAGAAACTCCATCCCTTACTTTGAGTAATCTTCCTTTTACAAAATACCACTACAAATTTCCACGGAAAATTTCTATCCCTGACTCTGGGTAATTGTTCCTTTTACAAATGCCACGAAGAAATTCTATCCCTGACTCTGGGTAATTGTTCCTTTTACAAAATTCCCCGAAGAAATTCTATCCCTGACTCTGGGTAATTGTTCCTTTTACAAAATGCCACGAAGAAATTCTATCCCTGACTCTGGGTAATTGTTCCTTTTACAAAATGCCACGAAGAAACTCTATACCTGACTCTGCGTAATTGCTCCTTTTACAAAATGCCACGAAGAAATTCTATCCCTGACTCTGGGTAATTGTTCCTTTTACAAAATTCCCCGAAGAAATTCTATCCCTGACTCTGGGTAATTGTTCCTTTTACAAAATGCCACGAAGAAATTCTATCCCTGACTCTGGGTAATTGTTCCTTTTACAAAATGCCACGAAGAAACTCTATACCTGACTCTGCGTAATTGCTCCTTTTACAAAATGCCACGAAGAAATTCTATCCCTGACTCTGGGTAATTGTTCCTTTTACAAAATTCCCCGAAGAAATTCTATCCCTGACTCTGGGTAATTGTTCCTTTTACAAAATGCCACGAAGATGTTCTATCCCTGACTCTGTGTAATTGTTCCTTTTACAAAATTCCCAAAAGAAATTCTATCCCTGACTCTGGGTAATTGTTCCTTTTACAAAATGCCACGAAGATTATCTATCCCTGACTCTGTGTAATTGTTCCTTTTACAAAATGCCACGAAGAAACTCTATACCTGACTCTGCGTAATTGCTCCTTTTACAAAATGCCACGAAGAAATTCTATCCCTGACTCTGGGTAATTGTTCCTTTTACAAAATTCCCCGAAGAAATTCTATCCCTGACTCTGGGTAATTGTTCCTTTTACAAAATGCCACGAAGATGTTCTATCCCTGACTCTGTGTAATTGTTCCTTTTACAAAATTCCCAAAAGAAATTCTATCCCTGACTCTGGGTAATTGTTCCTTTTACAAAATGCCACGAAGATTATCTATCCCTGACTCTGTGTAATTGTTCCTTTTACAAAATGCCACGAAGAAACTCTATACCTGACTCTGCGTAATTGCTCCTTTTACAAAATGCCACGAAGAAATTCTATCCCTGACTCTGGGTAATTTTTCCTTTTACAAAATGCCACGAAGAAATTCTATACCTGACTCTGGGTAATTGCTCCTTTTACAAAATGCCACGAAGAAATTCTATCCCTGACTCTGGGTAATTTTTCATTTTACAAAATGCCACGAAGAAGTTCTATCCCTGACTCTGGGTAATTTTTCCTTTTTCAAAATGCCACGAAGATATTCTATCAGTGACTCTTCCTTTCATTTATGTTTATTCTTTTTGGTAAAAGTAGACTTAGTTTTCGATAGAATTGATTTTATTTTAGGTAAAAATTGAATTTGTTTTTAGTAATTGCTGTTTAAAGTTTCGGGAATCTTGAATTATTCTTCGGTAATTTGATTATTTTTTAGGTAATTTGGATTTTTTATTTGATCGTTAATTACATCCCATTTATGATTTCCTGCCACAAAATAAATTTTGACCGTTGAGGTTTTCGTTCATAACCCAAGTAAATTTTTTCCAATTTTCATAAATCTTTTTAGACCCGTCTTTTGCGTTTACCCCTACGTTTTCGAATTTCTACCCGGGTGTTTTGTTTCAGGGTCTAAATAAGAGAAAAATGCAAAACGAATTTTGTCCTTTCGTTTGTCCGTCTGTCACCGCGATAAATCCCATAAATTCATCCCATTTTCAAAAAAGTTTTTTTTCCTGAAAGGTAATCAACAAAATCTTTTTTTGGGATTGAATTTGGGCCTTGTGCGAGCTAGGGCCGTTTAAGTGGTTTTTGGACTTTTCTACATAATCCGGGTAAATCTTTTCTGATTTTTAATTGTTTTTTTTTTTTTGAAAGGTCTGGGCATGTCTGACAATTTATGGAAGAAACCTTTTTTGATTTTGAGCTTTTGGACTCAGAAAATGGTCCTAAAGCTGAGTCTCTTCTAGGGCCAAACCTATTTTTTCCACATAAACCGAGTAAATCTTATCCGATTTTCAAAATCTATTTTTTCCTGAACGATAATTGAGAAAATGATTACGGGATTTAATTTGGACAAAGTCGGTTAAAAACTTTCAAAGTTGCGGTCGAAAAAGTGATCAAAAACGTGATTTTTTGAAGGTCAGTGAAACTTTTTGACTTATATATCTAAGAAATTAGAACAAAATCACTCTTGAAGGTTTGGAATAAAAGATATGGACAACAGAAAATCACGAAAATTAAATTAGTCAAAATCTGTTGAGTGGTTCGGGCTGTAGAGTCCTTAGCGTGAGCCCAACTCAAGCAGCACGACCCCGTATGATATTTGGTGGTTTCTCGTGAATATTTCTTTAATGATGAGATTTTTTGCGCAGTGTGTGAGAGAAATAATAGGCGAACTTTTTAGTTCATGGAAGTAATGCATCAGGTTCCTAAGTGCTCTAGGTCGGTTCTAAGATCGGTCCGAGTACAATTTTTTTTTTTCATTTTTTTTCGAACTTTTTTTAACACTTGCATGCAATAACAATTAAATCTAGGAGTTTAGTGGAATGTGTTAAACTTTATTTCGTTCTGTATATAATTCGGGGAAATTCGAGCTGTGGGCCCAAAAGTCAAGCCTAAGGTCTACCGTACATCTAAAAATAATATTTTGCTAGCTTGTAAGAAAAATTGGGAGGAATATTTTTGTCTTGATTTTGTTTTGCTTGTGCAACACGGCGACACCATGGTAAGCTTTAAATCAGACGCTGCACACATCTCACCGGTATTCTTTAATTTAATTAAAAATAATGCTTAATTCCCGAATGTAAACCCTCCACAACCAACTTCATATGATGGCAATGCAACAAATGTTTTGGCAAGTGTCACCACAGGTGATGAAATTAATTCTAATCGCAATAAAGCAACCAGATATAATCTGAGAAATATAAAACCAAAAAGATATTGTGTAGGCATGGGCGATAGTAATTTTGATTATCGATAATTATGAATTATCGATTATCGATACATTTTTTTAATCGAAAATAATCAAAAAATATCAATAATCGATAATTCATCAAAATTTCGATAGTTATCAAATTTCAATAATTATCAAAATATCGATATTTCAATAGTTATCGAAATGAAAAATATTGATATTTCGGTAAATCACTTGAAAATGTAGTTTGTAAATAGCTTTAGCTCAACTTTTGGTTTCGTCTGCCTCGACCATACGCATGCTGGTAATTTGATATATCTTACTTTGAACCGTTGTTACAAGTCTGACCAGACTGAATAGTTTGTTTCTTTAGATTATTTTGTCTTAGTTTTCTTGCTTAAACCATTGAGAACTGTGAGTGCACTTATTTTCATGAGAAAAAGCTTTTGACCGACATGCATACTCTTTGTATTGAGACCAGCGTGCATACTCTTGTCGAACCATTTTTTTCTACTTTTATGAGACCAATAAAATTTGTACTCAACTACTAGAAAAATTATTTTTATATTTTGAGAAAATTTGGTTGTTTCAATAATGCCCAGAACAGTACAAGATACCATCTACTTTCCTAGTCATCGAAATATCGATATTTCGATAATAATCGAATTTTGATAATTATCGAATTTTGATAATTATCAAATTATTGATAATGATTTGATTAATCAATTATCGATAATTTCTTTCGATTGATAATATCGATAATTTCTGGTGCCTCTCATGCCCAATATTGGGATATTTAGCGTAAGTTTGGGAGGAATGTTCCTCAACTAATAGAAGGAAATATGTTTACAGTAATTTATTGTTTTAGCCATGAATATGGCCAGTAAATTGGCCGAATGCAAAGGGCGTTTTGGTAGACAAGTTTTTCTTTTGGTCAAACACAAGCACCACAAAATCAAGACATTGAACGACCAGCAATGCAACAACTAGTACAAGAATATTCCATCGAAGTATGGGTCCGAGATCTCTCCCAGCCTTTTTCGGCAATTTGCAGTGCAATCAGTGATTTCATTACATTCCTCTTTATTGATTGCAACGAACGTAGGTTTAGACTTCAGACACAGGTGTGCGTAGCTTATTCCTTTTTTACTTTGTGGATTTAGTTATTTTTCCAACAATCTTAGATGGCAAATGGAAGTTAGGGACCGTTTATGAAGGATGTCACGCTAAAATATTACTTTTCCGAAAACCCCTCTCCCCTGTCAGAGCCACTTATGGGATAGCTCCGATCAGCAAAAACTAAATCCTTGGTATGGTGTCAAATTAGCACATTTTCTTAACTAGTTGATGTTATCAAAGTATAACTTACCTTTTAAAGGTCAGTAAGTCAGGTGGGTTGTTGTGACAATGTAGAGTAGATCTAACTGCAAAAAAAAAATCAAATTAATTAGCATATCACTTGCGATCATAACAATGTCACGTGAAACATGTCAATGACAGGGCGTTGTAATTAATTACAATTCGCGAATGTGACAAAGCAATAATTTTTCAATTACAATAAATCAAAATAGAAATGCAATATTTCTTTTTCGAATCAAATGCTACGTTCGTTTCATAACCCATCCAATTCAATTTTTAAATTCTATATAATTAGCCCAAAACTATGGCACGGCCAATCTTTTGATTAATCGATATGAACCCGAATTTAATAACAATTTATATCAATCAAAAAAGCTTTGTTAATAATTTTTTCTCCTGTTTTGTTTTATTTCGACCAAAAATTTTCATAAACTTGTTCCATTGCATTAGAAACACAGAAGGGAACATGATAAATTTATTGCTAAATAAAGTTATACAAATGAAAGATAGATTAATTACTGACCATTTAAAAATTCGATTTTAATGTGGGTTTGAGGTTGGACTGTAGAGCACAGGCATCGGACCACCTAATGCAATAATAATAACATATTCAATATTATATTCATGTTACTGAGATAATGACTAACTTAATAATAAGTTGATTTAAAGGCAAACGAAATAAACATTTTTAATGAATGATTTCAATTGCTCGGTAAGTATAATAAAGTATTTCGTTGTATGCCTTTTTTTTGTAACTTATTTATTTCTATTTCTTTCGTCGAAAGCATAATTGAATTCTAATATCTTCTAATTTTTCTACTGTGAAAAAGAATTAGAAAAAAAAGCATTTAACAATTTTTTGTTACCATTCCATTTCAATTCAAACTCATGCGGTTTTTACAAGTAATTGTTGCTTGTCTTTACGTTAATATACTTTCGGATTTGTAAGGCTCGTGTCTTCAATACATTTAATTTATGATTCTGAAATTATAATGGAACAGAATCAATAACTTTCAAACGAAAAAGATAGATTATTGTTCTGAGCGAATTGAACGTATGGAGATAAGCAGTATCTCACTGGGTTGGGTAGACCACACTGAATTTTAGTTCTCGAACTCTTGTTTACTTTCAGTTTATTGTTAAAATGTTTTGTTTTTGATTGAAACTTTCTCTGAATGTAGTGCAAATGCAATGATTTTGTCAGAACCTTTTACTATTTCACAAATTTTTCGTCATCATTTATAATTCTTCGAGTAATTATTAGACTTTTGAATATTTTTCGGTGCTGTGATCACATACATATGTTCATCCACATAACTCTATTTCCAACCATTGGGTTTGATTTATCTTTGAAAATTTTTTTTGCTACTTTATTTAATGTGAATTATGGATCGAGACCAATTGAACTTGGGATCGTGCGGAGGATCGTGATCGAGGACACTTTGGATCTTTGGATAGCGAGTCCAATACGCGAGCGCGCGGATTACCGGTGGTCTCGATGAGTCTGTATCCAATTTTGCTCAATAAATCCAATCCGTCCAAAGAACCAAGGGTTCTACTGCATAAAAAATGTAATTGCCCTACTTGAGCTAGGTACATTTGTTGTGTTTGGTTCTGGCTTTCAGATTTCACACGGAAAAATTTGGCCACCCGTACTCCATACATCGCGCAAAGCTAAATTTTTTGGGCTTAGCATTTGTGAAGCATTTTTGTAATCGAAAATATTTCAAAAGAATTTTTTGCGTTCCGAAGCATAAAACGTCACCCAAATTGATATCATTTGTTTTGGAAATGGGAAAATTGTTTTTGACGAATAAAATACAGGATTTGATTCGAACCACCGCCAAATTGAATCGCAGCGGCTACTACTTTCATGGGCGAAAATGATCCCCTCAACTTCCTCTACAACTAACATATCGAAAGTTTTTTTTTGAGCCTCTGTCTATTTCCCGCTATTTTGGCGGTCACCTCGATACACTATTTTGACACCAAACCTCTATCTCGAACACCCAACCTTGTCTGATAAAAATATGCTACCATACACATTACACACAAACGCATGCGTATCGGCTTCATATGCCGCCTTCTAACAGCCCTGGCGCTCAAACTAGGCCGGTAACCCCCTTTTTTAAATCTCATGCCCACCCCGCAAAATTTTAAGAGAAGTTAACGAGCCATTTTCGAGCACGAGTCAAAAAAGTCACTTTTCATACAAGTGCCAATAGAAACCAGTAACTAACTAACTAGAGGTGTGCGCCGGGGTTTCGTCGACTGGGTGTTCATGACAGTCTCTAGCCTTAAAGCTACATTCTAGGCTAGTCGAATGTTCAGCAAAAATGTAAAGGAGAGTTGTCTTGAGTCGGCTAATAAAGACAATTTTGCTCGTAAATGTCACTGGAACACATTATTTGAGTTGCGCCGAATTTAATTAGACATACGGCTGAGAATCGGCTAAAATTCGGCGCAACTCAAATAATGTGTTCCAGTGACGTTTACAAGCAAAATTGTCTTTCGAAGCCGATTATATACAACTCTCCTCTACATTTTTGTTGAACATTCGGATCAGGGGGTAGGAGGGGGTCTGTCAAAAAGCCCTAAGGGGCCATTCACAAATGACGTCCGGTACTTAGTCTAGAATGTAGCCCTAAGGGGCCATTCACAAATGACATCCGGTTATTTTGACAAACCCCCTCCTACCCCCTGATCCGAATTTGTCCGGTTTTAC
The DNA here is from genome assembly GCA_029228625.1 of Pseudolycoriella hygida. NCBI lineage: Eukaryota > Metazoa > Arthropoda > Insecta > Diptera > Sciaridae > Pseudolycoriella > Pseudolycoriella hygida. The sequence goes on along the minus strand of CM055403.1, from coordinate 36,925,262 downwards.
AGTATTCCCCCAAAATAATGACGTCTGATTTCATTACTCCCAATGAAAAATTTGTGTTCACAAAAAAAAATATTTTTTATTGTAGAATGAATACTTTTGATATTTTGATGTACATTTTTCTTCTAACAAACTGTCAAAGAAACTACAGGAAAAATCTGCGTTTCACTCTCGACAAACAGCCTCGGGCGTTTTCCCAGTTATAAGTTATAAATTCTTGGCAGTTTGACAAAACGACAAATTCTTAACCGGAAGTCACATTTCTTATAACCCCCCTCCCCCCACCGTCCGAATGTGTCCGGTTTCCCTTAACTTCCTCCCCTTCCCCCCTAACGACCGGACGTCATTTATGAATGGCCCATAAGGCTAGAGACTGTCATGAATACCCACCTATATAACTAACGTATGATGCTTTCATTAACTTCGCATTCTTTGAAAATGAGCTTTTGTATTGAAAATGATCATTTTCTAAAGTTCATATCTATCTCCGGATCCACTGAACCGATTTTAATGAGTGAGAAGACACTTTGCTTTAGAATTTTGCATAGAATCCGGGAAAAATATTTGCCGGGTAGTACGTCGCAAGGGGGGAAGTCAAAACTTAGCTGGTTCCGCAGTCTAAGAAAAAAAAATTTCCTAATGTTTTGTTCGTAAGTGGACTTGCGTCATGTTTTTCCCACTGACATGACGCGTCATGGGCGCATTGCTACCGCGCGCTCATGATCTTCGATCTTGATATAATTATCCTATTATTGTACCTGTCGCCTCCTCTGCCACAGTTTAATCTTTAACTATTTGAATTCAATTGAAAAGCCGAGCCAAATGATAAGAAGTAATTTGAATTGTTAGATCAATCCCCATCTGAAGACACCTGAATAAAATCCACGCATTTAGTGCGACGTCGGCTGACGTCAAAGAATAACAAATTTCATGACGAAATTCATAACATGTAGAGCGACAAAAATAGTGTGCTTGTCAACATAGGTATACTTCGACATAAAGAGGACGTCTGACGAAAGGTAAAATCTTGTCATTTAAGGCAGCCAGTTGCTGAAGTTTGAACAAGTGAGGTTATTAGTTAGAAACACCATCGAAGTCGGCACCAGACTGCGTACTTGAGACCTAAAGCTGGGAATAAAGAAGGCAGCCTGGTGCTGAACATCTCCTTTTACCAAAGGAGCGAGTTCTATAAGTCATATAAGTTTCAATTCAACACCAGGCTACTGTTGCCCCCTGTATTCAAAGTGTTATAACTCAAGGACGCAGCCTGGTGCCGAGTTGACAGTTATGTGACATATAGATCTCACTACCGCCTACTCTTTGGTAAAAACAACACGTGTGACAGTCTCCTGTTTTGATCTTTGCAAGTAATACTCAGCGTGAAGTTAGCTGCAGTTGCAACCGAAGCAAACTTCATTGCAAAAAAATCAGCTGATTCTAGAACTTCTCAAAGAAGTCAGCTGATTTTGGTAAGTTTATGAATGAAATCAGCTGTTTCTTTGCAATGAAGTGGCAACTGAATCTAACGTCAAGTTGAATATTACTTGCAAAGATCAAAGCAAAAGACTGTCACGCCCCTGGTAAAAATAGGTGTTCAGCACCAGGCTGCCTTCTTTATTCACAGATTCAGGGCGCAAGTACGCGGCCAGGTGTCAAATTATATGATGTAATGTACTCGTTACTTATTTAATTTCAAGTTTTCGGCACCAAACGTCGTGACTGAGAGTGCTAACCCATCTTCTAGCGAAAAGTTTGTTAAAAAAACTATGTAATCTCAAATATGAGGAAGGACTATTCCCACGCGTCTCCAGCACACATTTTGTGACAAAGAAATAAAAAATATCACAAGGAAGTTAAACTAGCAAATTGGTACTTCTTTTTACAACAACTAGGTGGGTAATGAAAGTTTTTTGGAAACGAAACGATGGATATGGCTTTGTAATCAAACTTACAATGACCGAGATTTAAATAAGAACTTTGTAAACTTTGAATTTGTATGGTTTTCACGGTGATAAAAGTCTAAATCTATTCTACAGCCGGCATAAATGACGACACGAAAATCTGCAAATTTCGGTATACATAGTTCGCGCCTGTGTTTATGCATCATGTAGGTGTTGTGTAATTAGTTGGATTGTTGACTGGACTTTCGGATTTTTTCTACTTTAAACTAAGTGGACAACAAAACCATAAAATTTGTCTTTTTAGGGGGCAACTCTAGTAATTCACCCTAAATGCATCCAAATTGTGAACTGGCTCTGGCCTTTCATAGCTTCTTCATGATACTGACTGCCCTTTAATTCACTAGATTCTTTTAATGCTAACTCCCTCAAGCTTTCGACAATGGTTTTGTGTATTTTGTTTAAATAATAGTTAAACACAGTCCAACTGACCCATTTATCACGGACTTGCTAGGTAAGAACCATTTCGTTTTTTCTCGCAAGAAACTTTTTCCATAGCCTCCACAAAAAGAACTTTAGGTTCTGGGCTCTGCCTGAGGGCGGAAATCCTAACAAAACATCAATTCCTTTACTTGCTGTCATATGTGTAGCCAATGCGCTAATTAGGTCTCATTTAGCCATACCCTTAAGGCCATCGCATTAAAGTTAGTAATTTAAGATTAACTTTCTGATTACATTAGCAGCCAGTCTAGTAATAAACAATTTTTCAATTAAACAACCAATATTTAGGCACGGCATACAAAATATTGGATCGCCTGAGAGATGTAATTACAAATGATTTTCAATTCAAAGTGTAATTTGCATTCCTGAACCAAGCAATATTTGTTTCCATAAGCATTTGCATCGATTTAGGGTTTTTTTAGTTTTCATGTGTGCTGAACAATAAACGAAAGGTGCAATAATGAATTGCACGTTATGCTTTTTTCAACAAATGCGAATTATATTCAACATTTTCATATTCGATCATCATAAGTACCAATTTGTGTAAGTCTAAACTCGTTAAAAGCCCATTAAAATATTCCAAATCAAATATTGCGGTTGAAGGAGAAAAAAGAGGCAAATATTTGCGCGCAATAACAAAAGAGCTTGCCCAACCATTTTAATATGAAAATCGCTTATGCTCTGTGTTGCATTCGCATATAAATTGGAGTATTTGCTTCACAAAATAATATACAACACAATTTCAACTTATAAGAAACCGAACTGATGTATGCCGCCATTAACGTATATGAATTGCTCTTTTCCTACAAACAAACCGCGTAATCAGATAAATATCAAAACTTGAAATATTTGCAGCACCTGTATGGAAGTGTGCAAGAAAGAATTAAACTTCAACTACCATACACTGCTTTTCGTATAAATATGGTTTTATATTATACTGAATTACAGATTAATGAGCGTCTAAGAGATACTCACCTCTTGGTATAACCGCAAAGGCCAGAAATCTCAAACCATATGACTGAAAAAGGAAATGATGAAGAAGATCCAAACGATCCAAACTCATAACATTTAAATTATTGGAAACATTTAATTTGATTATTCTTTTGCTGTTTCGAGACGGTACATAAATTGTAAAGTCATGTTGCTGGCTCTCAATAAGGTACGATGAAAACAAATAATTTTAATGCTTTCGATGTCGTGTTGAATGTGATGCAGTTTTATAGATTGATTTTTTCTTATCACCAGGGCCGTAATTATTCATGGAAAAGGATTCTGTGACCTTAGGGGCCATTCACAAAGTATGTACGCTACTAAGGGGGAGAGGGGTTCAAGAGAAGCCAGCTGTCATACATCCTAATGTATAAGAATATTTCACGTAAAAAAGATGTACAGAAAGATGTATAATTAATGTAACAACGATGGATTTCGCTACATTATTTTTCCATTATTTACATTAATTTTACATTAATGGAAGATTTATGGATATATTAAGTAAAATTTATGTAAATCATGTTAAATGATGTACAAAAGATGAATTTTAAGTTGACATATGATGGATTTATCCATAAATTTTCCATTACTGTAAAAATACTGTAAATGTATATAAATAATGAAAAAAGGATGTAAATCATGTTAAAATGATGTAAAAGCTTTTCTAACTGGGAATGTAAAAATGATGGAAAAATAATGTAGCAAAATCTATCGTTGTTACATTAATTATCCAAATTTGGTACTTCCTTTTCACATAATCTACATAAATTGTACATTAATTTTACATAAATTATCCATGAATTTTCTATGAAACATACACAAAATTTACATTATTCTTACATCAAAAATATAATTTTGCCGAATATAATTTTAAATAGTTGTGCGTACTTTGTGAACGTCTCGGCGTCTTATTGTGAAAAGCTCAAAGCTAACCTTGTAAAGATTTTCTTCCAATTCAATTCATGTTAGTGACAGGTAAAGAGTACTTTACAGCTCTTTTTGGGACAGTGAAAATTCTTCTTTAGCTTTTGGGCATAATAATAATAATAAATGATAATCTGCCTTACAACTCATGAAGGGTTAGAGGCTAGATCGTTATTTACTAGTTTCGCTGTTTGTGATTCTACTTTTTGAGATCCTTTCATTACCGGAAAGTTTTACTGTGCCAGTGGTAAGCTGTGCGACAAACCCAGTGCCATCTATGAGATGTAACTAGGAGCGAAACTAGTAGAAGTAGAATACCGGTTCTCCCATTAATGCCTTTTCCGGTAAGCCGTACGATGGCACTACACTCAACTTCACTCGACTTGAACGATTCAATCAGCTTTGTTTTGGACCAACTAGTAACTCAATGTCGTAGTAGCAAGCAGACGTGTTACCCACTACGCTATCGAGTTGTTAGCTTTTGGACATATAATTAGCAATTCTTCAAAGTAGACACATAATGGAAATATGATAGTCGAGTTTCATGCAAACTGAGACAAAAATTATCGTTATATTGTAGTGGAGTACACCATATTGTTAAAAGTATGATATAACACTACGATGAACAAGTCGAAACAATTAATAACCATGAGTCGAAATTATCGTGTCACTCAAGGGAAATAATTCTCTTGAGTGACGCATTGATCAACTTTCAAAAATTGTGTGTTTGAGAGCTTGATTAAAACACAATGGAATGCATGGGAGCTAGTTCACTTTTGTTAGATTTATTAGAGGTCGCGACGATCACAGATCCTTTTCCCTTTTCATCATTTAAAACATGAGAACCTTCGCGTGCCAGAATTGAGGGCGGACGATGGCTCTCTGAATAGCAATCCACTTGATAGAGCGAACACCATAGCGAAAGTATACGACAAAATTCACAGGCAGAATAGAGAAATGGGTGATTTTGAATTTGATAAGGTTGTGCAGTCTGAAGTAAATTCGTTCTACCAGATGAATATGACTGCTGCAACTTTGTTCGAACCAAGTTTGACAGACGCTTATGAGATTCAACGTGTTCTTAGGGACATCAAAAGCAAGAAGTCCGTTGGACCAGATGTCATTCCAGACCAGATGTCATTCCAAACGTTGTCCTTCGGAAACTTCCTAGATCGGCACATGAATTTTTGGCTAAACTGATTAATCGTATACTATGCGTGGGATATTACCCATTTTCTTGGAAGGTTGCCCACATTGTACCAATACCCAGGCCTGGTATTCCTACAAATGAGGCCAAAAATTATAGACCTATTAGTCTACTGAACGGTCTGAGCAAGATCCTTGAAAAAGTCCTTCACGCTAGGATACTCGAATATTGTAATGACAATAATCTATTGCCGAACAACCAATTCGGTTTTAGGAGTAAGCACTCTACAGTACACGCTTTGATAAGATTATTGGAGGAGGCGACTATGGGTTTCAATGATCGTAAAACTACAATAGCCGCATTCCTGGACATAGAAAAGGCCTTCAACACGATGTGGGTAGACGGACTTATCTATAAATTGATGAAGATGAAATTTCCTCGTTACCTCATCAAAATTGTCAATTCCTATCTCAAAGATCGAAATATTAGGGTTAAGTTGGGGAACCAGTTGTCTGACCCGGTTACTGTGGATGATGGGGTCCCACAAGGTTCTACACTGGGACCTTTGTTATTCATTGTTTTCATGGTGGACCTTCCGACGCACTTGAATACAACTCTCACCGTCTTCGCAAACGTCACGAGCACCTTTTAAACGAGGCTATCTCAAAGTAGGGCTAAGTCCAATGTACAAAGCCACCTTTATATAAACATAACGAACATGTAAATAGAATGCTACTTAAGGTTCACACAGGATTACATAAGCTCTATCCTGTTATGAATGCGAATAATGGTATTTCCCGAGACGTCAAAGTGAAGATCTATGTTACACATACTGAGACCGGTTCTTACTTATGCGGTCTCGGTTTGGCACAGTTTACCGAAATACATAATGAAAAGATTAAAGCTTTTCGAAAATAAATGCCACCGTTTGGCAACAGACTTCAGAAGGACAAGGACAAACTACAAATTCGTCTGTGTTGAGAAATTGCACTAAATCACAAAGGTACTTAGGCTTAACAAGTATCTTTATGGTGTGGCTGTAAATTTATTTCAAACCAGAAATTATAGTGTAAACCTAAAAATGGATCTGAATATACTACATTAAAAAAAAAAACCTTCGCGTTCCCACTTGGAACCTGTCTAACGATTCAGGTCCTAGCCTAGCCCAGTTCACTTTTACAAACGTTAGTTCGTTTTTGTCGTCACCTATTCTTCATACTCTTTTTTTTACAAATTGTAACTTTTACTCTCGCTTTTACTCCCTACTGAAGTGAATAAATATTTCGTATATCTCTCTACCGTAAAGTCCACTTTACAGTAGAGCAAGTGAACTTTCAGACGCTCGATACATAAAACTATTTATGCCACTCGAAATATAAAATGGTATCTCAGTTTTCGATGTGGTAAACTAGGTTTTCGACTTCGTCTCGAACCATTTACTCCACCTCGAACCGAGATACCATTTCACAGTTCATGTATGCTATTATTTTAGCTTAGCATGTAAAATATCTTACACAATATATACTTTCTAGCTTAGAATACATGGTACCCACTCGCTTGTGAGCGGGACGAAAAGAGTGACCGAAGAATTTTCCTGTTTCGTCACCCACGAAACTACGGCTTGAACTAATTTTATATGAAAGTGGATAGTAGGGCCGAGCTGGTAATGAATTCTTAAGTTGATCTTCGTGCTATTCCCCCCCCCCCTCCCCTCCTCCTTCCAGAAGTTTCCGATGCAGGCATTACTTTGACTATTTATTGAGTGGAAACCCTTTAACCGATTTCTGAGATGTGGTGCTCTTATGAAAGGCGAAAGTCCGAAGTTTTTTTTTACAGTACTAAGATTTTCCGAATTTTCCATTTTCCTAACAGTTTTTCCTGTTTTTCCGAAATAAGTGTTTGTGTTGCCTTCTTTAAACATAAACACAAAAAACTTTTAAACTTTTATTTTTAGAAGAAAGTTTTCTTCTACAGATTGTTCTACTTTCGGCTTTCACTCACCTTAACTTTTAAGAACTGACTTGCGAATATCTCAAACGCGCCACAAATCCAGAACACCGTAAAAAAAAACTTGATGAAAGAAGCTACCGTTCCAGAGTTCTATAGATGAGAACAAGGTGGATCTTGAGGAGAAGCTTCTGCTTCAGGAACTAGGTCGCGAATATCTGAATTACGGTCTAAGTCCAGGAGAGAACCTAAAAAATCTTAAGAAAAACGATCATATCTCAATGTTTTGAGTGATGGACCTACTGGATAAGGAGCTATAAGCATTTTATGCATCATAAGTTCAACTTCAAGCATTTTGAAACAAATTCCTTTATTCCTACCACCTCAACATGTAGTATCTCGGTTATAAGAATGCATTTAGTTGTATAGATGTTCAAACATTCCTTATTACCTCCTTCCCTCCACAAAACAAAAATCCGCGTCTTCTGCAACTTTGTGGAGAATTGAATGTAGAACAATCTCTAGAAGAAAACTTTCTTCTAAAAATAATAGTTTAAAAGTTTTTTGAGTTTAAAGAAGGTAACACAAACAGTTATTTCGGAAAAACAGGAAAAACTGTTAGGAAAATGGAAAATTCGGAAAATCTTAGTACTTTAAAAAAAACTTCGGACTTTCGCCTTTCATTAGAGCACCACATCTCAGAAATCGGTTAAAGGGTCTCCGCTCAATAAATAGTCAAAGTAATGCCTGCACCGGAAACTTCTGGAAGGAGGAGGGGAGGGGGGGGGGAAGTAGCACGAAGATCAACTTAAGAATTCATTACCAGCTCGGCCCTACTATCCACTTTCATATAAAATTAGTTCAAGCCGTAGTTTCGTAGGTGACGAAACAAGAAAAATTTTGGACTTTTCTTCGGTCACTCTTTAGGAACATTTACATGCAATTTTTTTTGTTAGTCCAGCGAGCCCTTCGACATATTTTGGAAGAGATTTAAAGAAGCCGGTCTCCCCTTAAAAAAAACCCGGTTACGCCCCTGTCGATCCACAGTTTACGACTGACTGCAACGTTTTTGATCGATTTTCAAATTAAGTTCACTCTTTTTTCTGCACGCCATATATGGGTGTTTGAGAGCATGTTTTTAAGTGACAGGCGTAGATGAGCATAGTGTTTAGACGACCCAGGTCAAATAAACGATATATGGGTAAGTAGGAAACGATTTCATACGTTGCTCTGGATAAATTATTATGTTGCGAATGACCTCATTATCGGTGAATACTTGCCACTTCAAATTACTTATTGAAATTCACGTTCACTCGCGCCGAAAAAACTTTATATGATACTTTGTGATGTAACAAACGGGAGAAGTCGGACCTCCGCCATGGACAAGTTCATCGTTTTCAAAGTGAATTGAAACTCTGATCTAGATGAAAAGAATAAGCTGAATGTCCTTCAGAGCCGCACCTAGATCTCTGATCCCGTCCTTCAACTAATTGCTGACAGCCAGCAGCAAAGCATCCTAAGATAAGGTTCTAGAATCTTCCAAAAATTCTTCCTGTTGGACGCAAGTACTACAGTATATACCACTGATTCAGCAGTTGAAATGCAATTAATTTGAATTTGAATTTGTTTGAAAACGAAAGAGTTCAACGCTTCATCAGGCGAGAATATTCTCCAATGAATAGAATTTGATTTTGCATTGAATACATTTATGATAAATTATAGAAAAGTCGATATTTTTCATGGAAAAAAGATGAAGAAGAAAAATATTATTTTTCCATCATTCAATCAGAGAGTATAAATTAATGTTCTCTACATCTGAGATCCAGACTTGGATAAAATAAAATATTATTCGTATATCCACTTCAAATTGGTTCACTATTGTACACCAGATTTTAACTTTCTTTAGTGAACTATGCTTTGATGCAGACCGCACAAAGAAACCGGTAGCGCATATTTGAGATTTTGTTTCTTTTATGCCGTACATTGTTAGTCTATATTGATTCTCAACACCTAAAAAAACGTAACAACAGAAGACGATGAAAAAAATATAAAAATTCAAATGTGAATCGATTCTTGTGTTTATGTTTTTTTTTTATCTTAGCGGCTGACAATCAATCAATTGATTAATTTCTTTTTTATTTACTTTAATACGTGGTTATCGCTCGTACTGAAGACTCACAACCATACCGGGGTGGTTGATGCTTATGACTAAACGATTCAAAGCAGAAAAATATAAAAAAAAGTTTATTCACTTTTAAACGAATAAATTTTAGTCGAGTCTCGAGTCGACTAAAATATCACAGACGACAAATTAGAAGCGAAAACAAATAAAAAACGACGAGTCGAACGATGTACTTTATGGTATTCAACACACGATATATATTAAAGCTTCGGCAGAGCTCCGACTTAATTCGCTTCACATCGAGTAAAATCCCTCGTGTTGTAATACAACATTGATATCACAGTTGCATATGGGGAACGAAATAATATTCCAACTGGTAATTTGTTAAGCACCTTCAATTAATAAGACATTAACATTTTAAATAATTCTTCCCGATATTTAATGGCATTTTCACATTGTAGCGAAGCAGAAGGTAAATTTTTGATTTATTATACCAAAGATAATATTAAATTAAAGTTGATGAAGCATGTCCTTATTACATGTTCATCATTAAAATTGTGCTTCCGCTCATTTACACTTCACATGGGAGGTTGTATCTGGTTCGATAATAAAATGTTTTAATTAACGCTGACCATACGAAGTTTTGACTTTATTTCTAATTTTATTTTCTGAATCTGAACAGAACAGACATGACAGCCGACGAAAAACTCCAACTGCGTCGCATTTTGCTCATTTATGCACAATTACAATATATTGATGCAACGGTAGACCCAACATACCGATGTATCAGTGTCGTTTTTAATATTCATTCAAAAGTATCAAATCAATCATATAAGAGAACAAAGTGTCAGTACAATTTCAGTCCCGTAGGAAAGTGACACCCAATCGTGCAACAGGATTTGTTATTTGAATTAAAGAATTATTGTGATTGAACTCGTACGAAGTACAAAGGTCCTATACTTTTACTACAAAAAAGTTTATTGTAACATGGTGTGATCGAAGCGGAAGTTTTAATATCGTTAGAGATGACGAATCAGCGAAACATTTGTGCGTTTGTCCGTCTTTTTTTCTATAGGGCTCCACCGATCACCCTAAACTTTTTTCCCTGAAAAGTACATAGGTTCAAAGATGAGGAAAATCACTCAAGTGGTTCCGGAGATATGGTCGAAAAAGTGACCAAGAACATGGTTTTTGGAGGGTCGGTGAAACCTAGAGTTAGACCAGATTTCTTTCCATACTTCTTTGGGATTGAAGTCGGTGCTGAAGAGAACCTCGGCTGTGACAATGGGGGGGCTACGAGACTTTAGCCTTTGGATTTTCGGCAATGCTGAGTCTCTGTTTAGCGGAATTTCCCCGTTTTCCAATGTTTTCCGGTATAAGCTTAACAGGTGGCTTTGGCGTCGTAAGTTCGGTGGTATTATGTTGCTTAATGCTGGCAACCATTCTGATCGTGTTGATTGGACTGTGCCGGTGATAATTCTCGTTGTTCTTTTCAGCTCTACGTCCACTTTGCAGGTGTGTGCGCTATTCAGCCAAGAAGAACAGCAATATTCAGCACAGGAGACAGGAATACACCAAAGCCAATGCTGTTGTTCTTAAACATGCCGCAGTTGCTCCCCATGACGTACCAGTTAGCTTCCGAAGCAGGTTATTTCTGGTTGCGAGCTTCGGCAGAACTTTCTCAATGTGCTTACGGTATGTCAGAGAGCGGTTTAGTTTTACGCCTAGGTATGTAGGTTCGTATCCACCTACTCCTACATCCTATCCTACCCGTGGTGACACCTGTCATAGTGAGCAACCCACATGAACGATCAGGTAACCAACCCTGGTGTATTAGTGTGGGTCACTTAGCAGAAGGATGAGGGGGGGCTGTCTTCGGGTAGTACCTCAACGTCACGTAGAGCGAGGGCCGAAGGCAGTTAGGCGCTATCAAGATGGGATAGTACCTCAGCATGGTGGCGGATGATCTCAACAGCAAGGGACAACGGCAGCATGCAAAGTCCGAGTCAGCAGGACTACCATCACTCACCAACCCGCACCGGCCAGCGTGGTGTTTTAACGGCTAAAACCCCCCCGAAGATGAAGAGCACAACCAGGAAAAATCGGCCCTCAGTTCCCAGCCGCTCGTTGATCCCTGACTCCGACAACGGTCAGACCAGACGACGAGCAGAGGGTGCTAAGAATCCCTGGGTTACAATAGGTTGTCACCCCGGACTATACATTGCCACGTATAACACTCGAACGCTATCATCGAACGAAAAACTTCTCGAATTGGAGTCGGCACTGGAAAAGATCAAATGGGACATTGTCGGATTGAGCTAAGTCAGGCGACGTGGTGAAGAATGCTTGAAGTTGAAATCAGGAAGCACTTTGTACTACCGTGGAAGCGATAGCCAACAGCGATGCATGGTGTAGGACTGCTCATCAGCAAACGCTGGTCGAACCGTATAATCCAAATCAACAGCATCTCCGACAGAGTCATCTATGTGCGTCTGAAGATAAATGCGATGTACAGTTTGAAAGTCATCCAAGCGTACGCACCGACGACGGATCACGACGACGAAGAAATTGAAAGCTTCTATGAAGATGTCTCCAAAGCGATTGAAGAAAACAGAGCTCAATATCAGTTGCTAGTCGGCGATTTCAATGCCAAATTGGGAAAAAGAGAAGACGTTGCAGAAACTTCGATTGGAACGTTTGGTTACGATCAGAGGAACGAACGAGGAGATACTTTGCTGAATTTTCTCCAACAACAAGGAATTTTCGCAATGAACTCATTTTTCTCCGGTAAGGTTCAGAGGAAGTGGACTTGGGCCAGTGCAGACGGCAGAACAAAGAACGAGATCGATTACATCATATCGAACCGCAAATCGATTGTCAAGGATGTTACTGTGCTTAACCGTTTCACAACAGGCAGCGATCATCGAATGGTGCGAGCCAAAGTCGTCTTGAACACACGGACAGAGAGAGAAAAGTTGGTCAAGAAAAAAGTCGTTTTAGACATGGAACGCCTGAAAGAACAAAGCGACGCATTTAAGGAAGCTATGGACAACGAACTGAACGGAACGAATTCACAAACTGCAACGATTGATGAGCTGACAGAAAGAATAGTGACCTCAGTGAGAAGCTTCCTGGAAACCAGATGCCGATCTACATGCACTAAAGAGTCGAAGCTCAGCAAGGAAACGCTAGACCTAATAGCAGAAAGACTGGATTTGGTGAAAGGTGGAAAGCGAGACACTGTTGAATACAAAGACAAAACGAAAGCCATCAACAAGAAAATGAAAACCGATCTGCGACAATACAACGTGAAACTGGCCATGAACGCTATCGAAGCAAATGGGAATATGAAAGTATTACGAGCGAAACGGGCGAACGGGTACAGACAAATTTTTAAATTGCGCGATAAGGCGGGCGTCATACAAACAGATCAGGACAAGGTATTGGACATCGCGCGAGAGTTCTATGAGGACCTTTTTACGTCGGTTCGAGCCAAACTACCGGCAGAAAGAGCAAAAGCGAGACCGGTGATAATGAACGTTGGTTCCGAAGATTTGCCGGACATAACGATTAACGAAGTACAGGCTTCGTTAGACGAAATGAAGAACAGAAAAGCTCCAGGTGACGACGACATTCCGATCGAAGCAATCAAAGAAGGCGGACCCACACTGCTCAAAATGACAACGGATCTGTTCAACAAGTGTCTCGAACAAGAGAAAATACCAGAATCATGGGAAAACGCAGTCATCACTTTGCTGCACAAGAAAGGAGACATCACGAAACTGGAAAACTACAGGCCCATCAGTTTGATCTCGCACCTCTACAAACTGTTTATGAAGGTGATAACGAAACGGATCACAAAGAAGCTAGACTTCTACCAGCCGATCGAACAAGCAGGGTTTCGTTCCGGATTCAGCACAAATGACCACTTGCAAGTGATGAGAAGTCTAATAGAAAAATGCAACGAATACAAAATCATCATCGCGATATGCTTCATAGACTTCGAAAAAGCGTTCGATTCGGTCGAATTATGGTCGATTTTAGACTCCTTGGACGATTGTCGGATTGACTCGAGATATACCCGGATGATAAAACATATCTACGAGCACGCAACGTCGTGCGTCAAACTGCATAAAACCACCGATAAATTTCGAATTGGAAGAGGAGTCCGTCAAGGAGATACCATTTCACCGAAATTGTTCACGTCAGCTCTGGAAACGGTTTTTAAAAAGCTTGATTGGAGTGAACTGGGAATCAACATAAATGGGAAGTTTCTGAACAACCTTCGATTCGCCGACGACATTGCCCTGACATCAACGACTCTGGAACAGATTGAAGCGATGCTGTTGCAGCTCAACGAGGAAGCCCAAAAAATCGGTTTGAAGATGAACATGTCGAAAACGAAAGTGATGACAAACATCGATGGTGCTACACCAATCAAGATCGGAGACGAGGAAATTGAAATCGTGAATTCGTACAAGTATCTCGGCCACGTCATGAAGCTCGGTCTCGACAACCAAACGGCTGAAATAAAGAGAAGGATCGGTCTCGGTTGGGCGGCGTTCGGCAAGTTACGGTACATCTTCAAGAGCAACATGAGCAACAGTCTGAAGAGGAAAGTGTTCGATATGTGTGTGCTGCCGGTCCTGACATACGGAGCCGAGACTCTCACGATCACCAAAGCATCAGCGAACAAATTGAGAGTTGCACAGAGGGCAATGGAAAGGGCAATGCTAGGAATCACACTCAGGGACAAAATGACAAATGAGTGGATCCGGCGACAAACAAGAGTCATCGATGTCATGACACGAATAGCGTCGCTCAAGTGGAATTGGGCTGGTCATATTGCCAGAATGACCGACGATCGATGGACGAAAACTATAATGCAATGGCGGCCACCAACGAAACGACCGATGGGACGTCCACCGGAAAGATGGACCAACGATATCAAAAGAACGGCAGGCACGACGTGGCAGCAAGTGGCAATGGACCGAAAAAAGTGGCGATCTATGGGGGAGGCCTACATCCAGCAGTGGATATAAAAGGCTAAGGAAGAAGAAGAAGAAGATGTAGGTTCGTACTCATGTCGTAGTAATACACCATAAACTTAACACGCAGTTGCATTTTGGCTAATTTGTTGTTTAGATGGAAACCACGGTTTTTGTGATGTTTGGAACGAGACGCCATTTCTTGCAGAATCGAACGAAATCCACCATATCGTTCTCCAGTGTTGCGTTTATTTTGCTGAACAATTTGTGTTGTGTAGCGTAGGCCATGTCGTCCGCGTATAAAAAATTTCGAGAAACAGAAGGAGGCAGGTCGTGAATGTACAAATTGAAAAGCAGACATAAGAGAACTGAGCCTTGTGGCAGACCGTTGTTGAGCTTTTTAGGTCTGCTGCACTGGTCGTTCAGCAGTGTCTGGAATATCCTGTCACTGAGCATGTTCGCTAGCATATCTACTATTCGAAGACAAGGAACCGCTTTGATGAATTTGTATAACAGTCCACGTTTCCATACGGTATCGTAAGCGGCAGTCAAGTCGATGAGTACAACTCTGGTATTTAGCAGTCGTTGAAATCCATCTTCGATGTGATTGGTGAGGGTCAACACCTGCTCTGCGCAACTTCGTTTTTTCCGAACAGCTTGTTTGGCCGGAACAAGCTTGTCTATATCCGTAACGATTAGATTAAACATTAGTCGTTCGAATAGTTTGAATGTGACCGACAGTAAAGCAATTGACCGATAGCTTTCAGGTTGATCGTCTGTTTTTCCCGGCTTCAACAGTGCTATTATCTTCGTTCTCTTGAAAGCTGGTGGTAATGCATTGAGTAACAGTACATTGATGAAGAATTTTGCTAACCATCGCAAATGAGACAAATAACAAGACTAGACAATCCGTCCAGACCATAATCTTTGAGAATGAAAACTTAGTTTTCGAAACCGGTCAGGTTCAAAATAAAAAATTTTGGCATAATTAAAAAACGGATTGTCTAGTCTTGTTATTTGCCTCATTTGTCGACAATTGTGCCGTGTTCTGTAAAGTCAATTTTATGTAATTGAACTAACCATCGCCTCGTATTTTCGCTACTGAAAGTATAGAACTCTGGATATATGGAATCAAAACCACTTGCCTCACCGTTTTTCATAGTCAAAAGTGCCATGTTTATTTCATCCAGAGAAAATTACCTCGAAAGTCGCTGTCGATCGACGTGTTCTTGCGTAACGCAATATAAGCCCGGGTAATCTTGTTGTCGATAAACTTTTTTGATGGTACTTTCGAAGCTCGGACGATTCGACGTGCAATTCGATCAGCGCCGATTTTCGGTTTGGGTTTGCTTAGTTTCGATTCATAAATTGAAAGAATAATGGATAAGAATTTTTTCATTTATTTAAACGAATCTGTATTTCAAGTTTGGAGCATTTATAGATGATAGTCTGGCTGACAGAAAGAGTGCCCGAACAGGCGAGAGCAAAAAGCATCACCAATATCTCATCCATCTCAGACAAATAGCTTGCCCATATAAACACCATGAATCGACAGTAACGATTAATAAGAATTAGTTAACAAGAATTAATAAGAACCTAACGTGTGTGTTAACATGATCGCATTCATCAAAACTTTTTAAGTTATAAGACTTGAGCATTTTGTATCGATACTAGTGCGGAAAAGCATGTCGTTTTTATAGTTTCAATTTCAAGGGTAAACTGTTTGGAAAATTGTCACTTTTCAAATCTGTTACTGCGATCGAAATCTTTCGAATTGTGATACGCCATAGTACAAAAATGTTGTTTTAATTTGTTATGATTCAATATACCAATTTTGTTCGGGCTCGGGTCGGGTTTTTTTGTTCGAGCGAAGTTAAACCGCTCGCAGCTAGTTGAGTACGGAAATTTGGTCTCACAAAACTGGGAAAATTTTGTTTTGTGGAGATTGGGTTAGTGGTCTAGGTACTGCGACCAACGGAATGGACGAAATTGAGCAGATGGTTTTTCGTCTTTATTTGCTCAACTATGTAATATGGAGATTTACCGTCAAAGGCAAAGTCGTAGAGAATAAAATTTTAGAGAACACGTGTTTCAGGGTTTTGAGGAAAAATGACCCAATCCTGGTAAATAGCCACTTCTAGAATTGGACGGGATGGCCTACATTTCTAGAACTATGTGAGTTAGAAAGCTGCTCATCATCATCATCATCATCATCATCAAACTTTATAGACCGTTAGTACCTTCCGGTGTGAGGTCTTTCTGTCGCAACCCCAGATTGGTGAACTATCGTCCTCCATGCCCTCCTATCGCCCGCCAAGGAGATGGTTTGTTCGCCCAGAGAAAGTCCTCTAACTTCTAAATCTGATTTAATTGAATCGATAAACCTTCTCCTTGGTCTACCCCTTGGCCTAACACCCGGGACCTGTGCATCCAAGATCCTTTTCGGTAGCCTGTTATTACCCATCCGTTGAACGTGCCCGAACCAGCGCAGACGACTGGCCCTTGCCGCCTCTTCCACTGACGAAATCCCTAAATTTTCCCTAATGTCGTCGTTCCTTATATGATTATCCCACTGCTCCCTCCTATTAACCTTCGCTATATTCCTAAGAACCCTCATATCAGAAACCTCCAGGTCATTCACGAGATATCCGCAGTCAACCCAACTCTCACTACCATACAGAATCGTCGGCCGGAATATTGACCTGTGAATAGCTAACTTTGTTCCGCTACTTAATTCCCTTTTGTTGAACACGTGCGACCTCAACTGACTGGCCACCGCGTTTCCCATTTTCCTCCTTTCCTCAAATTCCCTAACTAACTTGCCATCCTCTGAAAAAATGGTTCCTAAGTACTTGAATTCAGAAACCTGCTCCAGCTCCTCCCCATTCAAATTGCAAACTATCTCCTTCCGAGCTTTGCCGACATGCATAACCTTAGTTTTCCCTACACTTACCTTCATCCCATACTCCTCACATGCAGCATTTAGGCAGTCAATCCCACCCTGCAACTCCGTGGTACTATCTGCCAACAGAATCAAGTCATCCGCGTAGGCCAGGATTTTCATTATTACCTCACCCACCTCGACATTTCAACGTTCAATAACTGAATGATAATAACTGAAAGCTGCTTCCAGAGGCAAAGTTATAGAGAAACATAACCAAAGACCCGTACGTATCAGAATAGATGTGGCAAACAGAATAGATATGGCAAAGAGAATAGATGTTACAAAAAGACTCGAACGTATCCAAAGATACAAATAAGCAAACAATCCAACGTTTTATGTTCTTTGATAACTATAAGAGTTTCAAAGATCCATAGAAATTACCCAAGGTAATGTCAAAGGCCCTACGGAAGTACGTCTCAGACCATTCAAATCTAGAAAAGCTTATATCCAAGGACTAACTCGTTTTTCCCTAAAGCCCAGAAACACGTGTTATCTAAAATTTTATTGTCTACAACTTTGTCCTTGGAAGCAACTTTCTACCTCTCATAGTTCT
>CM055403.1:36879599-36907231 GCA_029228625.1 Pseudolycoriella hygida | reverse complement strand
TTTCTGGAGATCCGGGTCATCCTGCCCAATTATGGAAGTGACCATATACCAGGATTGGGCCATATTCCCCCAAAACCCTGAAACACGTGTTCGCTTATATTTAATTCTCTACATTTTCGCCTTTGAAACTAACTTTCTAACTCTCACAGTTCTGGAGATCCGGGTCATCCTGCCCAATTATGGAAGTGGCCATATACCAGGATTGGGCCATATTTCCCCAAAACCCTGAAAAACGTGTTCGCTTAAATTTAATTTTCTACAACTTCGCCTTTGGAACTAACTTTCTAACTCTCACAGTTCTGGAGATCCGGGTCATCCTCCCCAATTATGGAAGTGGCCATATACCAGGATTGGACCATATTTCCCCAAAACCCTGAGACACGTGTTCGCTCAAATTTGATTCTCTACAACTTTGCCTTTGAAAGTAAATCTCTGTATTGCGTATTTACGCAAATACTGAAAAAAAAACTATCTCTTATCATTTTGGGCAGAGAAATTTATTTTCGCCCATTCCATGGCTCCCAGTACCCAGACCCCTGACCCGATTCCAAAAAAAAAAAAATTCCCTAGTTTTTTGGTATCAAATGCTTTCATTTGTTATCAAATTAAGCAATTTCCGTGCTTTACTTGCTGAGATATTTGCGAAAAAGTTTCACCGACCCTCGAAAAACCATGTTTTTGGTCACTTCCTCGACCATATCTCCGGAACCACTTGATCGATTTTGCTCATCTTCGAACTTGAATCATGGGAGGCATGCACCTTTCAGGGAAAAAAAAGATTAGGCTGATCGGTTGAGTCGTTTGGAAAAAAAAGTGGAAACGGACGGACGGACGGACGGACGGACATTTTTTTTATTGCTGATTCGTCACCTCTAGACGATAATAGATGCATCCCCCCACTCCCACCTCGATCTACCCCATGTTACAATAAAATTGTTTGTAGTAAACGTATAGGACCTCTTGTACTTCGTACGGGTCCAATAAAATTTTAGCGAACACATGTCTCAGGGTTTTTGGGAAATCTGGTCCAATCCTTGGAATATGGTCACTTCTGGAATTGTGAGGGATGAGAGAGTAAGAAAGTTGCTTTCAAAGGCAAAGTTGTAAAGAATAAAATTTTACAGAATAAGTGTTTGAGGGTTTTAGGAAACAATTATCAAATCCCGGGATAAGGTAACTTTTAGAATTAGGAGTGATGACACATATCTCACTTATTTCACTTATCACACGGCTCACTTATTTATTCTGACTACACCACTCGACTAACGAAAGATTCAAACCGAGAGTTTCCTGTGGCAATAACAAGGGAATTTGACATTACCTTGGGTAATTTCTATGTATCTTTGAAATTCTGATAGTTATAAAAGAGTAAAAAACATTGGATTGTTTGCTCATTTCTATATTTTGATACTTACGTTAGAGTCTTTTTGCAACACCTATTCTGTTTACCACATCTATTCTGATACGTACGAGTCTTTGTTTATGTTTGGAACCGTACGAAGTACGAAGGTCCTATACGTTTACTACAAACAATTTTATTGTAACATGGGGTAGATCGAGGTGGCAGTAGGATGATGCATTTATTATCGTCTAAATATGACGAATCAACAATAAAAAAAATTTCCGTCCGTTCGTCGGTCCGTCTCCACTTTTTTTTCCAAACGGCTCAACCGATCATCCTAAACTTTTTTTCCCTGAAAGAAACATGCCTCCCATGATTCAAGTTCGAAGATGAGCAAAGTCGATCAAGTGGTTCCGGAGATATGGTCGAGGAAGTGACCAAAAACATGGTTTTTCGAGGGTCGCTGAAGCTTTTTTGCAAATATCTCAGCAAGTATAGCACGGAAATTGATGATGGTGTCAAATGAAAGGATTCGACGTCAGAAAATTGGGAAAAATTTGTTGTAAGAATCGGGTCAGGGGTTGGGGCACCGGGACCAATGGAATCGACGAAATTGTGTTTCTTGGCCATATACGAAAACAGTTTTTCGTGTTTATCTTAACTATGCAATTTGGATATTCACTGTCAAAGGCAAAGTTGTAGAAAATAAAATTTTAGAGAACACGTGTCTCAGGATTTTGTTTTTGGGTAAAAATGCCACAATCCTGGGATATGACCACTTCTAGAATTGGCATCCCTCCCCATATCTTTAGAACTGTAAGAGGTAGAACGTTGCTTCCAAAGGCAAAGTTGGATAGAACA
The DNA here is from genome assembly GCA_029228625.1 of Pseudolycoriella hygida. Taxonomy (NCBI): domain Eukaryota; kingdom Metazoa; phylum Arthropoda; class Insecta; order Diptera; family Sciaridae; genus Pseudolycoriella; species Pseudolycoriella hygida. The sequence continues at coordinate 36,905,028 of CM055403.1, read as the reverse complement.
AAATTTTTTTCAGGGTTTTAGGGGAAAATGGCCCAATCCTTGGATATAACCATTTCTAGATTTGAATCGTCTGAGATGTACTTCGGTAGGGCCTTTGACATTACCTTGGGTTATTTCTATGGATGTTTTAAATTCTTTTACTTATAAAAGAACATAAAACGTTGGATTGTTTGCTTAATACTATATTAAGATACTTTTGAGTCTTTTTGCAAGATTTGTTCTATTTGCCACATCTATTCTGTTTGTCATATCTATTCTGATACGTACGGGTTTGTTGGTTATGTTTTTCTTTAAATTTAAACAAAAATCTAAAGTGTGCTTTTCACTTCAGATTGAAAAACAAACTTTAAATTTTTCAGATCTTTTTTAGCTTGTGACAGGGTTTTTAAGAGTCCCCCTCGTGCAATTTATACAAAATTTCTACATTAATTTTCTGAAGTATTTACTCTTACACTTTGTGGTGTTAAATTTAGAAACTTTCACTTGTGTACTGGACTAGCGGCGAGGGGTGTCACCCTTAAATGCCATAAACGAGAGAGTATTTCTATTTCATAAACTCACACAAGGACTTAAACTTAATAAACGAATCTGAGATATTATATCCTAGAAATCAAATGAAATGAATCCTGGGAAGCATATAATTTTCTATTTCCGCTATTACACTTTTTCGTTTCGACTTTTGCTTGTTTCAATATTTTGCCAAAGGAAAATATCAAAAAGATCAACCTGAAGCATCAAACTCGAACAATTGGTCTTGGTTCTTAAATGCTGTAATGAAACATCAGCTAAAAAGTAGATGAAAATCGGCAAGACGTTCGATTTTTATATACAAAATGTATATAAAGTCCTCACCATAAAATCGTAGCATAACCGGACAAATTAAATCAACAATGATCACCAGGGAGGATTACAAAAAAAAATATCAAGCGTTATTTTCTGACTTGTTTAGTCATGATTTTTTGTATTTTTTAAAAGTTACCGTTACTCGATATTCATTCAGTCTTTCTCATTCGTTTGATTATTTCCATTCAATAATAGGTACTCGCATAACGTCGTAGAAGATATATTGTTTTCGTCTGACAAATGAACAGATCAATAAATCTTCGGTATCAAAACAGTATCGAAGTCAGAATTTTTGATTTTGTTTCGTCGGTTTCGTTGTTTTCTCCATTATATGCACATTGGAAATTATATGCAATCTTCCACTCGTACAGCACATTATTCGTTATGCGGTGTTGTACCATTCCTCATTTATTATTGCACAGTAAATCCAAATATATTCCATACAAAACCGCATCAGAAAAAAGTATGGCTCGATATTTTCGGCCGTCTTCAGTGTCTATTGTCTCTTTCACTATGTTAACAATATGGGCTTCCGAATTTATTTATATTTTTGTTTATCCGTTTAATAAAACGAAGCCGCCTAAATGCAGCCCCATATAACATGTTGAGCATAAGAACCGAAATAATAATCGAAACATAATTCCTTATTCGGATGGTCCTGTATCAGATATGGTAGATATGAGGGCATTATATTTGGCTGATTCCGTTTGATTGTTAGATGAAAATCAACGGATTTTGTTTTGGTTGAAATTCAGATTTATATCGAAATGGCTCTTTCGAGTTGTCATGCATATCAATGAGTTTTCGTCTGCTTGTGATAGAAAGTTATAGAATGCAAAATGTAATTCGCAACAAAATCGACTTTAATTGACCATAACGGGACCGATGAAGTTTTAATACAAAAGTAAAGGGTTAGATAGAAGTAAGACATTTGTTATACCACTTCAAACGCGACTGGTTGTTTAATAAAGTAAATGATGTAATGTTGTAATCCAAATCGCATTGTCTTACACACTAAAAACTGTTGTATAAATACCGCATATGAATACTGTAAGGATTGTATAACTTTTGTAAGTGTTAGAGGATAGTCTCGTTTAATAGTCCAATAAAAAGGAAAATGCGACCTTTAGTAACGAAGGTCGTTTACCAACATCATTTAAAAAGCATCCATAGAATTTTCTACAACTTTAAGTAGCTTATAAATCGCACATACATCAGAGCGCATCACTGAAACATCTCAGTTGTAACATCTACTTAACACATTCATGCAACAATTATACGTCATAAATAGAGCTATGTACCGGCCCGCGTCGCGTTGGCTAAAACACCAGTAAAAAAATTGCAACGCCGCCGGTGATAATTATTTGCATGCTTCATAGTAGAGCTGAAAGTAAAATGTGAGTCAAATATTTTTTCGGTCTTTCGGTCACTTGGAAAAGAATTTTCAAAAAAAAAATTATTATGTGGAGTACATTTGAGATTTGTGTCTCGTATTCCTTCCCATCGAACTAAGCCAGACTGAATAGCGCCTTGCAGAAGATATGAGGCATATCTTCAAATATGAACAAGTGATCGGTATCTCGATATTTTTTTTTTGTCGAACAGAAACAGCTGGTATATTGGGCAGCTTCACAATAAATCACAATACTTAGAGAAACGACTTTTTAACATAAATTGTGTATGTGTGGAACATAAAAACTTTGTAGATGTTCCACCACAATAAACTTTTTGTAGATGCGGCTTTTTATGAGATACAGCATGGAATGTCCCATATTTACAGCTACCACGCTCATGTTTGACGGAACCTTTACGTGCTTGTGAAAAACATAACAAGGTAACTACATTTATTTATTAATCGTATGGTGTTATCTCTATCATGTCCGGTGCCTTAGCGTAGGGCGTGACGCAGTCCCCACACCAAAAAAAAAACGTCCACAAACCCAAAAGACTCCATACTAAAATCTTTGGGATCCTTGTCCCATATATAGGCGAACTTTTGAGTTTTTTTCCCTCGAGCTCCTCTCCTTCCAAATTACTTTTTAAAAAAACTACGTCGCAGCAGCTTTCCAACGAGCCCAGACTCATCAAAATCAGTTGAAAATTGGCTAAGATATCGAGGTTTGAAAATGACATTTTTGTATGGGCCATGGATTTTTCTATAGTTCTCATCATTATGATAACTTTTTGCTGATCGGTCGGTTTCTATCTACGAGTATCTATCTATGTTCTATCTATCTGTTAATAATTTTGGATCTCGAGAACTAGACAGCTGATCTTCTTGAAATTTTCAGGGATCGTCAGTCTCGGCCCCAAATAAAATATTTCATATGCCACTTTTCCGGGAAAATTCTGGAAAAGCCGTGGCATGTGTAAAAGTGGTCAATTTTTAGGGTATTTTAGGTAATGCTCGGAGTTTTCGAATTTTAGCTCCGGAGTGACAATAGCTAGAGAGTTGGTTTCTTCTAGAAAGTTATAGAGTTTGGCCAGGAGAATTTTTTAGCATTTAACGAAGATGGCTGCCAACTGTCAAAGTGACACCTTGGATGTTTTGCTAAATTCTGAATAAGAATACCTAGACAGTTGGTTTCTTCAGGAAAGTTAAATGAATCACTGAGAAGAATTGGTGACACAAAGTGTTCCGAAGGTAGCCGAAAAGTACACGAAGTGTTCCGAAGGTAGCCGATGGTGCCACAAAGTATTCCGAAGGTAGAAGAAGTTGATACGAAGTTTTCCGATGGTAGCCGAAGATATTGCAGAACAATTTTTTTCGGAAAGAAAATTTTTTTCGAAGAAAAATTTTTTTGGAGAAAATTTTTTTTTTGAGAAAAATTTTTTTCGGAGAAAAATTATTTTCGGAGAAATATTTTTTAAGGAAAGTTTTTGGAGAAATTTTTTTTCGGAAAAAAAAATATTCGGAGAACATTTGTTTTGGGAGAAAAATTATTTCGGAGGGAATATTTTTTTAAGGAAAAATTTTTTCGGAGAAAAGCTTTTTTGGAGAAAATTTTTTTTCGGAGAAAAATCTTTTTTGTAGAAAATTATTTTCGGAGAAAAATTTCTCGAAGAAAAAAATTTTTTTGAGAAAGGTGTTTTTTTTTTGGAGAAAAATTTTTTTCGAAGACAATTTTTTTTGGAGATATTTTTTTTCTAAGAAATTTTTTTTTTCGGAGAAAAATTTTTTCAAAAAATAGAAATTTTTTCTACAACTGAAAACTTCCAAAACGACTGATATCACAACAAAAACCTCTTTAAGGGTGGAGTTTGACGCAGTCCGTAAGTCTGCTTCCAAAATTAATGATATTGCTTGAGGCGGCGGCCATTTTGAATTTTGTGTCTCTTAAAAATTAAGCGAAAACTTGTTGCAACAGTTTACTGAAGAAGGTACGTTAATATCTCGCTTAATTTCGAAGATATTGACTACTTCCGGTTTATGCGGCGGCCATTTTGAATTTTAAAAATGTGCTCATAACCGAGCAAGTTCTGCTGATAAACTTCCACATACATAATACATCGATATTTTGCATTTTTTTGAGTTATGATTTTTTAAATATCTTTAATATTTTCTATCATAGTGCAGTGTTAGCAATTACCACTTTCGTCGAAGTTCTGGCGGAACAATGTTGCTTAGAGCTGGTAGCCATTCCAATCGTGTAGAGTGATCGGCCTCATTGCTTGGTTGAGTTCAGTATCCACCTTGTGGTAACTACAACTATAATAAATTTGACCCATAGCTACTTGAGTTAAAATAGCGCATCCCAAGATTGTATTGAGTGGGGCCAAATTTTATGGTTTGATTCGGTTGAGTTGGGTTGCGTTCAGTTGGTTTGACTTGAGTTGGGTTGAGCTGAGTTGGGTTGAGCTGAGTTAGGTTGAGTTGGATTCGATTGGGTTGATTTGAGTTGGGTTGTGTTGAGCTGAGTTGAGTTGGGTTGCGTTAAGTTGGTTTGAGTTGAATTGGGTTGGGTTGAGCGAGTTTTGTTGAGTTGGGTTGGGTTGAGCTGAGTTGGGTTGGGTTGAACTGAGTTGAGTTCAGTTGGGTTGCGTTGAGTTGGTGTGAGTTGAGTTGGGTTGAGCTGAGTTGAGTTGAGTTGGGTTGAGCTGAGTTGTGTTGAGTTGGGTTGGGTTGAGTTGAGTTGGGTTGGGTTGAATTGAGTTGGGTCGGGTTGAGATGGGCTGAGTTGAGTTGGGTTGGGTTGAGCTGAGTTGGGTTGGGTTGAGCTGAATTGGGCTGGGTTGAGCAGAGTTGGGTTGAGTTCAGTGGGGTTGTGTTGAGCTTTGTTAGGCTGAATTGGGTTGAGTTGGTTTGGGCTCACTTGGGTTCAATTCACACGACTAAATATTTCGTAATTCTTGAAATTGAGTTGGGTTGGGTTAATTAGCCCAACTCAAGTCACGCAACTAAATATTTCGTACAATCTGGGAACTTATTTGTTTGAATTAAGATGAATTGAGTTCAGCTGAATTTTATTGAACCCAACCCAACTCAATTTCAAGAATTCGAAATATTTAGCTGTGTGATCTGAACCCAAGTGAATCTAACAACTCAATTCATCCCAACCCAATCCAACTCAACACAATTCAGCTCAATCCAACTCACCTCAATCCAACTCAGCTCAACACAACCCAACTCAACTCAACTCAGCTCAACACTACCCAACCCAATCCAACTCAACTCAACTCAACACAACCCAACCCAACCCAATCCAACTCAACTCAACTCAACTCAAACCCAACTCAGCTCAACACAACCCAACCCAATAGAACTCAACTCATCTCAACCCAACTCAATTCAACCCAACCCAACTTAACACAACTCAACCGAACTCCAACCATACAATTTGGCCACACCCAATATAATCTTGAGTTACGATATTGTAACACATATCCCATAGCTGCTAACATCATATTATCTTGCTTTTATCAAATTATGTTTCTTGAAAAATTAAATTTTCTTGTAAATTTTGCCGAGGACGAGTCGATGTCAACAGCCACACGAAAAAACTACGGTTCACCAAGTGATATATTGCTCTACATCATGGAAAGGACGTCGTAAGTTCATCGATGAAATGAACGATTTTCATTCCGCACGATTATAAAAGCATTCAACTTCTTCAATAAACCTGAATTTAAATGTATAAATACTGAGCCGCATAGTTTCCTATTTTTAAACTTTCGTTGTGATGTTCTAGGATAAATTAAAAAGAAAAACACAATCGTTTATCTTGCAAAAATATTTATTGTGAGCGGCTGATACAAGAAAATATCTGAATGTAAGTCGATATGAAACGAGAAAATATTTCAACGTATCCAATGCTCACAAACGTAAAAAATTCCTTCAACAAACAACAGAGTGCATGTTTCAAAACACTTTAAAATGTAACAAAGGCTCAATCGCAAACTCACAATTTCGTCCACCACGAAACTCTTATTCTTATTAAAATTAAAAATAATTACCGAAATATGTCGGATATTCGCCAATTTTCTGACAGTAGTTAAATAATATTTATGTGTAATTTGCAACCAGTTAGATTATGGTGCACGAAAATATTTGGTCATTAGTGTGATATGCTTTGTGGAAAGGCGCACAAAGAAACCGATGTTAAATGCATTAAATTGTTTAGCAGATTTTTTATTATTATTTGCAAATCCTTAATGCAATGTTAGTATGTGGACAGGGTGTCACTTTAACAGCAAAATCTATATCGTAGTTATCCTAACAAACAATAATTTTGCCAATCATTTGACCATAAATCGTTACACTTTCTGATTAACTTGTGCGCATTAGGCAATAGCGATTATAATTTTCAATCAAATATCGATAATTTTCTTTAGTATTTGATCGAAAATTAGGGAAATACAAAACTGTGCAGATTTTGAACCAGCTGATACACCTGGACACGCTTTATGTCAAAATATAATGACTTTCATGACCCGAAGCAAGTTTGACAGTTTTTACATCGTGTCATGAAAACCAATATGCTTTGACATAAGCCGTCGACGTACTGAAGGTGTCAATTTCATCTAACCGGTGCCAGATGCTTCAATTAGCGCTCTACTGGACTTCTGAGGCATAAGTGGCACCCTTTAAATCATGGAATGGGGCATAATCATTTCAAAAATGTTTCTCATGATTATAAAGAGATATTTAGTGTGATATTGTGATCACTGATCGATGAAAATTTATTTTCAATTTAAAAGCTAAGTATTTGTTTGTTGTTCTTTTTTTTATTTACTTTTGATTGAATGGAAGATATTTCTTTGGTTTAATTGCGATGCAGCAGCTTCAATTATGATATTTTGTACGAATTAATTGACGCTTCTTTTAAGCTTCGTTGGAATATCATGCCGGTAGGAATTAAATTTTACTAAAGAAGCACGCCGACAAGTCCGACCTTGAGTCGACGCAAGAACGTTACAAGAAAGTTTTTATGGGAAGAAAGTGATAAGAATGTTGTATTTAATAAATTATTCTGAGCAACTTTTCATGGTATGTTTGTTGGCTAATTAGCAAAAAAAAAATCTGTCTCCTCGTCTTCACTGGTAGTTAATAGAAGCGACAATTTTAAATATGTGTGTAAATGTTATTCTTCGTGGCGTAGGTGGAGGAATTTTTATTAATTTGTAAATCAAATGAAAGTTGTTTCGTTGGAATTAATATACCCCAGAACTTTACTACACTGAAAACTGTGGGAGCGTATGAGGTTCTCTAGTGCATACGGAACTGGTTAATAGTTTGAAGAAAACTGACGGGGTAACTGTTAGTAAGCAGCAGTGAATATATCTACATACTTTTTAGGTGACACTATATACAAAAATTTCACATTTACAAAAATCTACATGAGAGTCACCCATACAGACGACAGGGGTTGAGGGACTTCATTTTTGAAAAAATAAATTTAAATCCAGACGAATTCATTTTTTTAAGCATCAAAATTTTGTCAATACGATAAATTAATGGAGTTTTTGACCGAAATGTTCTAAAAGAGGAACTTTCGAATATGGATCTGCTGGTCTCTGTTGACAATGTTGGAGTGGGGATAGCGTATATTACTATGTACTCGGTTACAACTCCGCTCCTATTTGAGAAGTTAACCTCAATTTCAACAGTTGATAAGTGTGAGTAGAATTATAGAAGGCAGCATGGTGCTGAGAATCAGTTAAAGTAACCGTAACGACGGTACATAAATTTCAACTGGCTTAGAGTCGCATCCGAGCGCACATTGCCTGCCTTCTGGAATCGACCGAAGAATCCTAACCTTTGATACTGATCTTGTTTATTAAGTAGCGATAGCTACTTAATGTTTTCATTCTTCCTATCCGTCCGTCCGTCCGTCTGTGCATCATTCACTGGTGAATCGGTGATTACCCGGTGAATCAGTGATTACCCGGTGAATCATTGATTACCCGATGAATCGGTGATTCCCCGGTGAATCGGTGATTCCCCAGTGAATTGGTGATTCCCCGGTGAATCGGTGATTCCCCGGTGAATCGGTGATTCCCCGGTGAATCGGTGAATCATATGTGATTCTCCGCTGAATCGGTGAATCATATGTGATTCTCCGCTGAATCATATGTCATTCCCCGGTGAATCATATGTGATTACACGGTGAACCATATGTGATTCCCCGGTGTATCATATGTTATTCCCAGGTGAATCATATCTGATTCCCAGGTGAATCATATCTGATTCCCAGGTAAATCATATCTGATTCCCAGGTGAATCATATGTGACTCCCAGGTGAATCATATGTGATTCCCAGGTGAATCATATGTGATTCCCAGGTGAATCATATGTGATTCCCAGGTGAATCATATCTGATTCCCAGGTGAATCATATCTGATTTCCAGGTGAATCATATCTGATTCCTAGGCGAATCATACCTGATTCCCAGATGAATTATATTTGATTCCCAGGTGAATCATATCTGATTCCCAGGTGAATTATTATCATGAATAATATTTATTTTCACTTATACGAACCGAAGGTTCTCTCCCTAATCATAAACTAATAAGTCAAATCAAGTCTCACGACTCTTGAAATCGAACACATGTCAAACCGACTTGTTGCAAATCATATAGTCTAATCGACTAGATCGCTAATCGTTCTTCTTCAGGCGGACCATTGCAAACGAAAAGACCCCCCGGTTGTGAAATCAGATTTGGTCAAACATAACGGTAACTTCACCACAGTTTTGCAAGTCATTTTCTTAATTAATTTTTTTTTTAATTATTATTAATATCATTATAATAATTTTTTTAACGTCTTCACCAACCTAAAACCTATGATTTTTTATACATTATTATATGTAACGTTTATTGTATTGAAAATACCGTCAAACAGTTGACGTTAAATAAATAAATGTAAATTCGCCGGTGAATCATCGGTGATTCAAATGTGAATCATCTGTGATTCAAAGGTTAATCATCTGTGATTCAAAGGTGAATCATCTGTGATTCAAAGGTGAATCATCTGTGATTCAAAGGTGAATCATCTGTGATTCAAAGGAGAATCATCAGTTATTTCACTGGGAATCATCTGTGATTCCCCGGTGAGTCATCGGTGATTAACCAATGAATCACAAATGACTCAGGTTCAAAATTAACTTCTTTGCTACACTCTATCGCTGCTCTCGTATACCTATTCTTCATCGAGCTAACAAAAAGACAATGGACGTACAGAAAAGCAGATGCAACCGTCTATTTCGGAAGGTGTTAATAAGAGGTTAGGCCTCTAAGGCGCTTTAATATGTATTAATGAGACAATTTGCCTCATGAAACTTTTTATGCAAAAGCTTTGGACAGCAAAACCATTTATCAACGAATTTTAAGATTTTTTGTAACAAACCCGATGGATAAACTGTGCACACACGATCGGTGTGAGCACTTTGAACATGAAACGTGCGTTACATGTGCACTTTTTTCCGGGTTACCATGCGTACTAATGTACAGAACATAATCCCAACAAAATTTTTTTCCGAAAAAAAAATTATCTCAAAAAAAAGTTTAACTGAAAAAAATTTATTAAAGAAAAATTCTCCAAAGAGTTCTCCGCTACATTTCACCTAAGACTGTCTTCGTTACACTTCGTGTCATCTTCGGCTACATTCGGAACACTTCGTGTCACCTTCTATTACCTAACAGCTGGCAACCATTTAATAAGATTCCAGAAAATTCTCCCTATTGAACTCTATAACTTTCTATAAGAAACCTACCCTCTAGGTATTGTCACTTCGGAGCTAAAATTCGAAAACTCCGAGCATTACCTGAAAAACCCTCAAAATTTAATGTTACTATTCGTTAAAATGTTGCCCACTAAACTAAATTCAAAATACAGAGAACAGAATATAAGTTTGTCACATTCCATTGAATTCCATTGTTATTTAAGTAGTATTGCATGCAAGTGTTAAACTTAAATTCTCGTAACTGTACCGCAAACCGTACAGTTCGCCGAAGTAAGAAGGAACAACGTAAGGAGTGAAAGGAAGGTCGGTAGGACGGTAAAGAAAATTTAACCTAACAACAGAACAACAAAGTTCAGAGGGGAGTCCCAGAAATCCTCAAAAAAAGTGTATATCTACTGTGCACATGTTCTGTTCACATTCTGTGTGTACCAACAAGTTCACATGTTCTGTGAACTTTTGTCATGAGGGAAAGCAATAGCAAAGGGGGTTGTTCTTCGCACTGAGAGATTGTTAAATTGAGCCGGAAACGAGTGCAGGACATTTCGATACGTTTGTGAAAAAATATTGTTTGCAATTTAGTATGCAATAGCATCAAAATGAAGTGGAAAACTACACAGCCACGTCATAAAAACTCTTCAATAAAGAGCGTTCCTTAGTTGGTTGCGGTTTTAGTTCACAAACTCACCACCTGTCAGTAATGGCATGGCGCTGGCGCATGGCTTAGTATAATTTTATATGAAATTACCAACAGCAAACCACAACCAATAATGTGTTGTGAAATTCGTTGGAAAATTTTCCCATCTTTTGCGCAAAAAATCTCATTAAGTTAGACCTTTGAGAAAAGAATTCAACTTCGCGGCTTTTTATGTTTGGGTATAGGCACTTAAGAAATTAACGTTGTCCTCACGATATGTGTACGATAGCCTAGACAAAAAAGGTCATCTACAAAATTGCGTTTAGCACGAATAACAACTAATCGCACCAAATGACATTTTTTAAAATTGTTTTTATTATCCTTTTTGCATATTCGCTGAGAATATAATAACAAATAATGACGTCGTAACAAGTACCTGTATATTTAATTTTCAGTCGGCGAATGCACAAAGCCAGATAAAAAGCGATCAAAATGTGTATATTTATATCCCATTTCATTTGTTATTACCAACAAAATGTATATCAGCATATTAAAAATTCTCTGGTGAATACTTCTGTTTATAGTCTGCAACAACTCGCTTTTAAATTTGAAAAAGGAATAATCAATGAAATCAAAGTTAATATGTGAATTAAATGGAGCAAAAGTTGTATTTAAGAAAGAAAAAAGTGGAAGAAGTGGAACTGGTTATTTTTATTAGAATCAAATGTAATTATTTAAAAAGTAACACCTTTGCTGCTTTTTGTCGGATTTTATTTGAATGACAAGATGTCTCTTAAAATTCTCATCGATTTTCTTCGAAACAAATTCGCCAAACATTTCAACTGAAGTTCACCAAAATTTGACCCATTTATTTACTGCTGTCGCATTTGCTATCGCTTTAATCGTCCATTAAAACCGTTACAACAACCCTCAAATTTGCGCCAAAAACACCCAACAATTTCCGACATATTTGGTAATCGCCTTACAGTTACATGGTCGAAATGTTTACGTAAAAATAAGTTTGAAAAAAATCCAAAAACAGATGGTTTCTCAATAAAAAAAATATAAATAAAGAGGGGAACTTTGTCCAATTTGTTAAAATAAATTTTAAATGTTCTCGTAGTTCACCTGTTATTTGAAAATTACCTGTTTTCCATTGTATAGTCAAATGTATATTTAAACATTCGTTCGTATCATTCATATGCATATGCGTTATTTGGTAACATACATATTGATGGGATTTTTTTTTTTCATTCTGTAAAAGCTATAGTTAACTTATGACAATAGAAAAGATGTACAATATTTTTCGAAAGGTGTTTGCGTAATAATTTAATCGAAAGAATTTTTTTTGGATAATAGAAATGCCTTTACAACAAATGAAAGGGATCGAATTAGCTGATTAACGATCTTCCTTTTATGACCAGACGATTTTTTTCCTTTGAAGTATGTCACTTGGTCACTTATGTTTGTGCTCAATTGTTAGCAGGATAGCTGCTGTTAGACTCTATAAAAAACGAAAATTTCTTTGGAAAGATTCAACGTTCACAACTCATTGACAAAAAATATAAAAAAACTTTTACCTCTTGGCATGTATTGTGAATTACGTACTAAAGTCTGTACTTTCTTAACTCACATTTTGTTCTCATGTGAAAATTAATTTGGAATAATCGTGAAAAAAGAACAGATACTATCTGATGAGTTGAAAATAGGGGCCTAGGGCGTGAGTGTCAAATGGTTTGTTACGGGTAATATAACTCCTTATGGTGATGTCTCACAAATTGATGGCGTATTTTGTTACAATTTTTCTAAAACTCTACTAAACATCAAGCAATTATAGTTGTTTCATGCACTTGTTTGAACCTTCCACTAGTGCCTGAAACTACTGGATCTTGAATCTTGAAAGTTGCAACAAGTGGAAGAGTGTTATTTCGGCCGGGAAGCCGGGTATCAAAAAGTGATGTTAGGAAATGTTATAGCGAGTGCTTTATGGTAAAATAATTGTCAATTTCGCCTGTCAATACGATGTATCAAAGAAGCTCGTGCAGAAACTGAATGTAAAGCTGAAGAGTGCATATGAGACCGAGCGATTGGAAGCCGCTTCTGGCGATCGATGCAAGAAAGACATGGAATCTTTACAAAGAAATACTGTTCAACAGTTACAAAAGCAAACATGAAACAAGTGTCACGATTGGAGGAATCCCACTTGATGGCTCCACTGCTTCCTGTGACAAGATAAATAACCAATTTTGTACTGCCGGTGAAAACCTTGCGTCAACCATAATTGGAGCACTCGAACAACAACTGGACGTTCCGTCACGTAACTTCGGATGAGGTCATCAAATCAATCGAAAGCTTGCCAAACAAAAAATCAACGAGCTTTGACAAAGTACGCATGCTCAAAAATGGTAAGGTCGCACTCGGTTGTTTTATGGACATAGAGGGGGCTTTTGATAATACGGATGTTGAGGTGATTAGAAGGGCGGCAGCTGAAAGGGAAATGAACGATTTAGCCATCAGATGGATAGTCAGAATGCTGAGCGGTAGAACTGTCGAAGCCACCATTTGCGGGACTAACATCAAACTCGGAGTAACTAGGGGCTGCCCACAAGGTGGTATTCTCTCTCCTATACTCTGTTGTATGGTGATTGACTCGCTCTTGGTTAAGCTTAACGACTCGGGTATTTTCACTCAAGGCTATTCCGATGACGTGTCTATCCTAATCTGTGGGGATTTCGTTGCTACTATAGGCGATTTGATGAGAACCGCAATTGGGGTAGTTGAAAGATGGTGTCTCGAAAATAAGCTGATGGTTAACCCAATCAAAACTTAAATCATTTTCTTCAGCCGAAGAAAAGCCGAAACCGCTTCAGAACTGGGTACCTTTAGGTTGTTCGGAACGGAAGTTCATCTGAAAGCGGCTGTTAAGTACCTCGGTGTGATCTTTGATCGTTGGCTAACATGGATACCTCACGTAGAGGAAAAACTTGACAAATGCATTGGTATCTTCTGGCTGTGTAGAAATGCTTTTAGTAGTACGTGGGGTCTTTCTCCCGAGGCTATCTGGTGGATATTTACGGCGGTGGTCAGACCTATTCTTTGTCACGGATGTGTAGTCTGGTGGCCCAGAGTGGAAATAGGAACTGCCAAGAAAAGACTAGAGAAGCTACAGCGTCTGGCATGTCTCTGCATGACAGGCGTGAAGGGTTCAACCGCTACTGCGGCCCTGGAAGCGCTTGTCGATGTTCCGCCGCTTGACCTGTTTATAAAATCTGTTGCTTTCAACACCTCTGTCAATATCCGGAGCAGCGGTTGGTGGTCTCCCGTTTTTGAGGAAGGACACTCCGCCATAATTAGGGTAGTCAAGGACGAACGGTTGCTTATGCCAAGTGATTAAATCAAAGCGGAATATATGCTCGACGATTGCTTCGATTGGATTATCCCTGATGACTGGCTTGGTGAGAATAAAATCTTTCCTCCGGCTGAGGGCGTCGTCTGCTTCACGGATGGTTCCAAGGGAGAAGATTCATCAGGAGCCGGTTATTCTTGCGACTTTTTGAACATAGAAGGTAGCCTCCCAACCGGTTTCTTGGCATCCGTCTATCAGATCGAACTCTTTGCTGTGTCGAAACTGTGCGATGAACTGATCAACAAAGTATCTGGGGAAAATATCTATGTTTGCACCGACAGTCAGTCCGCTATTCAAGCGGTAAGTTCTCCTTGTATCAGGTCTAGAACCGTACTTGACTGCAAGGTCGCCTTAACGAGCTCGGAAAGACCAACTCCGTGACAGTTCTGTGGGTTCCAAGTCACAGCGGCATCCCAGGTAACGAAAGAGCGGACGAACTTGCTCGCCTAGGCGCCAGTAAAGCTTTTGTTGGCCCAGAACCAATGTTCGGTATTCCAATATCGACAAGAAAGGCCATAGTCAAAGAATGGCTTCGAAAGGAGCATCTCAGAGGTTGGTCGCAGTACGAAGGCGCAAAACACACCAAACTATTTTGTAAGAGTCCATCGATGGAAGTCAGGAAGACGCTGCTAAGCCTTAGTAGACCTGACATTAAAAGGGTTATTGAAGCCATTACCAACCACTGTGGGCTCAACAAATACCTCTACGACATCAGTTGCGTCGACAGCCCGGCGTGCCTTTGTGGCCATGGTGACGAAACCGGATATCACGTCATTAGTGTCTGTCCCAGATACAGACTCATTAGGAGGCAAATTATGGGTAAACCAGAACTAGATAGCTCCGATCTGATTCTCAACCCTATGGTTATAAACAATCTGGCTGTTTTTCTTCGGAAAACCAGAAGGTTTCCCACGAGTTAAAGAAAATCAAATCAAAAGGCTGTGTACGTTGAATATAAAATGGATCCGGTTTTCCCGCACAGGAAATCAGTTCTATTCAATTTATTTTATTTTATTTATTTTGAACTTGTCATAATTATTTGTAATTTGTAATTGTATTCCCTTTGTTTAATTAATAAACGAAGAAACTAGGGGGTGGTACAAAGAATCATCGATTCAGGTGCCTATACCCCGACGTTCTTATCTATCTACCTATCTTCATGCACTTGTTTGAACCTTCCACTAGTGCCTGAAACTACTGGATCTTGAATCTTGAAAGTTGCAACAAGTGGAAGAGTGTTATTTCGGCCGGGAAGCCGGGTATCAAAAAGTGATGTTAGGAAATGTTATAGCGAGTGCTTTATGGTAAAATAATTGTCAATTTCGCCTGTCAATACGATGAATCAAAGAAGCTCGTGCAGAAACTGAATGTAAAGCTGAAGAGTGCATATGAGACCGAGCGATTGGAAGCCGCTTCTGGCGATGGATGCAAGAAAGACATGGAATCTTTACAAAGAAATACTGTTTAACAGTTACAAAAGCAAACATGAAACAAGTGTCACGATTGGAGGAATCCCACTTGATGGCTCCACTGCTTCCTGTGACAAGATAAATAACCAATTTTGTACTGCCGGTGAAAACCTTGCGTCAACCGTAATTGGAGCACTCGAAAGCTTGCCAAACAAAAAATCAACGAGCTTTGACAAAGTACCGATTCAACTTTTAAAGTCTTCGTTGATCAAAATGGCATTGATAATAGCCACCTGTTTCAACACAATGGTTGATTCCTGTGAATTTCCAAGCGAACTGCTGAAAGGCAGGCTGAAATTAATTCATATGTTCAGAAGCACTAACATAGACAACTTTCGTGTGTTGACGCTGCTGCCATCATTGTCTAAGGTTTTCGAAGAGCTGTTGCTGCAGCAATTGTACAGCTATCTGGAAAGCTTGAAATTTTTCGTCGGCAATCAATTTGGCTTCCTAAAAAGCTCTTCCTGTCAAAGCGCCGCACTACAACTGGTGGGTTTCATTAAATCGAACTGCAAAAGGACATTCGTTGCTGCCACTTTCATAGATCTGAAAAAGGCATTCGACACGGTCGACACGTGGCGTCTCGCTCGCAAGATGAAACGGTTGGGGCTGTCAAAAAATGCCACTCACCTGATGCTGCATTACCTTCAAAATCGGAAAACTGCAACCGCCATTGGCAACAATAAAAGCAGTTTCAAGAATATAAACATTGGGGTAGCCCAAGGCTCAGAGCTCGGTCCAATTCACTTCATCATATACATCAACGATCTGATGAAACTGAGCTTTATTGGGCAATTGATCTTATATGCTGATGATGCTACCATAATCTATGCAACCGATTCTGCTGACGTGACGCATTAAAACACGCAATGCAGCACGATGCTGAATTACTCCACGGATGGCTCTGTCGGAATGTCTTGTCGATTAACGCAACTAAAACGTCATATATCACCTTCGGCCAAGCGAGAAACATTCCAGACTTCAATATCCTGGTTGACGGCACTGCGATTCAGCGTGTCAACAAGATTAAGTATCTCGGATTGGTGATCGACGACAAACTTATCTTCGACGAACATGTCAATCAAATCAAGAGGCAGATAACGCCATTCGTATCGCTAATGTGGAGGAAAGACAAATACATCCACGTGGGAAAAATACGGCAACTATATGCGGCCGCGGCCTATGTGCAAAGCCACACGGAAAAAAAACACACTTTGGGCCAAATAAAAAGCCTTTAATTTGGCACAACTATTTATTTATTCATTCCAAATAAATAACTTATTTGGTACGAATGATTTTTGATATTTATTCGTGATGAATAAGTACTTATTTGTTACAAATAAATTTAGAACAAATGAATTATTTATTTAGCACGAATAAATTTCGGAACTTATTTGTGACAAATAAGTTATTATTTGGGATAAATAAGTAAATTATTTGTTACAAATGTATTGCGTTAATATTTGTCGCCAGTATTTTTTTTATTTGTTACGAATATTTATTTATTCGCGACAAATGATTGTTCGTTTATTTTTTTTTCCGTGCACCTCCTTTATATGTCACCAATCTACGGAGAATGTGCAATGTACAAGCTGAAAGAGCTTCGGACGCTGCAAAATCGTTGCATCAAGACAGTTTACCGCTTAGATAAACACACTCCTACGACGTATCTGTATAGTACTGGTATTATACCGATCATGGAACTTGCAAAAGTCGAAAGAATCTGCTTGATATATAAGCTAGTAAACTCTCGATTCTACGCAAATTCGGGATTTTTGTACATTCGGGATTATTGATGTTCGGGAATTTTGTTATTCGGGATCTTGGATTTTCCGAATTTTTGCATTCGGTATTTGTGCATTCGGGATTTTAATTTTCGAGATTTTTGACGGGAGCCAAGTTCACCCAAGCTTCATAAGTTGGGTAGTTGCAATGGTACTCTATGTGCTAGTTGTACAATTACGACAATAACCGGCTTTTTCAACACTAATAACGGCGAAAAACAATTCTAATCCTAATCCTAGTCCTCCATAGATGGTGCTGAAATGAGCATTGAAAACTGCACGAGTCAAAAATAGTATATTTCAACATACCCCAATACACACGAGATGTATACATAGCGCGGGAGAAACCGAAACGAAAAGTACACATCGAGTGTGTATTGGGGTATTTTGAAAGAAATTTTTCTGTAATAGTGAGAGTGGAACCCCACTTCGTTCAACCCGGTTTTGCATTCTCGGACCTGTTTCGATTTAACCACGTTTCGCCTTTATAGTAGATTGGCTGTCAGAGCAAATAAAGATATCTACGTCAATAAGCTTCTTTAACGCTTCTTCTTCACATAAATGTGAGATCGCGAAAATCTCTGCTTGATGTACAGTCGCGTAAGTCCCCAAATGCTGGCTGGCACTGATACCTAGGTTTTCGCAGTGGTAATCCGCTCCCGCTAGGCCTTCTTTCTTCGACCCGTCAGTGAAGCATATAATGCTATTTCCTGGTAGGGGCGGCTCTCTGGAATTGAGCCATTTTTACCTGTCCGGTATAGACCACGTAAATTCGTCGTCCAGCATAAGTTCTGCCTTCATCTGATCACTTAATTAATAGTCCCTCCGTTGCAATCATTTTCCTAATGGTGGTGTGTCCTTTCGCCATAGTCGCCTTCCAGCACTCGTTTACATCTAGGTTGTACGCAACATTAAAAGCTATACTCTTTATGAAGAGATCTAATGACGGTAGATCTAGCAGTGTTTCCAATGCAAGCGTTGAAACGTTGTTTTTCACTCTGTAATGCATAGGCATGCTATTCTTTGCAGCTTATCTAGTCTCTCTTTAGACCATCTTACCTCTACTCTTGGTCACCAGACAATACATCCATGGCAGAGAATTGGTCTTACTATCGCTGTGTACAGCCACTCTATAGCCTGTGGCGATATACCCCAGTTTCTTCCAAAAGCATTCCTACACAACCGGAAGATCCCTATTACTTTGGTGTTCTTCTCCTCTAGGTGGACCACCCATGTCATTTTATGATCAATCGTCACCCCCAGGTATTTTACCGACGCGACTGGTACTATCTCGGTCTCAAAGAGATTGAAAACTCCCACCACAGAGTTTTCCTCCGAAATTTTCTTGCTGAATAGTACTATTTTTGTCTTAATCGGATTTACGGATAACTTATCGGATTTACACCAAGTTTCCACAATTGTTAGCGCTGTTTTCATGAGGTCCCTCAGTGTGGGTATGTGAGCGCCCGATAATAATGTGGCTACGTCGTCCGAGTACCCTTGGGTGAAAAATCCCGCATCGTTCAGCTTGACAAGTAGCGAATCTATAACCATGCACCACAGTATGGGTGATAGTATTCCTCCCTGTGGGCACCCTTTGGTCACCCCCATTTTTACACTATTCCCACAGATCGTCGCCGTGACGGATCTACCACTGAGCATACTGACTATCCATCTAATAGCCCCTTCATCCGTCATCCGATCCCGGGCACCTTTTGTTAGGGTTTCAAAATCTGTGTTGTCGAAAGCTCCTTCAATATCCATAAAACAGCCTAGTGTTGCGTTCCCTTCGTTTTACATCTTTTCTATCTTCTGAGTAAGATGGTGCAGCGCGATATCCGTAGATTTACCGGCTTGGTAGGGGTGTTGGTTAACATGTAGTGGAAAATGCCGTTGGACTTCTCCTCTAATGTATGCGTCCAACAGCCTTCCTACTGTTTTCAGAAGCTAATTGGCCTGTAGTCTTTTGCTTGCACGTGAGATGCTTTGCCTGGTTTAGGAATGAACGCCACTCTGACTTTTTCCCACAGTTAACGCTATTGAGCTTTTAAAAATACTAATTAGTCTATGTAGAAGCAAATTCATTCCTTCCTTTCCCATCTCATCCCATCGCCGGTATAATGCTATCTAGACCCGCTGACTTAAAGGAGTAGAATTTATGGATGGCCTACTTAAACATGGATGGAGTTGGAATGCCACAGCACATTAAGACCAACGCCAGTGGAGGTCTTAATTACACTAAAGTATTGAGCACGGACAAAGAGCATTGCTCAGCGGATGTGATTTGTAGAACAGGGCTGACAACTGTGGTATTCCACTACCTTACGAGCCTTCTCGAAACGGCTAATGGGTCAATATCATGGGTGCCCCGTCCCAAAAAACCATTGGCAGGCCTCCAAGAACGTTTGAAAGCTCGTCCTGTGAAAAGGAGGTGTAGCCTCAGATGAACACTCCTGACTAATACCGATCTGGCTCTGAACACGGTGCTCCATGAAGGACCGTGTCAACCGAAGCATGAATTCACTACTTGCATAGGTGCTTCGTGATGAAGGTAGTTACACCACAAGATGGAGACAGCGACTTGGAGGGTGGACCCAACAGCATGGAAGGAAGTAAATTAGAAAATCAATCAGAAAACCGGCAGAGGAAATTGGAGAATCAGCGGATCGATGAGGTACATGACGTGTTTGCAAGAAGCTCGAAGATGGCAAGGTCGCCCGTTATAGTGAACGAATGAAGTACAGGCGTTCTCAATGCCAACGGTACTAGCGAGGCAACACTGACAAAATTGCAGTTGGATAGTTGTTCCTGTCTACCACAGAGGAGTGTTATAGTAATTCTCTCAGAAAGTCAACGTTCCAGCATGCTCACTTCGTAAAAGGTCGCATACTGCCGAAAATCTTGCTTTATACTCATTGAACTTGATCTACGATCACCCTTGTACTGGCCCCAATAAATCATGTGACTCCATACAGCTTCAGTCAATAATATGTTCATATAATTGAATGCACAAAATAATAAATGACTTCATTATTGAATTACATACGAATAACAGATTCCATACCGCTACACAGGCATACCTAAGTGAGTGCATTCAAAACATAACTTTTGAAATAAAATAATTTTAATAAATTTTTCCGCGTATCATCAGGCTACACCCACTTCGATTTTATTATTATTCGACATATAAATCACCAGTGGCTAGGCTGTCAATATGATAAATCGGCAGTAGCGACAGACTGAGCGAAAAATTAAAGATGCGGTTGAATATGAGAGGATGCTGGACTTTCGGAATAAATAATTTACAATTTTACACTTTGTTCTTTACAGATACTCTTTGGTTAATTTATAGCAAAATATTTAGCATTAATACTCATTTGCTTGCACATCATTTATTGCAGGAATATACAAGCAATTGGCAATAATCGTAAATTATAGTTCGATTTTAATTAACTAGAAATTACTGGAAATAAAAAGACTTCTTGTTTGCAACATTGACTGTGAAAAGTTTGGTGATTTTTAATGATGTGTTCTGTGATTGAGTAGGACTCATCGTTTATTACAGTCGCGGTATTTGCAGTAAAGAAAGTGACATCCAATTAAAAAATAGAAGAGTCGAGATCGATAAATTACGCAAGGCTGTGGGAGGGTTCGCCATTTTGGGATATGGCGTAACAGAGTAGAGGTGTGCGGGCCGCCCGAAACTCGAAAAAAACCCGACCCGAACCCGAATGAATTTGACAGGTCGGGCCGGGTCGGGTTTTTTATTTTCGTTTTTTTGTCGGGTCGGGTCGGGTTTTCGGTTTTCGTTTTTTTTTGTCAGGTCGAACCGGGTTCTCATTTTCTTTTTTTTCGGGTCGTTTCGGGTTTGATGACTTCAATTGACCAAACCCGACCCGACCCGAAAAAATTAGTTCACATTCTGGTTTCTAGCAAATAACTCTTACTGACTTATAAACTTTTTGAAAATATTTATGAAGCAAATCAAATTTGTTTGTAACCGTAGAATGTTTGCTGAGATGGAAGCACGACTTTTTTACCCGTACGAACTAACGTGGCTGAGGTTGTGCGAGTCGACGATACGTTTCCGAGACTTATTCGGAATCATATCTCATCCTGATACACTTTCAGTCATTATTTCTGTGTAAATAAATTATATTCAAAGTACTTCCAAATGAACTCGAATAACATCTAAAGACATACACAAACTGAAAATACCCACCTAAAATACCCACCTAAAATACCCTGTACGGATTATGTATCCAAAATTCAATACTCCAGAGTGAAAACATTTTGCATTATATTTTGAATAATGTTCATATTATCTGCGCACAAATCAAACAACCTTCAAACAGTCGTCCAACAGTCTTTAAACAGCCTTCAAAGTAGTCGATGACTACTAAAATACTGCCGTCGATGGCTACTAAAATATCGTTTGTCTTTAACTTGAACTCTAGAGAAAATTAGTCATATCTGGAGCGTCTCAAGGATACATATTAAGCGAGTTTCCCCTAAAAACCGATGTCTAGGAGAAAAATGTTAAATACGAAGCAATGCTTAACAGTCGTTCCGTGTATGGTTGCACGGGAACGAATGTTCTCTATCACTTGGCATTTATTATTTTCCTAACACACTTATCGATGTTTAACGGAAACTTATTTTGGATCGGGTCCGGTTCGGATCGGGTTTGATTCTGTTCGGGTTCGATTCGGGTCGGGTTTGATTTTTTATTTTCGATCGGGTTTGGTTCGGGTCAGGCTTGCATTTTTTTTTAGATCGGGTTCGGTTCGGGTCGGGTTTGAGTTTTTATTTTGGATCGGGTTTGGTTCGGGCCCGTTTAGAAAAAAAGGTCGACCCACACAACTCTCACAAAAAATATTTAAATGCGTAATTCAGCGTTGGCATAAATCATAGCGTGCTCTAGATTTCATTTCTGCAGGTTGATGACTACATAATTGAAACAGAGCAGCCTTGCACAAAATCGGAGGAGGAAAATCGAAAGTAAAACCTTGAATCGGTGGTTTGTGACTGAAAATTTGATATTAGTGTGACGGAGTTTTTAGGGATTTTTGCTAGTCATTAAAGAATTTTTTAAAATTTTTTTGCATGGTTGTACTTTTTTTAGCGGCACTAATGCTGACGCTAGGATCAAAAAATATTAGCGTCGCTAGCGTGAATTGCTATTAAAAAAAAAATAAAAAATAGCGCGCTAGTAGCGGTCGCTAAACCTCGCTAATTACACAACTTTGAAATTCAATTGAAATCCCAACGCAACATATT
Organism: Pseudolycoriella hygida; assembly: GCA_029228625.1. Classification (NCBI taxonomy): domain Eukaryota; kingdom Metazoa; phylum Arthropoda; class Insecta; order Diptera; family Sciaridae; genus Pseudolycoriella; species Pseudolycoriella hygida. The sequence continues at coordinate 36,882,430 of CM055403.1, read as the reverse complement.
TTTGTGGCTCTAGGACCGATTATCCACAGTCAAAATATCCCCGGACAAAATGTCCCCAGACAAAATATCCCCAGATGTAATGTCTACTCAGAAATGGTGAATATAGTTAGGTATTATTAATCCCCCTCACCCCCGCGCCTGCCCCGAACCCCGCTAGGGGATCCGCCACTTAGACCCCGCAAGGGGGGATATTCCACCCTTTCCGGGGGCTGCCGCCCCTCTACCCCGCTATTTTGTTTTTGGTAGTTTTTTTCAGGCCTGCGGCGCTAAGTACACTTCATATTGAATATTCTTAATTTTTTGAGTGTCCTTTTTTTAATGGAAAAATTGTGGTTATTATGTCCGGTTACTTTGTCTGGGGATATTTTGTCCACGGGGATATTTTTGTTGGGGATATTTTTTTTTGAACATTCGGTCCTAACCCCGATTAAGTGAAGATTCAGACGGGTTTTTTAATATTGCCTTTTGGGCAACAAATCACACAAAAGTGAACGGTCGAATTTCAACCCGGGAGTAGGAGGGGGAGCATCGACGAATCAACAAATAAAAAAAAATGTCCGTCCGTCTGTCAACACGATGACTCGAGTAAAACTCAACCGATTTTCAAAAACTTTTTTTTCCCTGAAAGGTAATAAAAAAATATTTTCTGGGCATGGCCGATAATTTGTAGCAGGAATTTTTTTGATATTGAGCCCTTGGACTTAGCTAGGACATAAAAAATGAGTCTCTCCTAGGGTCCTTCATGTTTTTTATACATAACTCGAGTATAAATCTCTTCCGATTAAAAAAAAATTATAATCGAAAGGTCTACGAATGTCTCAAATTTTATGGAAGAAAGTTTTTTTATAAGATGCTCTTGGACTCAGCCAGGACCCTGAAACTGGGCCCAACGTGTTTTTGTTTACATAAATCGGGCAGATCCTAACCGATTGTGTTGATTCTTTTTCCATTTGAGAGGCAACCTTGTACCGAATTATATTCTTAAACAAATTTGTGCCTGTACTTGAGGCTGAAGTGGGCCTCTGGTCGTCCTAAGGTCATATTGCAGAGCAGATTGAGGGAAACATTTTTGTCTATGGAAGTATGTGTCGGAGGCATTTCCTTATGGCCCTAGGTCGGTCCTAAAGTCGACCCTTAACAAAAAAATTGTTTTAGAGAAAATTGAGGCGACCAATTTTGTCTATTTGGAGATCAATTTTGTGCTTTCGGGAGGGTTCTTTTACACCGTCTCTTCGGACGGGTTTTTCAACATTGCCCTTTCGGCAATTTCCATGTCGACGTAATTTCAAACACTTAAGAGTTAAGGCAACATTTACTATACGTTCGAGTCTTTTCGTAACATCAACTCTGTTTGCCACATCTATTCTGATACGTACGGGTCCCTTCATATGCTTTTAAAAAAACTTTCAGTTTTCAAAAATTTTGAATTTTCAGAAACTCCAAAAAGTTAAGGAATTTTTTTTTTCAAAAGTTCTATTTTTTCGGCCGTCACACTTACAATATCTCTTTAATATTGGCTGGCCGTATGTCCGCAATTTGTTCAAGTATACCAAATATCGAACATGTAGCATATATTTACGAGACAGATTGACATTTATAATCAGGGGATCAGAAACAATTGCTTATCACTGTAAGGCCGTTTCAGTGGTTTTGAGTTTTTTACACATGACTCGAGTAAATCTTTTCCGATTTTCATAAATTTTTTAATCGATAGGTCTATGAAAGCTAAACAATTTATTGGAGACAATTTTTTTAGTTTGGACCCTTGGACTTACGTAGGACCCTAAACATAAGGTTCTACATGGCCTTAAGTTTACTTTTCATAAATCTTTTTTTTGTTTGAAAGGCCAACAGGTTTGGGTGTCAACAATTGACGAAAAAAAATCTTTTGAGTTTGGGTGGTTGGCCCTACTAGGACATCAGGTCGGTCGGTCAACAAGGTCAGAGACAATATTGAAGTAAACGATATTCATACGGGTAATATTGGGACGGATGTTAATGTACTGCGGTAGATATAATTATAAAGGAAATTAGATTGGATGTTACAGAAACAGAATTTATTCACCGCAGTGCATCTCAAGGGAGTTAAATTATACATTCATTCTTGGTTTCAATCTTTGTTTTGTTGATTTGTTGCTTTGGTGAATAAAATGTCATATGCAACTGCGGGATAATTCGTTCATCATCCCGGGAGAATACATCCCTCACCTTCGGCTCGGGATGGTAACCTACCCCTCGAAGATAAAAAAATTATCCCGCTGTTGCATCCACTATGGACACGGGGGAGATATTGACGCGGCCAAGTTTCCAACTGTCGTTTTTCGATTGAACTATACAATATTGGAAGTTTTTGGGGTGGATGTGGAAGATTTTAGATTAGAAAAATTAGAAGCGGATGATATTTGACTGGGTATCAATGGACAGTATGCGGGGGATATTGAACTGGCCATTTTTTCATGTCACCAATTTGACGGACTGTCACTTCGTGAAATGGAATGTTTGCAATCTTGGAATCCGTTTATAAAACTCAAAGAGAAATATGGAAGTCTTCTATTTAAAGCACGTTCTTCGTAATATGGCAAGGGATGTTTAGGAAAAAGAGTTTTCGGTTCGGACGATGGTCTTATCATAGGCGTCAGTTGATGCTCCTTGAAATAGAATGAAAACAATTTGCTTTTTCATTATATATATATATATTCTTTATTCAATAAATCAATTGTTACAAATATTGTACTGTGGATCAAGTGGTTAGTGTTCAGCTTATTTACTCTAGCTTTTCAAACTATAATATTATCATCATTATTAGAATCTTATTCTTGTTTGAAATGTTT
>CM055403.1:36868633-36879099 GCA_029228625.1 Pseudolycoriella hygida | reverse complement strand
TCTGGGCACTGTCGCCCCAAGGGCCGCCGAGCTAGGGCCGTTTAAGTGGTTTTTGGTCTTTTGCACATAACTCGAGTAAATCTTTTCTGATTTTCATAAATTTTTTTTGTTTGAATGATCTGGGCATGGCCGACAATTTATGGAAGAAACTTTTTTTAATTTGAGTCCTCGGACTTAGCTAGGGCACTAAAAACGAGTCTCTGCTAGGGCTCTATGTGTTTTTTGTACATTACTCGAGTAAATCTCTTCCGATTTTCAAAAACTTTCTTTTGTTTGAAAGATCTCGGCACGGCCGACAACTTATGGAAGAAACATTTTTTTTTTGCGTCTTTGAACTTAGCTAGGGCACTAAAAAAGAGTCTTTGTTAGGGCCCTACGTGTTTTTTGTACATAACTCGAGTAAATCTCTTCCGATTTTCAAAAACTTTTTTTTGTTTGAAAGATCTCGACACGGCCAACAATTTATAGAAGAATTTTTGCCTGTGCTTAGGGCTCAAGTGGGCCTCATGTCGGTCCTAAGGACGGCCCTAACATAAAAAAATGTTTTTTGCTATGTTGCAGAGCAAATTGAAGGAAACATTTTTGTCTATGGAAGTATGTATCCGAGGCCTCTATTTAAGACCCTAGGTCAGTACTAAGGTCGGTCCTAGCCCAAAAAAATTGAGGAGAACATTTTTCTTTATTTGGAGGTCAATTTTGTGCGTTCGGAGAATTTTTTTACACCGTTACTTCGTACGGGTTTTTCAAAATTGCCCTACGGGCAATTTCCAATACAGTCTAATGTGAACGCAATATTCACTTAAATACGTTCCAGTCTTTTCGTAACATCAACTCTGTTTGCCGCATCTATTCTGATACGTACGGGTCCCTTCTATGTTTTTTTTTGCATTTTTCCCTTATTTAGACCCCGAAACGAAAAAGTAACCAAATCCTGGATCAAAATTCGACTGGTTCTTCGTTCTTCGTACGGGTCTAAAAAATAAACACGCAAACGACCGGCTAAATGCTTTTATTGTCTTCTTTCCGAAGAGCTAAGGCAGAAAACGAAATATTTCTGTCGATGTATAAGGGCAAGGGGTCATTCAAGTAGTGCGTGCGCTCAAAAAGTCAATTGTTCGACCCACCGCCAGATACGCACGAAACTTATTCTTATCACATTAGCAGACTATGTTTTAAAACGGAAGTAGATGCTTTTCAAATGACACTTCAATATTACGAATTTCAGTCTTTGTACACTTCTGTACGTGGTGGCTCAGCGATGACGCGCTTGCCTTCCACCAAGAATACCCGGGTTCGATTCCCGGTAACGAATGGGAAAAAATTTAGTTTAGGAACTTCCACAAGTTCACCCAAGCTTCGATGCTTCGTTCAAATTGGGTAGTTACAGGGTTCAATTGCCTGTAACGAAAACACAATGCATTCAGTGACGTCACTCACTAGCAATGCACAATGAATGGTCATCAAATAATGGTCCCGATGCTGTACCATAGATGACACCACATACATTAAAAATAGACGCGAAAGATGACGCTCAGATCACACAATGGGTTCGTGAGGTCCATAGCAGACCCGGTCGGCCGAACTATTTGCTAGCCAAAAACAAATCAGAGGCGCCAGATTCTATGTGTTCTGTTGGGTTCGACGAGGAATTTAAAGTATCAACTTTGACAAACACCAATATTTATTGAATCTTTCATAGTGTCAGATACAGCCGTGCACCAGCGTTTTGTCAACTGGGTTTTCAAGACAGTCTCTAGCATTAGGACTACATCCTATACTTGTCCAATGTTCAGCAAAATGTAGAGGAGAGTTGTACCTTATCGGTTCTCAAAGACAATTTTGTTCGTATATGTCACTGGAACAAGTTATTTGAATTGCGCCGACTTAAAATCGATTTTAAGTCGGCGCAACTCAAATAATTTGTTCCAGTGACATTTGCGAAAAAAATTATCTTTGAGAGCCGATAAGGTACAACTCTCCTCTACATTTTTGATGAACGTTGGACAAGTCTAGGATGTAGTCCAAAGGCTAGAGACTGTCTGACTGACGGCTCTAGGGTCCGATCCTTAAACGTTTGTTTCTTCACGTCTTCGACGATCCAATTCAATATCGCATGTTCCATTGTATATCAGGAAGGTTATTCGCGCCTCAACTCGATGCAATGTGGCAGTCGTAATTTTCAGCAAAATGAGAGATTCGGATCGTTTGAGATAGCTGAGAAAGCCTCTACCTTTAACACCGGCTTCTCCCGTTTCTGAGTTGGTGTGGACACAAAAATCCAAAATTTGTTTGTAAGTTGTTTCACTGACCGAAGCACCTTGGTTCTAGTACACCATCTTGTAGTACAGAAACGTTGTAATGCAGTAGTAGGATTAGTATTAGCTGCTCCACCTTCGACATCATAATCGTTGTCGTCGTTATCAGTCTGGGACCGAATGCCTTTGGAGATGTGCAGTCCTTTAGCTGATTTGATTTCTGTCATCATGGCCCCTGGGTAGTAAGGGGCCGGCCGTGACGTAAGTCTTACACTCCAAAAAATTACTTTTTTCGTAGACTAAGGAGCATAAATGCAGCAACTTTTTGACTTCCCCACTTGCGACGTTCTCCCCGGAAAATATTTTTCCCCGATTCTACGGAAAATCTTAGGCTGAAGTGCCATTTTAAAATCGATTTAGTCGATCCGGAGATATGAATAAATTTCATACAAATGAGTGTAAATCGGATATTTTTGACTGATCCTTTGACTGACCTTTGTATCTTTCTTACTTTCTTACTTTGTTGGGATCTCGGAAACGGCTCCATCGATTTTGCTGAAATTTTAAGGGCCGCTTCAGGGATCATAAAATTAGTGGACACGTATTTTTTGTTCCTTAAAAAACCTGACCATTCCTGGGATTTCTGGGATTTAGTCGTTAAAAGACTCAGTCAGGATGACTCAATAACTCTAAAACTATAAGAGATAGAAGGTTGCTTGAAAAGGCAAAGTTGTAGAGAATGGAATTTTAGCGAACACGTATCTCAAGGTTTTGGGGAAATATGGCACAATCCTTCGGATATGACCACTTCTAGAGTCGCGACGGATGACCCAGTTATGGAGGAGAGTGAGATAGTTGGTTCCAAATGCGAAGTTGTAGAGAATTAAATTTTAGCGAACACTTGTCTCAGGGTTTTGGGAAATATGGCCTGATCCCTGGGATTCTAGAATTGGGAGGGTTTCTATAGCACTTTTCAACTTCACTCAATTCTGTTGATATTTTTCGGTTATTCCCGACATGAAAAAGGTCATGCCCGACATGAAAAAGGTCATGCAATGAAGCTTCCTAGGTTTAAGGGATTCTTGTTGATTTCTTTAGCACTTTTCAAGTTCCATCGGGTTTTTTGATTCAGATTGACCAACATTTTGAGGGATTTTTGGCGAGAGATAAACTTACAAAAGTACTGATATACGTCAAAAAAAACTCTTACAGAGGAGGTGAGACGCAAATCTTTATGTCTGCCCAAAAAAGTTCTGAAATCAGAGGAGGGTGACGCATTCAGCTTCAATACGCAAAAAAATTGAAGCAAAATTACGTTGTGTCTTTAAAAGCTTGCGACACAAATGACGGACCCTACAACGAAATAATTTTTCTATGTTTTTACACTGCAAAAATTTGACTTTCACTTCTTTTCGCGAAGAAATTTTAATTTTTGCACGTGAAAAGTGAAAGCATTGAAAAATTATTACGCTGGTAGTGGCGCAAGTTTTTAAAAACACAACGTAATTTTGCTATAATTTTTATCCGTATTGAAGCTGAATGCGTCACCCTCCTCTGATTTCAAAACTTTTGTAACCGGAAGATAATATTTTTGCGTTAGAAGCTTAATGCGTCACTCTTTCTGCGTTCAGACATAAAGATTTGCGTCTCACCTCCTCTGGCAGATTATCTAAAAGCTCGCTTTCAATAGATTAGGACTAATTTTGTTTTTGCTAAATTTTTCGTTGGGCTCGATCGAAAGGCGCGACTGTTAGAAATCGGCTGTGAATGAGAAGTGTGAAAAATAGAAATAGTATTAAGTCTAGTGTACAATTGAGAGAACTATAACCGAACCTGTCGTGGTGACCTCTCTCGGTCACTCAAAATTGTAACAGAATAGACTGTGATATATAATTGTATTGTAACTTTAGCCCTATAAGTAAGAAAAAAACATACGCTAGTGCAAATGTCAAATCCTAACCGAAGTTCTACGCTTTGTTCTCTAGCAATGTGCCCAACGATCTCGTGCAGCTATGCTCCTGGTTCCGAACGTTGGATGGCTAGCACTCTAGCTTTATCCCCACTTCCTGTGAATTGTAAACAAGGACCGGTTCGCCCCTGACCGCTTTATATTTTTTCGTAGTGTTGCCCGAATATATCTCGGGACGAGTAAATTCTAGGTCATACGAAACTAAGGCTTACGGGTACAATGATTTTTAGTATCAGCATCATCATGTCTAACGGGCTATAGGTAAAAGGATTCTACGAGAAGATCATGTCTAATTTAGTATAACCTGAAATTGGAACCGTGCGGGCTGTGTACCCGCGAATTGGAATTTTGTTAATGGAAAATTTGAAAGATTTATGCGGACACGAAATTGCATGATTTATTTTAAAATGGTGATATGAGTACAGGGCACTATGTCAAAAAAAGTCGTCTCGCTCGCTAGAGAGCTTAGATGAATTTCGACTTGTGGAGACGAAGCTTCCTAACTAATTTTTTTTCTTGGATCTCATCGACCGGTAATAGCCAGTTAAAACCTGTCTTCTGTAAAACTTCAAACTCAAATGTCTCCGTCAAATCTGAACATCTTTTGATGATCTCGACGGTTTCGGAAACTTTGATTCAATATCTATAATCCATGGAACAACTTTTTTGCAAAGGGTCCAGGATATCCAGGACGTTTTGGAAAGGTATTCGTATACGATATCAAAGATAGCTGGCCGATGTGTCAAAGGGTCAGGAGCCACAGCCCTGTGATTAGTAATTTCCTATTCAATTTTTTCTTTCAAAAATGTGAGAATTAATGTGCGTTTCAAACGATTTCCCCCATTTTCACCAGAGGAAAGGTGAAAGGTCCGTAGAGGTCAGTTCCTAGAATTCCATATCTCCACAAGGTCCCAGTGCTAGAACTCTGGGAAGAGAAGTACTTCCCTCTGTTTTTTTATCTCTCTCTGAGACTTAGATAGAGATTGATGTCTCTAAAGGTTAATTCCTAGAATTTAATCGCCCCTTAAGGCACATTTTATTCCGATTGTTAGAACTCAAGGATGAGAAGTACTTCGTTCAGTATTTTCTGAGGTATGAAGTCCACGAAAGAACTTTAGTACGGAAACTTCGACCCCTTTAATGATATCTTTTAAACTCCTTAGGAGAGATGACGTTATTTCCCGGACTGTATGCCAAAACACAATATTCCAATCAGATAAAAAAAGATTTTCAACATTTTTCATTACATCAGAACTTCTGATTCAGAAGGGGCAATAGTGTGTTTTTTACATAGACATGTTAAATATTGAGAAAAAAATGTTTGTCGTTGCACCGACGAGTCGTAGTTTTTTTTTTTTTTTGATTATAGCAGGCTAGAGCCCATTGCTATATTAAAAATTTTCTTCACATCCACTATGGCGCTTACGCCATTTTGTAACTATGTCTTTACATTGTCTTTTTATAAATGTCATTGTTCTTGTACAATTTCTTTTATAATCTTTGTACTATATTATGTCTTGATTTTGAACATGCTTTCTAGCACTTATCAGCACTAACAATTTATCACTCCAAATCTCTTTCTTCCACCAAGCCGAAAGCGCTGAAACCATACCCAAGCCACCCCAACCCCCGGCCCGGGAGCTATTTACCCAGGCACAACCGCAGGAAACTATCCCCGCCCCCCGCGCACCAACTTGGAATATCCTTGATATAATTCCATTCTTAATATCCATTTCCCTAAATTTTTATTTAATTTCATTAGCTGAATAATTATCCATTATTATATTAAAACGTCCGATCGGATTATATTGTTCGAATTATTACTCAATTTCTTTCTTTCCACTTCTTGTCTCATCAACGCGCGGTTTTATTCAAGACCATTGTCCTCTATGTATCCATTGTCCTTTATAGTTCCTTTGTTATCTCTTTACTAATTTACTTTTAATTACACAAAATTTAATCACAACACTTTTTATATCCTTTCAACAGGTTTAAAGGCCAGGTCTCATTTGAACTAATCAGAAACGCAGACCGAAGCCGGTCAAAATTGTTTCGATTAAGACCTTGTCCAATACCGCTAATGGCGATCACGGCTAAACAAGGTTTTTTTTATGAGACCCCACCTGAAACACGACCACTCAATTCGAGTATCGGAACGTGAATGACGAGTCGTAGTGTTGCTCAGCCTCGACAAATTTAGTAGTAGTGTTGCCCGAGCCTCGAGGCAAGACCGTTTCCGGCGCCCCTGATCCAGCTCCATATATGTTGTCAGCTGTCAATTATCAATAATTCTTAAATTCAGTCTCGCCTCATAAACTTATGCGTAAAGAATTAGCTGGGTGTGAATTTTGCTTTTGGTGAACCAGACTGACGGTCGGAAGTAAAAGGACTTAAAAATTTATTTAATTTATGAAAATAAAAAATAATTTGCTGAATGAAAATTTTCGTTTCTCTTTCACAAATTCAAACGGCGCGGCGCCAAAACTACCGTGGAAATTGATTTGAATACTTTTTATCAAAAATATTGTAACATCATGTCTCGTCAGAATGTTCACATAAATAAAATCGTCAAAGATGGAAATTGTACCAAAATCTGAAAACCGGTTGCAAGCACTCACTCAATGCACTGGGCATATCATTCAATTAAAAGTAAATATCTGTTATGCCATGCGCTGCATTATGTGCCTCTGTCGTATTTCAATTTACTCTTGTTTCGTACACACAAATAAAAAATAAAAACAAATACAAAACCGATATTTATCCCTCAAGTCTCCATAATTCCTTCTACAAACAATTAAGACTTAATGAATTTCAAATAAGTGGCTTGTTCTATGCAAATAAGTTCGATATCAAAATGTATTTGGCCATCGTTTAAATTGAGATGTTATACCACGGCACCTAATGCACTCGATTCGTCTTTTATTTTCATTTTAGCTTTTGTTGCTTTTTGTCTTAAACGAATATCTTTCTTCATGTGATTCCGTTTTGCATATATATTTTGCGAAACATGTGAGCGCTGTGTATATTGGTCATTCTTGGTGCAGCTAGCGTTGGAAACCCTTTATTGCGATATACACTTCCTTCGACCGCATTAAAATATACGAATCATCTCATCAATACTGAACTGCAACAATAAAATATGTTTCAGTTTTATATACCAGTAGTGATTTTAAAAAGAAGTGAAAAGAAGCCGAAAGAAAACTTATCAGTTAATGCAAATTTTAGTGCGGAGGCGATAAATATATGGTCTCTGCTAATAAAGTAGCAAAAGAATTTTAATTTTATTTTGATAGAATTCGCATACATCGTCGCATGTTGCATTATGTAAACACGATATACCTACCGAAAGCCGTTCGATGTTCAAATGCTGCTTCAAATGCAATGTGGATAAGGAGTAATCTTGAGTAATGTTGTGTACTGGTGAATTATTGGTGAGCTTTCCATTGATTCTTCATTATGCGATACATTCGCTTGGAGGTAGTAGAACTATTATGAAGAGACTGTCTGCAGCAGAAGTGCAACTAAAATCTTGTCTCCACAGACTTTTGGAATAATTAAAAAACGGATTGTCTAGTCTTTTTATTTTTGTCTCATTTAATGACAATTGTGCCATAACAAGTCAATTTAATGTATATGAGTCTAAGCTATTTTCTTTTCCATATAATTTTAAGCACCCGTAATCTCCCAACGCCCGTTATAGCATGTAGGAATGGACATTTGCATAAAGAAAATTCTACTTGGACGAGAAGTAGTCAGAAATTACTATTCGCCAGCGTCTGCGAATAGCTTCTTCATAGTAATTCGCAGGCGCTAGTAATTGTCACTTGCTTTTGGAAAGCTGAAATGTTTTCTATTGATTCAGATCTTATCAGGTAAGAAATTGTTGGTTTTCCAGGATCTGTCTGTCAACACCATAATATATATAATTATCTGCCTTAACAACCCATGAAGGGTTAGGGGCTAGATCATTATTTACTAGTTTCGCTACTTTATGTGGTTCTACTATTTGAGATCTTTTCATTACCGGAAAGTTTTTACTGTGCCAGTGGTAAGCTGTCAACACGATACCTTGAGTAAAACTCATCCGATTTTCAAAAGCCAATGAGCTAGGTCCGTTTAAGTGGTTTTTGGTCTTTTGTACATAACTCGAGTAAATCTTTTCCAATTCTCAATAAAAAAATTTTTTTTCTTTGAAAGATTTGGGTATGGCCGACAATTCATAGAAGAATCTTTTTTGGATTTGAGTCCTTGGAACGGCAATTGTGACGCCGGTTTTCATGCTATTTTGGAACTAACTCTCCCACATAGATTGAGTACGTGAATGAAATTGCTATATCAACTAGAAATATAGTTTTCGCCGTATTTGACGCCATTCCTGACTTTTCAAACGAAAAAAGTGGGTTCTTGGATTGTGTGAAGCAATGAAAACACCAAATTTTCGACCGTTGGCAAACTTTACCACCACACAAAAGCTAATATTTCTTCTTGCATAGCCCCAATTTTTTTTTACATCTCAAATGGATATAGAATTGTCGAAAAGCAATGTTAGGTGGGGATTAAAGCACAAAAATTGTTCTTGGTAGAGTTCGCAATGGGAAAATTCACCGAAGCTCGAAATTTTGACTCTATCGATTTTATGCAAACATTAAAATTCGTCCGAAAACCTAAACCTGGTGTTTTCGGAGTGTTCTCGACATAAAAATATTTTGTAGACCACTCCCCTCGGTCATTTGGAAAAACCGATACCCCCTACTGAGCATGCCTGGCACTTTATGGAAGAAATTTTTTTAATTGAGCCTTTGGGCTCAGTCAGGGCCCTAAAACTGAATCTCTACGAGGGCGCAATGTGCTTTTCTGTATAAATCGGGTTAATCTTCTCCGATTTTCAAAATCTTTTTTTTTTTTCCTGAAAGATAATCAGAAAATTGATTATGGGAATGAATTTGGACAAAGGCGGTCGAAAACTTTTGAAGTTATGGTCAAAAAGTGGTCAAAAACGTGGTTTTTTGGAGGTTAGTGGAACTTTTTCAATTATATCTCTGCGAAATTAGAATGGAAATAGCTACACCAAGTGTCACGATAATAACGTACAATATTAGTGTTTAAACGTATGCCAACGATTTCAATCCACACTGGGGAGATACTTTAGCGTTACATTCCATCTAGATGTGTGAGCCGGTCAATTTTTCTCTGAGGCGGTAAAAATATTTTTTGAAGCATTGGCGGCGGCTGAAGCTTTTATTTCGGTGGCTTGCTTTGACTGCAAACAGATAGTTCAAATAAAGTTCTTAAAAACCGTCCCGTCGAAACAAACTCTTAAGATTCGTTCCACGACATATATAACTTTAGTTTTAGCTACCAAATGTTATTTTCCAAAAAGGAAAAAGTGTACCTAGAAATTTCATAGATCTCTAGTCCCTATTTTCAAACTCAAATTATCATCGGAATGATGATGATATGCAACACTTCATAGAATATAGTTTTCTCTCCGTCAGAACAATTCGAAAATGGTGAGTTATTTTGTATGGAAGTAGTGTGTTACCGCAATTTAAAGAAAGTGTCACGATAATACTGAGCTAATTGATTTGATTATATTTACTATAACAACCTTTCCTACACAAGTTAAAAGCTTAAAAAACTCGTATAAGGTATATAAAGCCATATAAAGACCATATAGAAAAATGTTTTGTATGTGTGTGTGAGTGTATTCAAAGTATGGGTTAAATATGAGCAAAATATTTGGACTGTGTTAGGATGGAGATAGATGTTTGGTGTCAAAAGATAAGTTGATGGGTTGAGTGTGTAGTGTGTCAGGGTGACCTACAAAATGGCCGTCGATGGCATGGGACGAACTTAGGGTGAAAATTACATTTTTTAAATTTTTTTTTGTTGGAGTCAGATGTTTCGTGTCAAAGGAATTTTTTTATATAAAAAGTATTATAATCGATCACCCAAAAATAATCTTTGATCACCGGAAAATACAATTTTGATCACCAACATAAAATAAAAATTTATTAGGGCCAAAATTAGTTACACCTACGCAGAGTTAGCCGCTTTAAAGATACATTACTCCTTTTACGAAACGGTCGGTTGACCGGTTGACCTAAAAAATAGTGTTTTAAATTTCTGGTGTTCTAAATTGAATTTTCTGGTGATCAGTTAAACATATGCCAATTTTTTTGCCGGAAGTTTTTTTTCCCCAGAATTTTTTTTCCACCGGAAATTTTTTTTCGCCTGAAATT
>CM055403.1:36820699-36868133 GCA_029228625.1 Pseudolycoriella hygida | reverse complement strand
CGCAGAGTTAGCCGCTTTAAAGATACATTACTCCTTTTACGAAACGGTCGGTTGACCGGTTGACCTAAAAAATAGTGTTTTAAATTTCTGGTGTTCTAAATTGAATTTTCTGGTGATCAGTTAAACATATGCCAATTTTTTTGCCGGAAGTTTTTTTTCCCCAGAATTTTTTTTCCACCGGAAATTTTTTTTCGCCTGAAATTTTTTTCGCCGCATATTTTTTCCCCTGAAATTTTTTTTGGCTGGAAATTTTTTTCGTCTGAAATTTTTTCTCTCTCTCTTTCCTCTTTTCTTCCAAAACTACTGATATCACAACAAAAACCTTTTTTAAAAGGAAAACGTGACGCAAGTCCTCGTACCTTCTTCCAAAACAACTGATATCAGTTTGGGTGACGCTTACAGCTTCGGAACTCAAAAAGTTCTTTTGAAATATTTTCACTTTTGATTAAAAAATGCGTCACAAATGCAGGACCCTCCATTTTTTCCATTTCCCGTACTTCCCGTTTCCCAAAAAATCGACCGGAAATGAATTCCCTAATACTTACTTAACCGGCGCTACAACCCATTAAGGGTCTTGGCCTTCTCCAGCATGCTTTTCCAACCGGACCTATTTGCAGCTAACGTCTTCCAGCTGGTTACCCCCACAGTTTTCAGGTTGGCAAAAGCTGCATCGCACCATCTGGATTTTGGTTGCGCTGCACTTCTTTTACCTTCTGGTTTAGTTTCGAGTTTTTTCGGAACACGGTTGTCGTCCATACGCTGCACATGACCAAGCCATCGTTGTCCGTTTATTTTTGTTATTTTAACCACGTCCGATTCTTGATAAAGAGCTCAAGAAGCTCATGGTTAAATCGTCTGCGCCACATGTTCTGATTCTCGTCATATACTGGTCCAAAAATTGTCCGCAGTACCTTTCTTTCGAACGTGAGCAGCGATTGTTCGTCTTCCTGAGTCATGCACCACGACTCCGACCCATACGTAACTTTTGGTCTTATCACGCTTTCGGCTTACTGATTTGGACTTTAAAATTTTTATCCGGCTGTAATAACTCCGGTTGCCAAGAGTTATCCGTCTTTTGATTTCGTCCATGATGTCGTTGTCAGAATTAACCTTAAATGTGTTTGCGTCAATTGTTACGTTTTGGTCATGTTGTCGATTCGATGGGGAGATAATCATGTATTCGGTCATTAACTTTCAACCCGAGGTCGGTACTTTTTCTGTTCAAAGCCGTGAACTTTTCTTTAACAGCTTCCATGTTTCGGCCCAAGATGTTTAAGTCATCTGCGAAGCCCAGCAATTGACTGGATTTGGTGAAAATGGTACTGCTGGTTTCGATGTCCATAATTCTCACTGCTGCTTCTAGGATCAAATTAAAAAGCAGCGTTGCGAGTGGATCTCCTTGTCGTAGTCCTTCGTAAATGTCGAAAGCATCTGACAATTGGCTTCGGATTCTTACTCGGCTGTTAGCTCCACCCAATGTCAACTTTGTTAGCGAGATTAGTTTTTTGGGAACACCAAATTCCTCCATCACTCTCCATAACTTCCTCCTGTTAACACTCTCATATGTTGCCTTGAAGTCAACGAACAATTTGTGTATTTTAACATTGTACTCTTTACACTTCTCCAAGATCTGTCTAATGCTCTAAACAGCTGGTCCGTTGTTGAACGACCTACATGAAAATCAACTTGATATTCACCAACAGTGGATTCCATGTATGGACGAAGGCGTTTGTAAAAATATTCGCAAAAATGTTGTATGTGATATTCAAAAGAGAAATTCCTCGATAGTTGCCACACTCCAATTTGTCACCTTTCTTGTATAATGGGAAGATGATGCTAGTCTTCCACTCTTCCGGCAACTCCTCAGATGCCTTGATGAGCTCATGCATCTCCATGCATAATGCGTTACCACCGTGCTTGAAAAGTTCTCCAGGTATATGTTGTCGGTTCCCGGGGCTTTGAAATTTTTGAGCTTCAAAATTTCATGCTCCACTTCCTGTAGCGTTGGTTCTGCAATATGTGGCTACGCAGTCTGAAATGGCAAGTCGTCGTTGCTGTCGTTCCGGTTCGGTGGTCTGTTCGGGTTCAGCAGTTTCTTATAGTACTCCGCCCATCGTCTGATGCGCCTTTCCTCATCTGCTAAGACCGACCCATCCTTGTCCTTCCTAAAGCGACAACATGCTTCTTTCTTCGGATCGGTTTTCTCTCGAAATTTCTTTTCGGGCGGTACTCTGCTATGCCAGCTCAAGTGCATCTATTCAGATTTTTCGCTCGAGCCGCATTTTTGTTATCCAGTGCTTTTCGTCATTTCTTTTCTTTCCCGTTCTTGTTCCTATCGTCTCTGCTGCGGCTTGCTCTACGTTTCGTCTAATTTGATTCCATGCATCGTCTACGTTTTGTTGTTCGCTTTCCATTCCGATAATAAATTTCCTCTCGAAACTATCCACATATTGTCGTTTAGTGTTTTCGTCCTGCAGTTTCTCGACGTCCCACTTTTCCAATGCCGGCTGTCGATTGTGTGAAATCGAAACTCGAGCCCTCACAACGACCATTACCAAATAGTGATCTGAATCGATGTTCGGTCTTCTACAACTTTTAACATCCAATACATTTGAACAGTGACGCCCATCTATCAAAACGTGATCAATCTGGTTTTTCGTTTGCCCATCAGGTGATCAGGTGTATTCCATACTGGGGAGATGTTTTTCAACATTGCGTTTGCAATTTGAGGGACATATGCTAATTTTGCTTGTAGGCTTTTTATGGTCTATGTAGCATATGTTTATTGTCGTTTTTTTCGCATAAGTCCACCTATTTACATAAGTGCGTATAGGTAAGTGTGCCAAGGTGATAGTTTTTGAGTTCAAAAGAAGACTTTGCTAAATTTACCACCGACTACCGCAGCTACCACGTTGCTGTCTGCTGCGTGTAGCTACTACTGCCATGTTTACCAACCTTACTTGGGAAATACAGTACCCAAATATCTAAAATTTTATTAACAATCTCAAGTTGTTTTTCAAACATTGATTTGTGCAAGTAAATAAAAAAGTCAGCACTTACTTCTTATAAACAAACATAACCAAAGACCCGTACGTATCAGAATAGATGTGACAAACAGAATAGATGTGGCAAAGTGACTCGAACGTACCTAAATATACAAATAAGCAAACAATCCAACGTTTTCTGTTCTATTATAACTGTAAGAATTTCAAAGATCCATAGAAATTACCCAAGGTAATGTCAAAGGCCCTACCGAAGTACGTCTCAGACGATTCAAATATAGAAAAGCTTATATTCAAGGACTAAGTCGTTTTTCCCTAAAGCCCAGAAAAATGTGTTCGCTTAAATTTAATTCTCTATAACTTCGCCTTTGGAACCAACTTTCTAACTCTCATAGTTCTGGAGATCTGGGTCATCCTGCCCAATTATGGAAGTGGCCATATACCAGGATTGGGCCATATTTCCTCAAAACCCTGAAACACGTGTTCGCTTAAATGTAATTCTCAACAACTTTGCCTTTGGAACCAACTTTCTAACTCTCATAGTTCTGGAGATCTGGGTCATCTTGCCCAATTATGGAAGTGGCCATATACCAGGATTGGGCCATATTTCCCCAAAACCCTGAAACACGTGTTCGCTTAAATTTAATTCTCTACAAATTTGCCTTTGACAGTAAATCTCCATATTGCATAGTTAAGGAAATATAGACGAACGAAAAACTGTTTTCGTACATGGCCAAGAATCTCAATTTCGTCCATTCCATTGGTCCCAGTGCCCAGACCCCTGTACCGATTCCCACAAAAATTTTTCCCAGTTTTTTGACATCAAATGCTTTCATTTGACACCAAAATGAGGAATGTCCGTGCTATACTTTCTGAGATATTTGCGAAAAAGCTTCACCGACCTTCGAAAAACCATGTTTTTGGTCACTTCATCGACCATATCTCCGGAACCACTTCATCGATTTTGCTCATCTTCGAACTTGAATCATGGGAGGCATGTACCTTTCAGGGGAAAAAAAGATTAGGCTGATCGGTTGAGCCGTTTGGAAAAAAAAGTGGAGACGGACGGACGGACGGACAGACGGACAGACAGACGGACAGACGGACAGACGGACATTTTTTTTATTGCTGATTCGTCATATTTAGACGATATCAGATGCATCCCCCCACTCCCACCTCGATCTACCCCATGTTACAATAATATTGTTTGTAGTAAACGTATAGGACCTCTTGTACTTCGTACGGGTCCAATAAAAAAAATTCAATTTCAAATTATTAATACCACTTAATTATGAATGAAAAATGTTGAACACAATTTTTAAATGCTCCAAAAGTTTCAGCAACAACAACATTTATAAATCATTGATACAAAAAAAAAGTTACTTCATGTATTCAAATAGCATATAAAGTACCTATAAATACGAGAAAAATAATCGAAGTCCAAAAGTGTGTATGAGGAGATATTCTCCACTGATGCCTAATTAAATCATTTCCGTTTCAACAATTTTAACATGTCAAATAAGAAATATGTATATTTGACATTATCGAATACATTAATCTGTTATAAAGAATATATTGAAACCATAAACAAGTATCGGATCGGATAGATCGCCGAATGTCCTACAATTTTTTGTTTTAATTCTTTTTTCGAAGATCACATACATAAACGAGTAATGAAACAAAAGTTTGAGTTGAAAAAAAAGAACGATTTTTAAACAAGTTTCGTGGATGTTGTTTGTAATATATCAAAATTTTCAGATACCCAAAAACGAATGAGACTTTGATGCATTATTTGTGTGTAGTATGGAATTTGCTTCTGAAATTGATCTTAATCGTGATTATTATAGAATGTGGTTATAAGAAGATTTATTATGCTTTGATTTTTGTTTTATTTTCAATATTAAAACGTTTTAATGCAGTACTTTTTTATGTGAGTTATGATTGTATGTTACTAGAGTGATCAGACAAATGAATTATATTTTGGCTCCATTGAACATTTTTATTTATGAAAATAGCTTTTTTTTCAAACGTACATTTACTTATTACGGCTCTATCATGATGATGAGGAAATGACTCTATGGTTTTTTTCGGGTACAGTAACATCACAATTTTCGTTCTGTAAGTGTTCGATTCTTCACAACAATATTTACGTTGTCATGAATCAGCGTTATAAAATCGAATAGTGATCTAGTTTTTTTGTTTCAGGTTATTATAAATCGATTTTCTGTTCTTTTGTTTGTGTTGTTTATCCTAAAAGTTTCACTACATGGAGAAAATGAATCGAAACCCCGTTCAAATATCCAGGCTCGTAGCCAGAAGATATGGGTCTCAGCATACAAAAGACTGTCTACGGTGATGCATTCACGCAAAAAAGGGGAGGGGGGGGGGGGGGAGGGAGGCGTACACAAGATTATGAAGTTATCAGAAAAACGTAGTCTCAAGTGTTATAAAAAATTCAAAATTTTGTATAACAGTTGAGCAGGTGTTTCCGGCTGAAACTTTTTATTTCAGGTTATGTTTTCCTAGGCTGCCCCACGAGACGTTCCGGGGCAACGCACTGGTCATTTCAGAAAAGATAAAACATTTTTAAAATCCCTTTTACTATAGCCCCAAGAGATCTAGCCTTTTGTTGACATTTATCACACTCATGAAAAACTTATGGCCGTTATGAACTCAGATGTCACATGGCGAAAATGAGGCTCTGAGACCTAGGAATGTGCTTCTAATATGAACACATATGTTAGCAGCAGAATAGATCAAGTCTTGCCTCACGTCTGATCAGGCAATACTACATAAGTTTCAACTGTTTCGTCAAACATTAAATTTGTATAGGGAAACATCTTTTTTTGCGAATTAACCATTTTCTGAATTTAATTAAGCGGACCAAAATAATGACTAATGAGTTACTTTAAAATAACTAACTTGGTCCGCTTTATACAAAACACAAAATGAGTAATTCACAAAAAACGAATTTCTTCCATACAAATTTAATGTTTTGTCACAGACGAAGCAGTTGAAACTCGGGGCGCCCTCAGCTGTTTTGTGGCAAATATGTGAAATATGCGCTTGATCCATACATTGAGGTTCTTTCAGAACTATTATATCATCGACCCACAGAAATTACCCAAGACAATGTCGAAAACCCTCTCGAAGTATGTCTTAAGGCCTCTGAAACCCATAATTTTGCCTTCGGAAGTAACTCCCAATTCTAGGAGTGGCTAAATCCCAGAATCGGGACATTTTTCGGGAAATCTCCAAAACACGTTTTCGCTGAATTTTATTCCTTTACAACTTCGTAAGTGAACGTGAATCTCTATACCATGCTATAAATTTTGTAGATAAATTTTAGAAATTACATTTGCAATTGGATTTGAATTAAAAATTTTTGATGTTCACGGGTGAGACACGAACTCACATCCTTCAACTTGCCGGGCTGATGCTCTACCATTGAGTTACCGTTGACATTTTCATTTCAAATCCAATTTTTAACCGTTGGTACAACACGTGGGTGTGTGTTCACTCATTATTTGTATTTGTCAATGGGTTTAGAGTTTTGAAAAATATATCGATATGATGTATACTAATTAACACAAACACAATTCAATGGAGATAGAAATACCAATAATGAGTGAACACACACCCCACGTGTTGTACCAACGGTTCAAAATTGGATTTGAAATGAAAATGTCCACGGTAGCTCAATGGTAGTAAATATGTAAATGGTAAATAATTCGTCGCGGAATATAGCGTAACAATTAGAGAATTATAAATTTTGTTTTACTAAATATTGACGAAAAACCACTTCCTATCGTATATGGCCGAGTTGACTGAATTTCATCCATTCCATTCGCTCTAATGTCCGAACCACCCAACCTGTGGTGACACAGATCGTAGTTCACTCCAAAAATATCATTATTTGTTCAATCTAGTTACCGGGAAACCGGGTATAAAAGCAATGTATTTTTGGGAATAAAATTAGATTTATTAAAACCTCTAACGAGGAAACATCTCTCTTTAATATATGTAGAACTTAGATTCTCCATATAAATGGTAACCCCGACGTGATTTATATGGAGAAGCTAAGTTCTACATAAACCGATTTTTACAAAAAAAAGTTTCCATACTTTCTTGAGATGAAAGTATTCCATTTGTCAACGAATTGAACAATTTCCATCAAATACATGCCGAGTATATGCGAAAAATTAAAAGCTTTTTTATAACTATAAGAATTTCAACGATCTATAGAAATTAACCATGGTAATGTCAAAGGCCCTACCGAGGTACGTCTGAGACCATTGATTTTGATGGCCTTAATGTTCTCCCCTGCGTCATATCAAAAAGAGGACCAGCGTAGTTTCTTCAAGAAATCCTGAAGCTATTTTCTCTAAAATGTAATTCTCACCTACTATGCCTTAAAAATCAAACTTTAAACTGTCGTAATCTTACAGATACAGAGAGAGAATCATAAGCTTGTGCAACTTTTTTATTTCTCTTTTATCTCTATCTTCACATATTTTCTTGCATTTTGAGCATGAAAACTCGGTTTTTCGGTGAAACGAGCTAAAACGAAACGTTGCACAATCTTATGATTCTCCTCCTGTATTAAGTGTCATACCTCACAATTCCAGAAGCTGCTTTATCCCGGGTTTTGAATATTTTTCCATAAAACCCTCAAACACCAGTCCTCTAAAATTGTATTCTCTACAACTTTTCCTTTGGAAACAACTTTCTAACTTCTATAGTTCTATAGATATGGGCCCAATTCTAGAAGTGGTAATATTCCAGGATTGACTCATTTTTCCCTAAAACCTTAAAAGCCGTTTCCTCTCAAATTTTATTCTCTACAACTTTACCTTTGACAGTAAATTTCCATATTGCATAGTTGAGCAAGTATAGATGAAAACTATCTGTGTTCGTACATGGCCAGGAAACTCAATTTCGTCCATTCGTTTGGTCCCAGTGCCCAGGCCACTGACGCAATTTCCACAAAAAAAAATTGCCCAGTTTTGTGAGATCAAATGCTATGCTTGCGTTTGAGCAGACAAATAACCTGATCTGTTTGTGAATGAAATGTTTTATCCAAATGGCGTATTCCTTTCAACATTTAACTGCACAGTTAAAATAAATTGTGGGCAAACTTATTCTAGCCTCTTTCAGTTTATTCAGGTTAACCAGAAATTAAATTGACTGTAATTGACCTAATGATATAACAATTAGTTGATAAATTCATATCCACAAACACATCAGAAAGCTTATTTAAAGGATTGATGCGCTATATATAGGGTTAATGCATCAGTTATCGGCCATGTAGTAGTCTCGCACCAGTAAACGGCCATATTTCAATACGAAATGTACTAGTGAAACTATGGTTTGGCCGGAGACCACTACATGGCCGATAACTGGTGCATTTACCCTACAATTTTAATAAATATACAAGAAAGTTGATACTCTTTTATGTGACACATTTACGATGTAAATTTTGATCTCATACAAAACGAATTTGTTTTGATGTGTCTAAGAACACTATAATGGCTAAAATTGGTTACATTATCGATAGAAACGTATCATTAACATTCCTTCAATTCCTAATTTCAACCGAAAAAATCAAATTAGCGATAAAATTGAACAAAACAATCTTTAAAAACATTCTATGTAATTTTATCGCTAATTTGATCGTATCCGCTGCAATTATTCACTAATTTTCTGCAGTTTCTGCTTATCACAACAACAGTCCATATTTTTTTTAGTTTTTTTAATAAAAAGATTTATATAAATCACGACTTGTGTGAATCATTACTTTCAACTCTTATGATACAAATAACATTTACATAAATTGAGCATTACATACACATGAAAAAGACAAGACAATATGGACGATTCACTTAGATATTTGAGTGAACGCAACATTTTCGGTTATTGGGCACCTTTGTTGTTAAGAACATCGAACATTGAAAGACCCTTACATACAATATGGTATACATATAGCTTTTCGCATTCAATCTGATTTCGTACTTGTCATCATGGCCCCACGATAGTAAGGGGCCGTGACGAAAGTCTTACACGCCAAAAAATTCACAAGAAATTTTTTCGTAGACTAAGGAACATATATACAGGAACTTTTTGACTACCATAATTAGGCAGGATGACCCAAATCTCTAGAACTATGAGAGTTAGAAAGTTGGTTCCAAAGGCGAAGTTGTGGAGAATTAAATTTTAGCGTACACGTGTTTCATGGTTTTGGGAAAATATGGCCTAATCCCGGGATAACGGTACTTCCAGAATCCAGAGGGATGATTCATACCTCTAGAACTATAGCAGCTAGAAAGTTGCTTACAAACTTACAAAAGTAGTGATATCCGCCAAAAAACCTCTTACAGAGGAGGTGTGACGCAAGTCTTTATGTCTGCTTACAAAAGCTGTGAAATCAGAAAAGTGTGACGCATTAATCATCTAAGGTAAAACTTTTTTCTTCCAGTTACAAAAGTTCTGAAATCAGAGGGGGGTGACGCATTAAGCTTCGATTCGCAACAAACATTTTTAAACAAAATTACGTTGAGTTCAAAAAATTGCATCCCGGATTCTACGGAAAATTCTAAGATGAAGTGTCTTTTCACTCTTTAAAATCGGTTCAGTGGATCCGGAGATATGACCTTTAGAAAATGATGCATTAGCCATAGGAAAACATCTTACGTTAGTAGTTAGTCAGTTAGTTACTGGTTTCCATTGACACTTGTATGAAAAACGACTGTTTTGGCTCGTACTAGAAAACGGCTCGATTAATTTTCTTTTTGCAGGGAGTTTCAGCTTAGATTTTGCAAAAATTGAGTGACCCTTCTCGTTTGGGAGCTCGAGCTTCTGGAAGCTCTCACACATATAAAAAAGCATATTTTGTATGTGTTTGAATGTAATGTGTATGGTAGCACATTTTGTATGACATGTTTGGAGTCCAAAAGAAGGTTGTTGGGTTGAGTGTGTAGCGTATCAGGGCTAACGCCAAAACGACGGAAAATAGGCGGGGACTCAAAAAAAACTTTTGATATGTTATAGAGAAAGTTGTGGTGATCATTTTCGGCCATGAAAGTAGTAGCCGGCGTGCTTCGGTTTGACCGTTGCGGCCGCTCAAAAAAAGCATTTGATATGTTGTAGAGAAAGTTAATGGGATCATTTTGAGCCATAGAAATAGTAGCCGCCGCGCATGGGTTTGGCGGCAGTCGCGGCTCAAAAAAAATTCTATGTGTCTGATATCTCAACAAAAACCCCTTCTAAAAGGGAAATGTGACGCAAGTCCTTGCCCCTTCTTCCAAAACAACTGAAAACAACTTGGATGACGCTTGAAGCTTCGGACAAATAGATAAATAAATAAAAGTGTTGGCGTCGTTCTCTACAACATAGTAAAAACAATTTTTTTGTCAAGGGCCGACTTTAGAACCGACCTAGGGCCGTAAGGAAATGCCTCTGACACATACTTCCATAGACAAAAATGTTTCCTTCAATCTGCACTGCAGTATGACAAAAAAATGTTTTTTTGGTTAGGACCGACCAGAGGCCCACTTGAGCCCTAAGCACAGGCAAAAATTTGTTTATGAATATAATTCGGTATACGGTTACCTCTCAAATAGAAAAAGAATCAACAAAATCGGTTAGGATTTGCCCGATTTATGTAAACAAAAACACGTTGGGCCTAGTTTCAGGGTCCTGCCTGAGTCCAAGGGCATCTTATCAAAAAACTTTCTTCCATAAAATGTGAGAAGGGCCCTAGCAGAGACTCGTTTTTAGTGCTCTAGCTTAGTCCAAGGGCTCAAAATCAGAAAAGTTTCTTCTACAAATTGTCTGCCATGCCTAGATCTTTCAAACAAAGAAAGTTTATAACAATCGGAATAGATTTACTCGAGTTATGTACAAAAAACACGTATGGCCCACGGCCTCCCCTATTCCCGGGTCGAAATTCGACTGGTTACCAACGTCGTGGTACGGGTCTAAAAATGCGTTCGGAATGCCTTCCAAAAGCTTTCCAATTCCAATCCAAACAAAACAAGTAAGACAGCTTTGAGATTTGAGAATTACAAATCCTCATTTTTAGAGCCTCCAAAAAATCAAGTGAAATTTTACAGATTTATCAGTTTGGGACGATCACATACGTGATCTTGAAACACAGATCTGTCGATCCTTTGTTTCCTTCCCGGTCATCATTTAAATCATGGCAGCCTTCCTGTCGCCGTCCAGGGTGACAGGTCCCAATGCAGCAACCTCTAAAGGTTGTACCATATAGTCTCCCAGAAATCTGCGCCTCAGTTGAAGAAACCTAGGGCAATCACAAGTGCATGCCAGTCTCCTCCTTCAATTCACAGTGACATCTGGGAGTCGCTGAGAGCCTCAACTTGTGTAGGTGTCGATTCAGCCCACAATGTCCGGTAATCGCTACTACGACCCTCCTAATGCGATTCCGGTCCATCCCGAGCAAATTTTTGGCCTTCTCGTTGAGTTTCGGGAAAAAGAGCTTCGTGTGAGCGCCTTCTTCATACGCTTTCCAGCGTTCCGCGTGTTTCCGTTTCACCCAGTCCTGTAGCGCTTTAATGCACAGTGATTGGGGTACCGGCAAGCGTGGTCCAAGTCCACTTGTCGGAGTTGTAGAGCCAGCTTTTGCTAGCTCATCTGCTCTCTCATTCCCTTCCACGCCCGAGTGTCCAGGCACCCAGACCAGACTGATCTGGTTGTTCAGACCCATTAGGTTCAGGTAATCTTTACACTCTTTCACCAGCCTGGAAGTCGTGATTGGTGGCACAAGTGTCCTTATCGCTTCCTTACTGTCGAAACATATAAGGAATTCTTTCCCGCGCGTTCCAGTAGGTAGTACTTCATGAGTCCCCATTAGCGCTCCAAAGATTTCTGCCTGTGGAACGTTAGCAAATCCACCCAAAGGGAAAGATTTGCCCTCTCCGGTCTCTGGAGCGTACACTCCAGCTCCTTCTTAAGTCTTATATCCATCAGTGAATCTGACTATACCACTTCCCTGGCCGGATGCTTGGCGTTAAATCGCCTCGTGAAGTCGATTACCGGTTTCATCCTATCCCTGGTCATGGTAAAAATCGGGTCTAAGACCACGTTACGTATTTTACCATGTCCGGTTCGGAAATTTGGTGTCCACAAGCCGTTTTGCGCCAACCTGTCAGCCGTGGCAAAAGCCCTAGCTTGGACTATCAGGTCTACAGGTGGCAAATTCAGCAGTGTCTTCATCGCTGCGGTGGCTGTGTTTTTCATAGCTCCAGTGATGCAAATGCATACTAGCTTTTGAATTTCACTCAAGTCTTTCCTCGCCCTCTCGACGTTGAGCCTTGGCCACCACACAACCGAATGGTTGAAAATCATTAAAAATAACCGTTGGGAAACTGTTTGTATTTTCCTTCAATAGATAAAATAGATGAAAACCAGAGCAAAGCCGTTAATTAGTTTAAAATACGCTTTAATCGTCGTAACTAACACGCTCACTCGCGAGATGAAATTCGGTGTGCGTTCGACAATTTCGACAGTGGTTTACCCCTCGGCGAACTATCTATCTCCGAAAAATCCAAAAATTGAAATTTATCATTTTCCCGGCAACGTATCGAAGTTAAGATCAAACGACTGAGACATGAAGAAGAGCAATCTAAATCAATCACTTTCCAGCATAATGGTCCCAATGTACAACGACAACAATCAGATAATTATATCGAGTCTTCATTTAGATTTTGGATTGTTTCATTTCTTGCATTAATCAGAAACAAAAAGTAAAATCGAAGATTTCAAAAAAAAATGTATTGGACATTCCATTCGATATCGAAGTAAATGTTACATTAAATTAATCAAATCATCTATCAATCAGCCGTATATTATTCGTTTAAAATGTTTACATCTCAATCTGCGTCACAAAATATCTTATTATGGTAAATAAGTTGGTTCGGAGAGAAGAGAACAAAAAAAGACATACTCGTAGTATCGTGGGAGACAACATTAAAATGCGATACTGTAAACTGAATGAAGATGAAGAATGAAAAAAAAGTCATCCTTTCGAGAACGTCAACTTAATTTCCTTTTGGATTTTAAAATGAAATCAAATAAATCCGTCAGACTGCATGATAATAATGTACGGAGAGTTACCATTGGAAAACCATTTTTATATTTTATTCAAACAAAAGAACTAAAACATGAATCCGTGAGTAGATTATTTGAAAGAGATATACAGTAATTGGATCAAATTGTCCGACCTACACGGTTTCGAAATTATGTTGCCGTGGTATTAGTTAAGTTTAAGTTTTACAAATAATAAAATACAAACAAAAAAAAACTGAAGAAACGGGGAAAAGAGTAGAAATTGCAATTCATATCAAAATCAACAGGCACCGACACAAAAACTCATTATGCTAAAAGCTTCACTTAGCTCCATTGAGCATTATTTTATATGTGAATCGTGATTTATGAAGATGACATTTTATAAAAATACATTTTTAGACCTGTACGAAGCATATGGGGATTGTGTGTTTATCATTGCATTTGTAACCACTCGAACTTTCATCTCGGATTAGAGGGTAGGTACCTATAGTTTTTCTCACAAATGATCGTAGTGTCCTGTCATATCAGACATTCGATTAAAAGTATACAGAAACAGTTTTATGTTTCTGAACGACGGCTCAAAAAATCGGCTTAAGAACGACTAGGGTAGGTGCACCGGTTACAGGCCTTTTTTTTGTTCTTTTTTGAGAACAAAAGAAAAAACAGTAGAGGCTCGTCGACAATCTCTTAACAGGCTCTTATATTAATCGGTGTTCTAATCGTCACTACATTGCCTCATAGTTAATTCCGTACCTGTTCACTTAAATTACATGACTCTGCGTTCAGTCCAATCATTCCAATCGAGGGGAAAACCACTCGCGAGAAAATGTCCCAACAATTTCATTTCCAAAAATTCCAATCACTTCCAATAATTCCATTTACTTCCAACAAATCCATTTATTTCCAATTATTTCCAATTTATTTACAATAATTCCAGCGTTACGGTGCGTTACGAGGAGAGGGATGGTGGGTTTAGAGCGGTAAATTAACGTTACGCGATTTAAGAACGACCCTAAAGGCGGTAAAGATAGCGACAATACAAACGCTATCGAAAATCGAGGTAAACTTAATAGAAGAAACGTTTTTCAGACAAAATTTAAAAAAAATTGGCAAAATGTTTTCCAATTCTAAATAAAATTTACTTTGCTTACTATTCGCTAGGCGACATACCAGTTATACCGAAGAATAAAAGAAGACGAAGAGAAGTTTCAAACATGAGAAGAAAAAGGAAATGAGAAAAAGAAACGAGCAAAGGAAATGAAAAAACGAAACGAATAATTCAAAATATCAAATATTCAATGAAAGCAATACGATTAAATATTTTCCGGCATTTTATTTCCAAAATTTCCAATTTATTTCCAAAATTTCCATTGATTTCCAAAATTCCATTTTATTTCCAAAATTCCATTTTATTTCCAATAATTCCACTACACTGTCCCAACAACTCCATTCCCCCTCGATTCCAATGTGACTTCCTTGCTTTTACTTACGTTATCTGTCAAGAACTTTCCAAGATGTTACAACCGAAACTGTTCGTTTAGGCTTGAAATCAGAGACATGATATTGCGGCTGGGTTCCCCATATAGACTATTCACTGGTCGTACTCAAATTTGGGTCATCCTTATAATGACATATAATGACAATTTTTGCTAAAAGAGTAAGGATACAAAAGGACAACTTTTGAAGAGGAAAAACTCGTTCTTTAGGAGAATTATTTGCTATACCGTGAAGAGGTTAGTGGAAGCGACTGAAGATGACCAAACCACACTCGCCTGTGACCACCACTAAGCCTCGAGGAAAATAAATAAGATAAAGAGATAAAAAGATAAATAAATAAAATTAAAAAGGTCAAAACAGCTTCCGTTCTTCCAATGAAGTTACTTAACGTGAAATTTATGAGGTGAGGGAAAAGCAGAGAAAGTTCGGTCTGTTTTTTGATTTTTAGTTTTCGTTTTCAAATGAATGGAAAGTAGTTTAGCGTTTCAAACGTCTTGTAAGAGAGTCAAACTTCACTTTTCTTTTCTTACAGCTTTCGAAAAAATTAAAATAAAATTTATCGCTCTTTCGGGCTTATGCAAAGAATTTATTTAACTTAATTGCTGCAGAAGTAAACCTTCAGTTTTCCTTGCTTTTCTTAGGCATGCAATTAATTGATAGCTAAAAAGAAAGAATTTGATCGCTAAAAGAAAGAATTGTAAAAACCCCCGTTTTTTCTTTCCCCGCCTGCGGCGCGCATATCTCAACTTACTACGTCACATTTCGCCTCACTTTGGCTCCACGATTGCTCCGCCCCCAGACCCCCGTGCGATCAATTCTTTATTTTTCGCGGTCATTTCTTTTTTAGAATTATCAGTTTAAATTCTTACCCTTTTCTTATAAACCCCCGAATCGTTGATTCAATCCCGAATAAGGACGAGTTGAGCCACTTTCTAGGTCCGTCCTGGCTCATGAGTGAAGATCATTTTGCGCCGTTGGGAATTTTCCAGTCTTTTTCTTGAAGGTGAAAATTCACTTCTTAGGTCGTTCCTTCTATCTGACGCCGCGGTGTAATGTGTTATGTCTCAACTTTCGTCCGTTCCGCTTTCGGAAAGCAAAAGCAGGACAATAAGGACAAAACTGAAAAAGTAGGACAAATGAAGAGCAAGTTATCAAAAACCGATAAGTCCAATTTCATTTTTTTAGTGAATTATAAGAAATATGAAAATGGACTTATCGGTTTTTGAAAACTTGTTCTTCAAATAAGGTCAAGTACGACCCCTGACTATTAGATTTCTGGTCGAGGAGGCCAACTTGAAACAGATACTATGATCCTTTGTTTCTTCCCCGTCACTCTTCTTTCATTCCACCTCCTAGTTATGAATTCTGTATTAGTTAGATTTCCACATTAAATGTTCCCATTTTCACACAGCACACGCACATACATCTTCGAGCCTCTGGCACAAGCCGTACACGCCAAATGAATCTCGCTTTTTGGGCACGGGCATTACAATAAATCTTCTATCCTCCGTCGAAACTATGTAAATTCTAAAAGGGCCCGTAATTGCAGTGAATCACACACAACTGAAATACCTTTTTCTAGAGCATTTGTATGCTTAACGTGATGTCCGAACTACGCCTATATATTGTAGCTGCATATATAGGATTTCATCTGGTCGTCATTATATCTCCGCCTTTAAATAGACTTAGATATCTATTCATCGTGTATGGGTGACGTCATACATGTCGTTCTTCTGTGTACGGTTCGCTGTGGACACTAAAAACCACAACTACCCATTTTTAGAAGCTGTGGTATACTTAGGAACGTTACTTTCATGCTGCAAATTGAAGAAAAATCCAAACATACCCTATTCACACGGCACATAAGCATGCACCGAACAATGCCCTCCAATCGGCTCCCCTACAAAATCCAGAGGCGTCAAAATCCGGACAAAAAATCCGGCGGCTAAAAAATCCGGAGGTGTCAAAATCCGGAGGCTTCAAAATCCGGTGGCTTCAAAACCAGGGGGCGTCAAAATCCGGTGGCGTCAAAATCCAGAGGCATCCTGATGATGTTGTTGCGTCTGGATTTTGTAGCCTCCACATTTGGTAGCCTCCGGATTTTTATTAATATACTTAGTATTAATAACAATACTGTATTTTGAATTTTTTACAAATTTAACATTTAACTTAAAATATATCACAGCGAATGAATGATTGTAATTCATTGGCGACGCGACGGCGAGTGTCTTAATTATATTTAATATTTGGGGTGCTCTGCCCCCTCACTCCCGCGCCTGCGGCGGGCTTGGTTACACCCTGCAGGCTTGGTTACGCCCTGCAGGCGGCCATATGTGCATGGGGCTTTGCCCTAAACCCCGCTAAGGGCTCTGCCCCTTAGATCCCGCAAGGGGTATATTCCCCCTGACCCCCTATGCGGGGGCTGCCACCCCTCGACCTCGCTTTTTTTTTATTTTATTTACGGCTTGCAATACATATTCATAACACAATTTGTATAAATAAACTGTAGCTGCTGTAAATAACCATACATATTTAGTCCGTATTTCGTCCAGATTTTATCCTAATTTTTTATTTTCTTCTGGATTTTGACGCCTCCGGATTTTTGGTTCGGATTTCGACGACTCTGCATAGATACCCTCAGAAGAACACCGCAGCATAGCACCGCTGACCATAAATAAAACGAACACATGCAGAAAAAGCGCGATCCAATGATCGGGCGTCAGATGCATTCAGATTCGAAGAGTAAACAGAGTCAGCATACGTAAAAGCCGGCAAGACCAGAATCTTAACAAGCATCAGCCATATCTTCGTCGAGAACAGATGACTGTTTGACCACAAACTACGAAGCCTGACGAACACTTTCGAGCGCACATCTTCTACCTGATCCCTTTGTCCGCGTATGGGATTACCATTCCGTTCAACAGCACAAATGAAAACAAGTGGGGCTTCAGCAAAGTATCGCTTTATTACGTTTACTACAAACAATTTTATTGTAACATGGGGTAGATTGAGGTGGGAGTTGGGGGTATGCATCTATTATCTTCTTCAGTTTCAGTTTCGCTGCAGTGCGATACGGTTGCTTTTTTTTTCAACTGCTATTTTAATACAAAAGTAAAATATTTACCTGAATAAGCATAACTCATTAAGTGAATAAAAACAAAATAAGTGCATACATTGTATTATCTGAGTCAAATAAAACAGTGAATTGTGAGTGAGACCAAGAGTGATCCCCCGAATGGGAATGCTACCAATAGCACGTCCCGGGATCAGATCTTAATGAACAATAAAAGATCAGCTACTGAGCTAGACCCGGATTGCGAAACCTGTCAACTCAACGTTAAGAGGCACACAATGCCTAAACAAAATGTCAGCCAGCCTTCGATTGCCGACGTATTTGGTAATAAAAGGACTCTAATTCAAGGCTCTATTCTACAGCGCAGTGATAGCCTACCTAACTTAAATGAAACGCATGAAATGCAATCAAATAACGAAACGAACTCTAAAGAAAATACACATTATTCTATACCTACACAAAATTCATTCGGAATATTAAACAACGTAAATGCTGAATTACCAAAACAGCTTAAACATAATAAAGTGGAAAAATCGAGAATTCCACCAGTCACTGTTGTTGGAGCGTCAAATTTCACCTCCGCTTTAACAATATTAAATACTATAGGAATTAACTCCACGTACATGTTAAAGTACATGTCAATTGGAACGAAAATACTACTGAACGATATCGAGGCCTACAAAAAGTTTAAAACTGCCCTGTGCGACAAGAACATTCAATTCTACACGCATGATGTCAGCTCAGAAAGGTTTGATAAATTCATACTATCAGGTATCGCCACGACGCCTATAGATGCTATATATGAATCTCTCATAAAATATCAAATCGAACCGGTCGAGATAAGAGAGATTACGATGAAAACAAAAAAATTCGATTGTGAAGGCTCGTATGTTGTCTCCTTCAAGCAAGGCACAACAAATCTACAAAATCTGAGTAAAATTGTCATAAACTACACAATTCCGAAATGGCGGATTTTTAAAAAAACAACAGGAAATGTTACCCAATGCAGACGATGCCAAACGTACGGTCACGGCATGAGAAATTGCAACATGAACCCGAAATGTTCCAAATGCGGTTTAAATCACTACATGGACAAGTGCGATAGCCCAATTCAAAAGTGCGCGAATTGTAAAGGAGACCACCCAGCAACCTCCCTGGAATGCCCAAAGCGTAAAGAATTTCTTCTTATGAGAGACAAACTGGGCTCTTCCAACAACAAAAATAAACCAACAAAAAAATACCCAACAGCCCCACTGAAGAACTCAACAAACTTCCCTGAAATGAAAAAGCGGCCGTCATCCAGAAATGACAACTCAGCCCCAACCCAGAAAAATCAAACCATACCAGCTCCCAGAGTAAATAAAATTTTCAGCAGTTGGTCCGAAGCCCTAAAAAATGGCTCAAAAACGTCCGCCCCCATAGCAACTACCGCTGACAATGATAAATTCAAACTTGAAGAAATAGGCCCCATAATGTGTGATCTACTAAAGGGTCTAAAAATATGCCAAAACAAAGAGCAGCAACTCACCCTTATGTTCGAGATGGCAACCAAATATATCTACAATGTTACCCCTTAAGGAACTTGGTATAGTATTATGGAATGCCCAAAGCATTCGTCCAATTTATAAAATCAATGAACTCTCAAATTTCCTGAACAAGCACAAAATTGATGTTTCCCTTATTTCAGAAACCTGGCTTAAATCCGGTGAAGGTTGTTC
This sequence comes from Pseudolycoriella hygida, assembly GCA_029228625.1. Lineage (NCBI taxonomy): Eukaryota > Metazoa > Arthropoda > Insecta > Diptera > Sciaridae > Pseudolycoriella > Pseudolycoriella hygida. Next base: position 36,848,757 of record CM055403.1, on the reverse strand, counting down.
AATCCAAAATTTTACCATCTACAGAAAAGATAGACCTGCACCAAACAAGCGAAACGCTGGTGGAGGGGTGGCAATTGCGGTCAGAAGTGTTATACCCCATGTGGAACTGCCCGATCTGAGCTTGGATGTAATAGAATCGATAGGCATAGAGATTTGTGGTATCCAAATGTACTCCATTTACTTTCCCGGCTCCAAGCTGAGTCCTTCAAAACTGCAAGGTTTCAAAAAAGACATTAGTCGACTAATGTCACTTCGTGGCAAATTCTTAATCGGAGGCGACCTGAACTCTAAGCATAGGCTCTGGAATTGTGTGAAGGCCAATTCCACTGGTAAAATAATATTCGAGGAAATGCGAAAGAGAAACTTCAATATACATTTTCCGGAAACTCCCACTTATTACCCGCCGCAGACTAACAGATCGACTCCTTCGACTGTGGACTTCTCTCTCTCTCTAACGGTCATTTCAACGTGACTGACGTGAGGACGATAAACGATCTGTCCTCCGACCACCTACCAGTGGCCCTCAAGGTAGAGCTTTCGCAATCCTTCCAACCTTACCTTTCGCCAAGGCGTTGCTACTCTTCAGCAAACTGGCCGGCCTATAAGTCCTACATTGACAGAAATATTGACCTCAACAAAATGTCTAAAAGTTTGACCTCTACACACCTGATAGAACAATCTGTCAAACTTCTGACAAACCTGATTAAGGAGGCCGAAAACTACGCAGTCCCACTGTTAAAGCCCACCGAACAGGTGTTGCAGCTACCAGACGAAGTGCAGCAGTTGATTTCTCTCAGAAACTACAAGCGACGTCTTTGGCAAAGAGGCAAGCTACGAGGTTTAAAACAGGAAATCAATTTCCTAAACAGGCTTATTAAGGCCGAGATAAAGTCCTTCAATAATGAAAGGTGGAATCTTAAGCTTGCTCGCTTGAAAAAGCACTCAAACCAACTATGGAAGGTAACGAAAATTTTGAGAAACACTGTTAACAAAATCCCCCCGATTAAAACATCCATTGGCACCCTCACGACGGACGCTGAAAAGGCAAACGAAATCGGAAGTTCTTTCTGCAAAGCACACGCGACAACATTCCATGTTAAGAGCGATCCAGCCACTGAAAGTTCCATCAATAGTTCCATAGTAAACATTAATTATTTCAACTCTACCATCACTGAATCTGCGTTGCCCACCCCCCGCGAAATCTCTCGTCTTATCCGCGGCCTAAAGATTGGCAAAAGCCCTGGAGATGATTCCATAAATAACGCCCTGCTGAAACAGCTTCCAAAAAAGGCCGTAATTCTATTGATGTACATATTCAGAGCATGCCTGAAACTAACATATTTTCCAGAAGCCTGGAAATTTGCGAAAGTCGTCCCTATCCCAAAACCCGGAAAGGACCTAACTTTGGCGTGCAATTACAGACCAATTAACCTGTTAAATTCATTAAGCAAGCTCCTGGAAAAACTCATATTAAGGAGACTAAAAGCCCACATCTCTTCCAACAATATTATCATGAACGAACAATTCGGCTTCCGTGAGGGCCACTCGTCCAATCACCAATTAGTCAGGGTACGCAACTACATACTCGAATCGCTGAGAAAAAAACACTCAACTGGCATAATTACCTTCGATATCGAAAAAGCATTCGATAGTGTATGGCACAAAGGCCTCCTACATAAGATGTTCATCCTAAAGTTCCCACTATACTTGACGAAAATTATCCAATCCTTTCTTCTTAGAAGATCCTTCTATGTTGAAATTAACGGCGAAAAATCAAATGCTTTCACAATTTTAGCTGGTGTCCCCCAAGGCAGTGTCCTGAGTCCCACACTCTACAATATCTTCACTTCCGATTTACATATAACCAAGAGTGAAAAAGCGTTTTTCGCTGATGACTCCTGCCTTTATCAAGCAGCAAAGTCACCCCTCAAAATTCTGAGTAAGCTTAACGCAGCCACCAGACAGCTCACCGAATATACCACGAAGTGGAAAATAAAGCTGAACGATTCAAAGACCAATGCCACCCTGTTCACCAAGAGGAGGTCACAAAAATGGCTTCCTCCTCAAGGGATTGCAGTCCGTGGCTCCGAAATAGACTGGAGGTACATCATAAAGTACCTCGGGGTCACTCTAGACAAGACTCTGACCTTTAAGTCACATGTGGATCTGATATACTGTAAAGCTTTAAAGCTACTTGGCGCGCTCTACCCACTATTAAACAGAAACTCAAAGCTGAGCACTGAAAACAAGTTATGTGTCTACAAGGCAATCATTCAAAGTGTCTTGCTTAGTGCTTGCCCAGTTTGGGGCGAATGTGCTAAAATCCACATTGCGAAGCTCCAACTATTACAGAACAAGTGCCTGAAGATCATCTACCGCTTGCCGCCGTACTACAAAACCGCTGACTTGCATGATCTCGCCTCTATACCAATGGTTCACCACCAAATTTCGAAGATCAACTTGAACTTCAAGTCAAAAATTTTAAGCTCAGTTAATCCCATCATCAGGAGACTGAACTGAACAACCTTTAACTGTGATATTAGTCCTTAGTTCTTAATTAAAAAATAAACTCATTTGAAGTTTTTTGAAAATTTTCTTCTGCCCATAAAACAAAAAACATTTCAAACAAGAATAAGATTCTAATAATGATGATAATATTATAGTTTGAAAAGCTAGAGTAAATAAGCTGAACACTAACCACTTGATCCACAGTACAATATTTGTAACAATTGATTTATTGAATAAAGAATATATATATATATATCTATTATCTTCTAGAGATGACGAATGAGCAATAAAAAAAATGTCGTCTGTCTGTCTGTACGTCCGTCTCCACTATTTTTTCCCAACGGCTCAACCGATTACCCTAAACTTTTTTTCACTGAAAGGTACATGCCTCCCATGATTCAAGTTCGAAGATGAACAAAATCAACCTATTAGTTCCGGAGATATGGTCGAAGAAGTGGAGGTCGGACATGAAATTTTCGAATATCCATGAAACTTTTTCGCAAATATCTCAGCAAGTATAGCACGGAAATTCCTCATTTTGGTGTCAAATGAGAGCGTGTTTCAGGGTTTTAGGGGAAAATGGCCAAATCCTTGGATGTACCTTGGGTAATTTCTATGGATCTTTGAAATTCTTCCAGTTATAAAAGAACAGACAACGTTGGATTGTTTGCTTATTCGTATATTTAGGTACGTGCGAGTCTCTTTGCCACATCTATTCTGTTTGCCATATCTATTCTGATACGTACGGGTCTTTGGTTATGTTTTCTTTTTACATTTTATATGGTGACGAAATGTCAAATGATGATGACTTTTGCTATATTTTTAGTCTATGTTTGGAACCGAGCGGCATATCAACTCTCTGCTTGAAATGAATCGAGTGGCCTAAGCTATTAGGTAGGTGTAGTTGGTAAGTTCCATTGAATAGGTCTAACGCAGTCTATTCAACCGTTCTTCGAGGGGAAGGTCAGACATGTAATTCTTCGAGTTGGTAAACAAATTTTCCGGCCAATACATGAGCTTAATTTATTCACCAAAGCAACAAATCAACGAAACAAAATTTGACATCAATAAGTTAAGGTGTAATTCAACTACCGACTGCGGTGAATAAATTGTATCGAGAGAATGACGAAGAGAATGTCGAATTTACATTAAGAGGTAGGTCCATTGTTATGGGACTATATCGATCTTGCATAATCTTTTTTTAACACTAATATAAACCTTGACACGTTGAGACTTTATAAGGAATCGTACGGGTCTGCTTAGCTCTATGTTTTTTATTCCTTTGCAAAGATCTCTCATGCCCGTTTTATTGCATGCAATAATGAGATTCAATGAAGTTGTCATTAAATAATGAAATTAGCTTTAAATACTTCTATTAGAATGGTATCTTCCTTTCGTGGAATTTTAATTCGCCAACAATTCAATTAAACATATAGATCAATGAGATCAATGCCTCTCATTGTTTGTGATATTTCAATGTGGCACGAGTGCAAATTAAGAAAACGTGCGTTTAATGTATCGTGACACCTAGATGTTTAGATAATGCTACACTTTTGCTCCACTCTAATGACATCTACGGTGGGTCTAGTTTCTATTTTGTCAACCAAACAAAAATAAGAGATTTTTAGATTTTAGCTAAGAATTACAAAATAATGAAATGAGTTTAAGCGAATTTTGTGAGGAAGAAATTCCTAAAATCTTTTAGAAAGACACATGTAGGATTGTTAGTAGGCGTGGAGACGGACTTTTTTCTGTTCAGGTTTATTTTCCTTTTAATTAGCAAAGGGACAAGATGGGATGATACAAGTAAAGTGAAAAGAGCATTAACATAGCCATTCTTCGAATTCGGATTGAATTCTAAGCCAAAAGTGAGGTTCTTGGAAAGTTATGGTCCTAGAATATTGTCCATTTCTTTAATTGTGTCAATAATATACTTTTTTGTCCATTTCTTTAATTGTGTCAATAATATACTTACGCTTGTCATTTTTCTCATCTCCATACTTTTAATGGGCACTAATGAGATTTTCCATCGTGTCGTCGACTATGTGAAATTTTAAATGGTTAACCACAACACATCGAAACATGCGAAGAAGCATGTACTAGGCCAATCCCGAATCGGTTGACGGAAGTAGCTGGGAGACGTTAGCTGCGGATAGGTTCTTTTGGAGATGAAGAAGACTTTCAACTGGTTGTAGTGTACTGTTTCCAATCTAATCCAGGCTTTCAGAGAGCAGCCGATTTAAAATAAATCTTTTGTTTAGGTACTGGCGTTTATATTTTCTCCCAATGCGTTTTCTACAGAAATTTTTTTGCAGTTTTCGCTCTGAAAACGTATATGGTGTGGATTGTGAGTATAAATTTCGTGAGCACTTTAGGGGGGGTCTTTCGAAAAGCGTGCGAAAGCGTGCACAACCGTAGCAGTTGATAGAAGTTCAAAATGTTACTTTTCTCCTTTAGGTTTTAATTTTTGTTACAATGTTACAGCCTTCTAGCCATTTGCTTTCTGTAAAAAAAAAATGGCACATTGGGCAGTGGCATAGGAAGTGTTTTGCTCTTTCTGGTACGTTACCTACGGATCAGTCCCATCTTATTCTGATGATATCTCAGTTTGAGTGTAAGTCTAGCACTCCTACTAACAACCTCAGGTACTTACTTTTAAGGCTCAAAAGATATTTGGTGGTTAGCCAGTTGCATCCCTCCAACATCTCTTTGGATTGTCTACAGTGTTGTAGCTTGTTGGAAGCTTTTTGGTGTCCCTCTTCTGGTTCCTGCTTCAGAAGTCTCACCATTATCTGACATTATCTGAGGAACTCGAAATTTTTTTAGTTAAAACTTAAATGCTATTTGCATATGTAAATACCTATTTCTACATAGTTTTTCTGTTCGCAAGTGATCTTCGACAAAAATATTTTGCGTTAGGTGCATGTCTTCAGCACCCCCACTCGAAAAAACAATTTAAAAGAAAAAAATTGAAAAATCAAAAAAATATTTTACTAGGATCGACCTAGGGCGCTAGGAAGAGAACTTACACTCATACTTCAATAGGTAAAAATGTTATTTTCAATTTTCTTTCGGACTGATCCTACGACTGACCTAGAACCCTAACAAGAGGCTAAATTTTTTCTTGAGTACTCTTAAAGCTTTGATTACTTCTCAAATGAAATTTGCTCGATTTACTTACATAAACCACGAAGGGCCCTAGTCGGCCCCTTTTGTAGGGCTTAACCACTCACTTATCTATCCAACAAAGAAGAAATTGATGAAAATCGGTTGAGATTTAGTCGAGTTATATACAAAAGAACTTTTTAACAGCCCTAGGTCAGTGGCCCATCGTCCGAAAACGTCCATCTTCAATCCCAAAACCCATTTTGGAACTATAATTCAATGGAAAACAAATTTTTAAAATCGGTATAGTTTTACTCGAGTTGTCGTGTTGACGGACGGACAAATATAATTTGCTGATTCAGCATCTAAGGACCACGATTGGTGCCTCACACTACTCCACCCATCAAATCGACTACTTACAAACGTCGTGGTAAACGGATAGGACTCATAATTTGTACGTGTCCAAACAAATTTTACTCCGTACCTGGCCTGTCCACACTTCTCCTATACCTTATAACACACAAGTGCTACTTTTGACATATCCCCCTCCCCTCTCAGTTAAGACAGGATTTATAAACGATCCCTTAAAAAAAAAGTCAAATTCGAACCAAGCGACTAAAACTGTGTTTGTACTAAGCATTATTTTGAATTTTTCGTCAAGTGGCGCTGACGTTTTTTTGCGCAAGGCGCTGAAAACCTTAATCCGCCTCTGACTGCAAAAACAAAAAAAAATATTTATCTACAAAATTTTCCTGATACCATTAACGGTCACTAGAAACTATGTCGAAATTGAATAAAAAAAAACAAAAATTTCGAACTGCTCCACCCTATAGCACATTCAAGCTATCTGGGATTGTACATAGGTACATACCAGCTTGAATATTGCAAGGTCAAGGTCAAGGCAACTACAAGCATGTTATGGCTGTTACAATTTGGGATTGCAGTATCGTTTTTTGGGTGCAATTTTAAAATGAAACGATTTCAATAGCTATTGTCGAAGTCGAAAAAATCTTTTAATATTTTGTAAAATCATAACAATTCTTATATACCTCTGTGGCTGTCTAGGGAGATAAGTCATACATTGGGCCATTCCACGAAAACTCCGTTCCTACGCTCGAAATGCTCAGTAGTTGCGTAAAGATATTCATAGAAGATGGTGCATCAGAAGGATTGATCCCTCAACTAGAGGTTAGTTATTTTTCTATGACTATCATTTTGAAACTACTGAGAATTTCATGCGTAGGAACGAAATGGTCCGTGTTGTATCAAAATTTGTTTTGTTGATTTCTTGCTTCGGTGCATAAAAACTTTTACGTTTCTGCAGGATAATTTATTCGTCCTCTCGGAGGATTACATCCCTTGCCTTCGGCTCGGGATACAAACTTCCTCCTTGAAGATTTTCCCGCAGATGCGTAATAATTATTATTCACCGCAGTGCGTTCCCTAGGGCGTTAAATCATACATTAGTTGTTGGTGTGAAACTTTGTTTCGTGATTTGTTGCTTTGGTGAATAAAATAGCATAAACATCTGCGGCAAAATTTGTCTATCCACTAGGGAGATTACAAACCTCTCCCTCGAAGCTAATAAAAAATCGCTGCAGGCGCATAATCTACAATAATTTTTCTCAATCGTGACGTTCACGCAACGATTCTCAAGACACGCCATCTAAACGCATAAATCAGGTACTTCGTACATGTTTAACAATGGGTTTCGAAATCACCCAGGGTCTCTATTTTTTACAAGCAAGAACGCGTTCCCCACTTTTATCTCGCACTTCGAGCGAAGACGACCGGGCCCAGGGTATTTATGCTTGTAACGAAATAGAAACTCGTATGGAAACTTAAAGTACAAAAATTACCATTTACCTGCTATCGAATCTAGTACAATCGTTAAAAGTGCTCTGCTTCAAAGGAGCGGGGAGTAGGCATTTCTGACGGTTGATGCAGCACGCATTTTACTTCGATTTGTGATTCGGGTTGCTCTATGTGTAGCTTTGTGTGTTGTGAATATTTTTTTTAACTGGACGGAATTCGTTATTCATAGCTCTTGAGATGGGTGATTTTCTCGATGATAAAACGTTTGAGGTATAAATTAAATGAAAATTCGTCTAGTCATGCCATTCGCAACTTTCAGTTGAAGATTATCAACTTCGAATGCTTTTATGTGATCAAAAAGTGAAAATTATGTTTATAAACAAATCCAATTTTTGTTTGCTAAATTAGGATCTGATGCAACTTACAGATAGAAATCTCATCTCGCTTGAAGAATGGAGTGAGATCAATTTGCCCGAAACGTAATCAAAACAAAATTTCATTCTCACTGATTTTGTGGTAAATTGTTATCTTTTACTGAATTCAGATTATTTGAAGATGAGCTTTTAATCCGAGAAGATTTGCATGCCAGTGACGAAGGACCTAGTGTTCCAACGCAAGAAGTGGCTACTACCTCAAATACTGAGGTACCAAATCCCTCTAAATCTACATTTTAACATCCACTGCATTTATACAAATGCTTTTGAATTTCTCTAGGTAGCTCGACCCACAGAGCCAGAGTTTCTTTGTGACATTTGCGGAAAATTATACACCAGAACCGGTTTATATGCACACAAGTTGAGTGTCCATTTCCATGGTGAGTAGTTCGAAGTTAAAAAAATTCTAAATCAACAGAAACTTTTCTTATAGAAGGGAAGAAATTCACTTGTGATAAATGCCAAAGGTCGTTTGGTCAAAAAATAATATGAAGATTCATATGAGGAATAAGCACATTAGACCTGTTCAAAATCCTAAGTTGTCGAAAAGTTGTAGGCTTAGCCCGGAAAACAGTGCCAAATGTTCCCCTGAGAAAAAGTTTCTATGGGGCCGAGGCCCAAAATCGCGATTTAGGGAGTGCTCAAATCGAAAAACTGAAGAAAATCGTCGAAAATTTCAGATTTGTCCACTTTAGACAAATTTAATGTTCCAGATCGATCTTGAAAGCGAATGTTAAGGCAAGTTTGGTTATTTTAGATCAAAACGGTCCAGAAAAAAAGGTGAACATGTCTATAGGGTCGCTTAGGCTCCCAGTAGCTGTGGAGTCTCACTCAAAGGCCAAGGTGATGGCCGGCAGTGTCGGAGCCCGTTGGAAAATTTCTGCGTAGCTATCTCATTGCTTATATAAGGGAAATGTAGGCCTAGGGTAGGACTACAAAATATCCCAAAATGGTGGCTCTAGGTGTAGAGATGTAAAAAATTTCAAGACCAAACTTCTAATATGGTGGTGCAATTTTATTTAGGGCTGTTTTTTAAAAAAATATTTTCGATTTCGACAGGCTTTCGCTTCTGAAAAATTTCTAATATTTGTGAATCTTAGAAAAATATTTTTTTGGAATTTTCCGAAAGTTTTTGAAAGGTCGCGAACTCGCAAAACAGGCCTTTTTGGCCATTTTGGTGGGTTTTCGATAACCAATTGCCACAAAATCAATCAGATCGGATCTTAGATTGTTTAACTGGAAAGCCATGTCCATTACCTGTCTAACGACACCCCACATTGAGAATTGGATTTTTGGCAGCGATTTCATTGTGCTGATTTTTGCAACTTTTCGGCCATTTTGGCGATTTTTGAACTGTAACCTTCGCACGGTTATCCAGAACTTCATTAAACGATTTTTATCGGAAATACATGTGCATAAGCTTCCAAACGACAATCTACATGGTGTATTTGGCGAGGAATGGGATTTTTGGCGACTGTTAGAGTTCGAGTTTTCCGGACTGTTTCTGGACTGTTTTGATCTAAAATAACCAAACTTGCCTTAACATTCGCTTTCAAGATCGATCTGGAACATAAAATTTGTCTAAAGTGGACAAGTCTGAAATTTACTCCATTTTCGACGATTTTTTTCAGTTTTTCGATTTGAGCACTCCCTAAATCGCTTTTTTGAGCATCGGCTCCATAGAAACTTTTTCTCAGGAGAACATTCGGCACCGTTTTCCGGGCTAAGCCTACAACTTTTCGACAACTTAATTTTCCCATATAATTTTGGACAGGTCTAAAGCACATAGGCAAACGCAAAAGTAAGTAGTTGGGATGCTTAGGATAATAGAAAAACTCATACATTTAGGAGGAAACCGCTTTATCTCAAGGATATGCGGCCATTCATTTCCTTCAGTATGTCAATTAGAAATGCATGAAAACATCTATAAAAGTTGCTTGTTAAAGCGCTTGTACACATACACGTCCACTGTACGAATGGAATTATTTCGTCGCTTCAGACGCTAACACATCTTGAACAGTTGTGTTATATGGAACATTTAGAAGAGATCAACATTTCGGCATCCAGTGCCAATCTTCGGCCAAGTCATGCAACTTGATATGTTGATGGAAAGGTGAACGACGAAACATTGAAGCTTCTATATATCTCGGCTAGAGTAAGGGTGCATTTGATAATACCCGGCTCGATGATATAGCGAAAGGAAAGGTAAATGGAACCATTATCGTGTCCATACTAAGAAGAGGTAGAGGGAGAGGCCACAAAATGTGGAACGAAGATAAAGATGAATGTCACAAGAAGTTGCCCTCAGGGGGGATATACTATACTACACAGCGATGAGGACTGTTGAGTTATGGTGTACGGAAAGAGGCCTTAGGGTCAACTCAAAGAAGACAAAGATTATACTTTTTACTAGGAAGAAAACAGATGGGAGGCCACAGATGGGTTCATTCCATACGTTTGGTGATGAAGTTACTCCTAGAGCTATGGTAATACCTGCGAGTAACATTCGACTCCAAAATGACGTGGATCCTTCATCTAAATGATAAAGTTGATAAAGCTGTGGGAGTGTTCTGGATGTGTAGGAGCGCATTTGGTAGGAACTGGGCTTTGTGGTGGATCTACACAGCTGTAGTAATGCCGATGCTGTGCCTTGGCTAAATAGTCTGATGGCCCAGAGTCGAAATACACACAGCCAGTTAAGCTCCCGGTAGCCTTCAGAGGCTGGCTGGGGTCTGTATTACGGGTGCGAGAAATTCCATTTCAACCCTGGCCCTAGGGACAATTCTCTGATTGCCCGCGTTAGAACTGTTCATTAAATCAGTTGCGTTCAGATCGTATAAAATTGTGAAGGATAATGGCTGGTGGGAGCAGGGATCGTCGGCCGGACATGCCAGTATCAGTAAAATTATTAGGAAAAAGAGCGGGCATGCCTAAAGAACAAATAACTGTGGAATGGATGCTGGATGACAAAAGAACTAGTTATCAGGAGCAAGAATGTTTAGTGAAGAGCTCGGATTGGAGGGTCACTGGTGTACGGGTAAATACGCATCGGTGAACCAATCTCCATGCTTTGTTCCTCCGAAATGTTTAAAGGCGTTTCCGCTAAAAATATTTTCATTTACACCGACAGTGAGTCCGCGATCAAAGCGGTTGAGTCGCCTCTGGTGAGGACAGCCCTAGTGAGGGATTGTAAGAGTTACCTTAATTGGGTTGGTAGGGTTCATAAGGTCACGATTGTGTGGATACCGAGTCACGCCGGAATTTCGGGTAATGAAAAAGCGGACGAACTAGCCATATTGGCGCGGATAGCTGACTTTAGGTCCACAACCGTACCTGGGTATAACCAAGAGCACTATCGTGTCGATCAATAGGGGGTGGCTTCAGGAAGAACATGAGAAAGCTTGGCTAGGTTATGAGGGCGCGGTACACACTAAAGCTTTCTGCAAGAAACCATCTAGTGATTGGAGTAAAAAGATGGTTGGGCTAAGTAGACCCAACATCAAGAGAGTGATTGAAACTATTAAGCATCTCTATACCATAGGGAGCTTAGATGATCCAATGTGGTCTTGCCGGGAAGAGACATAGCGTCAAATTGTCCTCGATATAACGGTATCCAGATGGCCATCTTCGGCAAACCGGTGTTGAGCGTACTTGTCTTAAGCCACTTGGATGTGCAGAAACTGGCCTTATTCTTGGCGAAAACGAAACGTTTGTAAGTCGCCTCTCATGAGGAGAGGTCCGGGGTAAAAGCCCGGTCAACCAACTTGGGAGAAGCGTTTTGGTATTATTAGTTACCTTGAAGTGACATCCTCTGCCTTATGGCAGGGGGATTTAAGGGAGTTTGAAACAAAGGGTCAATGACCTAGGTTCCAGGGATCAGACCCTCCACAAATATATGATCTAAATCTAATCCAATCTATCTCGACCCGCAGTGAAACGGATTGTATGTGACATTTGCGGAAAATTCTATAAAAACGGCACCAGTTTAAAAGCACACAAGTCGAGTAGCCATAGTGAGTAGTTCGAAGTTAAGAAAATTCTGAATCAATTGAAACTTTTCTTATAGATAAGAAGACATTCACCTGTTATATATGCAATACGTCGTCTAGTAGCAGAAGTAATTTGCAAAGACATATGAGGAATCAGCACAATCCTGAAAGTAAGTAGTTGAGATGCTTAGAATAATAAAAACATCCGCAAAAAAACCTCTTACAGAGGAAGTGTGACGCAAGTGTTTTTTTCTGCTTGCAAAAGTTCTGAAATCAGAAAAGGGTGACGCATTAAACTAAGGATGTGCAGAAATTGGAATAATTCTTGGCGAAAACGAAACATTTGTAAGTCGCCTCTTATGAGGAGAGGTACGGGGTAAAAGCTCGGTCAAATAACAACAAGAAGCGTTTTGGTATTATTACTTACCTTGAGGTGACATCCTCTGCCTTATAACAGGGGAATTATTTCAAACAAATATAACAAATATAACAAATTTCCCGCTGATAATATAGATAACAATAAAAAACAGTAAACATTTAATAGCTGATATTCTACATTTACGCTCACAACGCCATTTTTTTTTTTTTTTTATTTTTTTCAACTCTCATGCTTAGAGGGTTAGTCAATACAGGGTGTTCATTACTCGCAATCAACAAATTCGTCGTCAGATGTATCGCTGTCTGTCTCTTTTGTTAAAACAACAATGTTCTTGTCAAAAACTTTTTTCAAAGTGAACAAAGTCAGTAATGGGGACGTTACTTCACCATAATTCGCGTTCAGCAGATTTTGATGTTTGTTTTTGTGTATGTGTATGGCTTCGTGAAATTCAATTTTCCAGTGGTCCCTAACTTCTTGCACAAGTTTTAGGTCACTGATGTGTATTTTATGTTTTGAGCTGAAGATGTGTCTACCTACGGCTGTCTTTTTTTCCAGTGCGCTGAATTTACGTGTTCGTTAAATCTAATAAATAGTTTTCGTATTGTCATTCCATAATAAATCCTGCCGCAACAGCTGCACTGAATCCGGTAAATTTCAGACTTATGCAAATCTAACTGTGGATCTTTAATTGAACCTATCAATTGATCTTCTTCTCCTTCTCCTTCTCTATCGTGAATTTTACGGCGTTCGGTTTTATTTTATCCATTGTGTCTTCGAAAAGTTTTTTGACTACTTCGAATTTTCTAGCGTTATTAACCGTTTGTATACTCTGGGAAAAGATGGATTTTTAACTGTCGACATCTCAAACTTACACATGAAAACCTCTGCTACAAAACTAGATAATGAGTTTCCAATGCTTGTTCCGTCGGTCTGGACATACCACTGATTCCTAAATTGGAAAATGTTTTGTTTCATGCACACCGTCGTCAAATCTATGTATGCATACACTAATTTCGGGTCCAGATGGCATTTTTCTTTTAGCCATTCTTCTAAGAATCCTATCGGTGGTCTGATCGGGATACTAGGGTATAAAGCAGTTACGTCATACGATCCCATTTTTTCGTTTCTTCCTATCCTGGTGCCATTTATCTCTTTTGCAAATTCTATGCCGTTTTTTACATAAAGGCCTTCAGGTGGTGGGAGAGAGCTGAAAATTTTTTCAGCTTTTCTGATTTCAGAACTTTTGTAAGCAGAAAAAAACACCTGCGTCACACCTCCTCTGTAAGAGATTTTTTTGCGGATATCAGTACTTTTGTAAGTTCGTAAGCAACGTTCTAGCTGCCATAGTTCTAGAGGTATGAATCATCCCTCTGGATTCTGGAAGTACCGTTATCCCGGTATTAGGCCATATTTTCCCAAAACTATGAAACCCGTGTTCGCTTAAATTTAATTCTCTACAACTTCGCCTTTCGAACCAACTTTCTAACTCTCATAGTTCTGGAGATTTGGTTCATACTGCACAAAATTGCCACAAACAAACAGACAAACAAACAACCAAAGAAAGAAAGAAAGGTTTACCAAATTGACTATTCAAAAATATTCGATTTGGGTCCGTTTCCATACAAAATATAATATTGATTAATTCATATCTCCGGATTGGCTGAACCGATTTTAATGAGTAAAAGAGCATTTCGGCATAAAATTTTGCGTAGAATCCGGTAAAAATATTTTTCGGGGGTACGTATATATGCTCCTTAATCTACGAAAAAATTTCTTGTGAATTTTTTGGCGCGTAAGACTTGCGTCACGGCCCCTTACTATCGTGGGGCCATGATATGCAAGGGACCCTTACGCATCAGAATAGATGTGGCAAACTGAAAAGATGTTACTCTTAAGTGTATGAACTTACGTCCACATTACATTGGATTTGAGATTGCCGAAAGGGCAATATTGAAAAACCCGTCCGAAGTAAAGGGGCAAAAAACCTCTCCAAATCCCTAAAAAGGCATAAAATAAAAAAGAAATTTCCAAAAAAAGTTTGAAGAAAAAATTAAAAACAAATTTTTTTTGTAGTAGGACCGATCTTAGAACTGACCTAGAGAGGCCTCTGACCCGTACTTCCATACTGAAATTTGAACGTCTTTCTACTCTAAGACACTGCAGAAAAAACCTCATCATTAAAGAAATATTCACGAAAAACGAACAAATATCGTGTCGCGTCGCGTGACGTGAGTTTGGCCCACACTAAGTACACTACGGCCCGAACAACTTAACAGATTTTCTATAATTTTTAAAAAATGTCCAAAAGACATCAGATTTTGAACACCGGAATAATTTGGTTATATGGGTTTACCTGATTTATGTAGAAAAAACACGTTAGGCCCTAGTAGAGATTCACTTTTAGGGTCCTGGCTGAGTCCAAAAGCTCAAAAGCTCATAAAATTTGAGGCATGCCCAGGCCTTTCAAACAAAAAAAAAAAATTATGAAAATCAGAAAAGATTTACTCGAGCTATGTACGAAAGACCCAAAACCACTTAAACGGCCCTAGCTCGGCGGCCCTTGGGCCGACAGTGACCAGATTCAATCCCAAAAAAGACGTGTTTTTTGCATATTACTCGAGTAAATCTTTTCCGATTTTCAAAAAAAAAATTCAATCAAAAGGTCTGGGGCCCAACAATTTATTGAAGAAATTTTTTTTACTTTGGCTCGCTGGACCGGAGCTAGAAGAGCAATAAAGAGGAGGACCGACTTGTTTTTCATACATAAATCGAGTAAATTCCATTCGATTTTCGTCATTCTTTTTCTTTTCGATAGGTTTGCAAAGCCTTAAGAGCATCCAAGAAAAAATGTTGGCCCGGGCCCGCTTTAGGGTGGATCGATCTAGGCAATTTATTTTGGAAAAGTTCAAATATTTTGAAAACTCTAAGTGATAGAAGATCGGCGCAATGGCAAACTTTTTTGTCTATGGAAGTATGGGTCAGAGGCCTTTTCTAGGTGCTAATATCGGCTGTAGTACAAATAACATTTTTTGAAAATAAATCTCTTGAGCCCGCCTTGGAACTTCGTCAACCTGGCTAATCAAACGAACTTGATATTTGTTTATGATTTGGAGTATTGAGTAAGACATAGAGTGGGACAGATGAAGTACTGACTTAACACCAAAAGTAGATATAGGGAAGGTTAATGTTTTAGACGATTGCATCAGCAGTTCTGTTTGGTTTCCATTAGGAAATGCAATCATAAATTTTGAATTAGAGAGGCAGTTTTTACAGTTTCGCTTCTTAATTTTCTATATAGTCCTCCATATCGTTGAACTGGAAGTTCAAATTGCCCTTTTTGATCCTCTCTATATCATGCCCGCAGCGGTAGCGGAGGGCGTGACGCAGACCTCACACCCTAAAGAAAACGTCCACAAGCCCAAAAAAACTCCATACAAAAACCTTAGAATTTTTAATTTTTTGGGATCTTGGCGCCATCTTGGGTTTTCGTAGGAAAAAATTGGGTTTTTTTCTTTTTCAATTTTAGCTTCGGAATGACAATACTTTCAGAGTTGGTTTCTTCGGAAATGTTATAGAGATTGGTGATTAGATTTTTTTTTGATCCTAAGAAAATGGCTGGCAGCTGTCAAGGTGACGCCATCTTGGATTTGTTAGTAAATTAAAGTTTTCTCAGTAGTTTTTATAGCTATTTAGATGGTTTCTTCTGGATGATGAGCTAGAGTTGTAGAGGAGTGACTGTATAGATTTATGCACATATAAGTGGCGGTGGCCACCGCAAGCTATGACAGCCGAGCGAAGTGCCACCGCACCAAAAAAATTTTATGAACTGGGGTTGTAGAGGAAGTGACTGTGGACATTTCTGTACATGTAAGTGGGAGGGGGTGATATCACAACAAAAAGCTTCTTCAAAGCATAAAGGATAATGGCTGGTGGGAGCAGGGATCGTCGGCCGGACAAAAAATTATTAAGAAAAAGAACGAGGCGTTCCTAGAGACCAAATAACTGCAGAATGGAGGCTGGATGACAAAAGAACCAGTTAACATGAGCAGAATTGTTTAGTCAAGAGCTCGGATTGGAGGGTCATTGGTGTACGGGTAAATACGCATCGGTAGACCAATCGGAGAAATCTGCAATCTCCATGCTGTGTTCCTCCGAAATGTTTAAAGGCGTTTCCGGTAAAAATATTTTCATTTACACCGCGACAGTGAGTCAGCGATCAAAGCGGTTAAGTCGCCTCTGGTGAGGTCAGCCCTAGTGAGGGATTGTAAGAATTACCTTGACGGGGTTGGTAGGGTCATAAGGATCATAATAAGGTCACGATTGTGTGAGTCACGCCGGAATTTCGGGTAATGAAAAAGCGGACGAACTAACCCGTATTGGCGCGGGTAGCGTGACTTTAGGTCCAGAACCGTACCTGGGTATACCCAAGAGCTGTATTGTGTCGATCATTAGGGTGTGGCTTCAGGAAGAACACGAGAAAGCTTGGATAGGTTATGAGGGCGCGGTACACACTAAAGCTTTCAGCAAGAAACCATCTAGTCATTGGATGGAGTAAAAAGATGGTAGGGTTAAGTAGAACATCAAGAGAGTGATTGAAACTATTAAGCATCTCTACACCATAGGGAGCTTAGATGATCCAATGTGCTCTTGCCGTCTGGAGGAAAAGACATAGCGGCAAATCGTCCTCGACATAGAGGTATCCGGATAGCCAAACCGGTGTTGAGCGTCCTTGTCTTAAGCCACTTGGATGTGCAGAAAATGGCCTTATACTTTCCAAGTTTGCGGGCTTTAATCCGTAGAGATTTGAAAAGTGTCGAGTTACTTTTCATAGTTGGGTTTACTCAACAACGAATTCTCTGAACTTATACTTGGCGAAAATGAAACGTTTGTAAGTCGCCTCTTATGAGGAGAGGTCCGGGGAAAAACCCCGGTCAACCAACTTGGGAGAAGCGGTTTGGTATTATTACTTACCTTGAGGTGACATCCTCTGCCTTATAACATGGAGAATTGTTTCAGTTTGAAACAAAGGGTCAATGACCTCGGTTCCTGTCCGATCCAGCAATCGGACTCTCCACAAATATATGATCTAAATCTAATCCAATCTATCTCGACCCGCAGCGAAAAGAATTGCATGTGGCATTTGCGGAAAATCCTATAAAAACGGCACCAGTTTAGAAACACACAAGAGGAGTGCCCATAGTGAGTAGTTCGAAGTTAAAAAAATTCTCAATCAACAGAAACTTTTCTTATAGATGGGAAGACATTCACCTGTGATATATGCCATGTGTCGAGTAGTTGCAAAAGTGATTTGAAAAGACACATAAGGAATGAGCACCTGAGTAAGTAGTTGCAAAATATATGTTGCGAAAAAGCTCGATAGTATCTAAGTAAGTGTCGCCTAAACTCTGAAGTGTATGAAATGACGTCCACATTCTATAGGATTGGAAATTGCTGAAAGGGCAATATCGAAAAGCCCATCCGAAGAAACGATGTAAAAGCCTATCCAAATATTCAAGAAACCCCCAAAATAAAAAAAATCAAAATATTTTTACAAAAATGTAAAAACGAAAATGTTTATTTTCAAAAAATGTTATTTGTACTACGGCCGATCTTAGAACCGACCTAGAGCACATAGAAAAGGCCTCTGACCCATACTTCGATAGAAACAATATTTGTTATTGACACCGATCTTCTATCACTTATGGTGCTCAAAATGTTTGAGTTTATCGAAAATATATTGTCTAGATCTATCCACCCTAACATTAGGGCCATATTGGGAGGCATCATGGCCAGCGCATCACCGAAACCAAACAACTTTTCCTTTGACACCGATCTTCTATCTCTAATAGTTTTCAAAATATTTGAATTTTTCCAAAATAAATTGCCTGGATCGATTCACCCTAACATTAGCGGCCATCTTCGGCTCGGTCCAGGCCCAAATTTTTTCTTGGGTGCTCTTAAAGCTTTGATTACACATCGAATAGAAAAAGAATCACGAAAGACGGATGGAATTTACTCGATTTATGTATAAAAAACAATTAGGGCTCTAGTCGGTCTGCGTCTTTAGGGCTCTAGCTAGGTCCAGCGACCCAAAGTAAAAAAAATTTTCTTCCATAAGTTGTTGGGCATTCCCAGACTTTTCGATTAAAAAAACCTATGAAGAGACCGGTGCGTATCAGAATAGATGCGGCAAACAGACTTGATGTTACGAAAGGACTCGAACGTACTAAAGTAAATATTGCCTTACGTCCGCAATAAATTGTGTTAGAAATTGCCGATCGGGCAATATTGAAAAACCCGTCTGAAGAAACGGTTAAAAAACATTTTCGAAAGCACGAAATTGACCCCCAAATAGAGAAAAATTTTCTCCTCAATTTTCTCTACAACATAGCAAAAAACCGTTTTTTGGCTATGGTTAACCTTAGTTCCATAGACAAAAATGTTTCCCTCAATTTGCTCTGCAACATGGAAAAAAATTTATTTTTGGTTAAGGCCGACCGACCCGAGCCCCACTTTAGCCCGAAGCGCAGGCACCGTGCCCAAATTTTGTTTTGATTCGGTACTTGGTTACCTCTCAAATAGAAAAAGAATTCAATTCAATTCAATTCAATTCACATTTATTTATGTACAATCAACAAAATCGGCTAGCATTTACCCGATTTATGTAAACAAACAAGTACGGCCCTAGTAGAAGCTCAGTTTTAGAGTTCTGGCTGAGTCCAAGGGTATCTAATCAAGAAATTTTCTTCCATAAAATGTAAGGCATTCCTAGACCTTTCGATTGGTGCTGAACCTCGGTTCGCCCATTTATTCTAGACCTTTCGATTAAAAAAAAATGAAAATGGGAATAGATTTACTCAAGTTATGTACAAAAAACACATATGGCCCTAGCAGAGACTCGTTTTTAGTGCCCTAGCTAAGTCCAAGGACTCAAATTAGAAAAAGTTTCTTCCATAAATTGTCGGCCATGCCAGATCTTTCGAACAAAAAAAATTTAAATTAAAATGCTCCCCACCCCTTTACTCACGGATCGAAACTCGACTGGTTACAAACATCGCGTGGTATACGCAATAAACCCCTTTTCGAAGCACTACGTTCTTCGTACGGGTCTAAAAAGTTTTGAAGTTTGCTTCTTGAGGCAAAGTTTGTGAAAATTACATTTTAGAGAAAATAGTTTCAGGATTTCTTGGCCCTATTTTTGATATGGTGCAAGGGAGAACATTTAGGCGATTTGACATTACCTTGGGCAATTTTTATCTATCTTTGACATTCTTATAGTTGTCAAAGAACATAAAACATTGGATTGTTTGCTCATTTCTATATTTCGACACGTTCGAATTTGTTTGCAACATCTAGGGTGACGTTTTTTGAATTGGAACAACTTTAAATTGGAATGCATTGTTTCCATTGTTATTGTTCCAAATCAAAAAATAGTCTGATTTTGATTTCGAACGAATTAATCAATGA
This sequence comes from Pseudolycoriella hygida, assembly GCA_029228625.1. Taxonomy (NCBI): domain Eukaryota; kingdom Metazoa; phylum Arthropoda; class Insecta; order Diptera; family Sciaridae; genus Pseudolycoriella; species Pseudolycoriella hygida. Next base: position 36,829,060 of record CM055403.1, on the reverse strand, counting down.
GCGTTCCAAACTGAAAATTAGGCGTTCCAATTTAACATTCGCCGTTATTTGTAAGAAAACATTTGTCATTATGGTTGAAATTTGACTGCGTTCCAATTTATTCCAATTCAAAAATCGTTACCCTATTCTGATCCGTATACGTGTCCCTTGTACATATATGTATTTCGACGGCAACATTGCGGATGTTCCGGAACATCAACGAATATGAAGAGTTTCCATACAAGGCCAAAGCTGCCAGTTAACTAAATTTTACAATCTTTCCCGGTTGGAACAATTACAGGAACGGAAAAGTGAAAACCGACAAGTTTCTGATTTATCATACGAATTTACCGTACAAATCAGAAACTTGTCGGTTGTAACTTTTCCGTTCCTGTTCTAGAATTTGCAGACTTTTTTATAAAGAAAAATGGTTATTTACATAGCTAGGAAAAATATAATGTTTTTGACGAGTGTGAAGTTTGCAGCCCGCGGCGAAGCCAATTCAATTTTCCGAGTTTCGTAGAATATTGTTCATTCCGAGGGTTCAGAAAACTGCTTTTCTGTTTTAAAATAGGATGAAAACAGCAGTTTTCCGTCCTAGGAATGAAAAAAATTTATCGCCCGCGCAACAGTATGACATACATTAAACCTCGTTATTCGGCACACAAAATAACATTTTAACGTCGCACTAACACATGTAAATGTATATTATTTACTTACTGACCGATAAAATATTTACTTTGTACGAAGTAAATACTTTATCGGTCAGGGCAGTAAAGTATGTACTTTACTTATATAAAAGCGAACACATTTAGTTATTTTGATTTTGTTTCAACTGAAAGTTTAACATCTTTAATGAAAAAGAAATTCATGCTGCCTCAAAATGAATGGCATTCCATTCAACATATCGCATCACTAATTTTTTTTCGTAATAATCAAACAAAAATAATGTTCTAAGTGTTAATAGAAAGTTCTAGAATTACATGCATAGCCCGTGCATCTACAAAACAATTTGTCATATTCCAATTGTAGTGAATGTGACGTATAGTAAACAACACATGAACATATTTAAATTCATCCATATTTTGATTTCTTGTTATTTATCTAATTTGAAAATGTTAAGTAATTTTTAGTCCTATTAACATCATCAAAACATTGAATTTAGTGATTTGCAAATGTTCGTATGACACCTATCCAATCAGAGATAATTCGAGAACTACTAGAAAATAAAATTGTGATGTGTTGGTTGTGTTGTTAAGATTGTTCGTGAAAAGGTATTTGTTTTAATACATAGCGAGCGGTATTGTTGTGTTACATTGACGGTACATCGCCAATGTATACATAAAATAAATGCCACGAAATTGCACGAAACTGTGTAAACTGCACGAAACCACTTATAAGCTGCACGAAACCATGTAAATCTAGTTACTGTGTAAGGTATGAAACGCTCTCATCGTACTAAACGAAAAACATGGCCGCTTTGTTGTTGTCAAAGCAAACGTGTGGAAAATATGTGAAATTTTTTGGTGTGTTTTCAACATACCGCTCGCTTATGCATTAAAATTTTGAACTGAATTGGCTATGATATGCAGTTGTAACACATCTGCGATTACGACACCTCACCTTTGGCTCGGATATCGCAAACTTTCTTAGATGTGTCTCAACTGAATTACATAGCCAATGCAGTTAATAACTATAAAGAACTCAGTTCAATGTATGTCATACTATTGCTTGGGCGTGTAATATATACTCGAATAAAGTATAATTCTGTCGGCCATCCATAATCTATTATTGTTGAAAAAGTAGGCGAGTCTAAAAAAAGTAGTTCATGTACACTAAAGGTCATTAGTTCGAGTATTACATGTAACGCTTTTTCAACTTTCCAACTTTTTTTGAACGAATATTTCTTCGTAAATCATGAGAATTTTACCGAATGCCTTCAAAGAGTGAAAATTTCTTTTTAGAAGAGAAGCCGTTCAAGTGCGATAAATGTCACAAGGAGTATCTTCACAAAAATACCTTAAATAAGCATAAAAAACGAAAACACGTGAGACGAAACAAGGTCTGCATTTGCACTTTGCACTAAGTTAAGGAAATAATGAAAACATTTTAGGACAGCGTTGAAAGTGGTGGCCCAAGTACTAGCCAGGAAGAAGACATTGAATGAGCCATTTTTTAATGTCACAATGATGAGCTAAAAGAAGAAATGAAAACCTAATGACTTCTGTAGATGAGAATTGCAGCGTGTGAACCTGCAGTTATTGTGCAAAGCAACTTCTCCTTTTGTCCATCTGAAAAAATCACCGTAGTTGTTGAGACATTTGATTTCTTGACGCCTTAACTTAGTGTTAACAATTTGATAAGTCAGCGTAAATGTCTTGACAATGTTTTTATATTTTGTTCATAAAGTCTTTTTATCTAATGAGTACTTGAACAGTTTCAGTTTCGCTGCAGTGCGATACGGTTGCTTTTTTTTTCAACTGCTATTATAATACAAAAGTAAAATATTTACCTGAATAAGCATAACTCATTAAGTGAATAAAAACAAAATAAGTGCATACATTGTATTATCTGAGTCAAATAAAACAGTGAATTGTGAGTGAGACCAAGAGTGATCCCCCGAATGGGAATGCTACCAATAGCACGTCCCGGGAACAGATCTTAATGAACAATAAAAGATCAGCTACTGAGCTAGACCCGGATTGCGAAACCTGTCAACTCAACGTTAAGAGGCACACAATGCCTAAACAAAATGTCAGCCAGCCTTCGATTGCCGACGTATTTGGTATTCAAGGCTCTATTCTACAGCGCAGTGATAGCCTACCTAACTTAAATGAAACGCATGAAATGCAATCAAATAACGAAACGAACTCTAAAGAAAATACACATTATTCTATACCTACACAAAATTCATTCGGAATATTAAACAACGTAAATGCTGAATTACCAAAACAGCTTAAACATAATAAAGTGGAAAAATCGAGAATTCCACCAGTCACTGTTGTTGGAGCGTCAAATTTCACCTCCGCTTTAACAATATTAAATACTATAGGAATTAACTCCACGTACATGTTAAAGTACATGTCAATTGGAACGAAAATACTACTGAACGATATCGAGGCCTACAAAAAGTTTAAAACTGCCCTGTGCGACAAGAACATTCAATTCTACACGCATGATGTCAGCTCAGAAAGGTTTGATAAATTCATACTATCAGGTATCGCCACGACGCCTATAGATGCTATATATGAATCTCTCATAAAATATCAAATCGAACCGGTCGAGATAAGAGAGATTACGATGAAAACAAAAAAATTCGATTGTGAAGGCTCGTATGTTGTCTCCTTCAAGCAAGGCACAACAAATCTGCAAAATCTGAGTAAAATTGTCATAAACTACACAATTCCGAAATGGCGGATTTTTAAAAAAACAACAGGAAATGTTACCCAATGCAGACGATGCCAAACGTACGGTCACGGCATGAGAAATTGCAACATGAACCCGAAATGTTCCAAATGCGGTTTAAATCACTACATGGACAAGTGCGATAGCCCAATTCAAAAGTGCGCGAATTGTAAAGGAGACCACCCAGCAACCTCCCTGGAATGCCCAAAGCGTAAAGAATTTCTTCTTATGAGAGACAAACTGGGCTCTTCCAACAACAAAAATAAACCAACAAAAAAATACCCAACAGCCCCACTGAAGAACTCAACAAACTTCCCTGAAATGAAAAAGCGGCCGTCATCCAGAAATGACAACTCAGCCCCAACCCAGAAAAATCAAACCATACCAGCTCCCAGAGTAAATAAAATTTTCAGCAGTTGGTCCGAAGCCCTAAAAAATGGCTCAAAAACGTCCGCCCCCATAGCAACTACCGCTGACAATGATAAATTCAAACTTGAAGAAATAGGCCCCATAATGTGTGATCTACTAAAGGGTCTAAAAATATGCCAAAACAAAGAGCAGCAACTCACCCTTATGTTCGAGATGGCAACCAAATATATCTACAATGTTACCCCTTAAGGAACTTGGTATAGTATTATGGAATGCCCAAAGCATTCGTCCAATTTATAAAATCAATGAACTCTCAAATTTCCTGAACAAGCACAAAATTGATGTTTCCCTTATTTCAGAAACCTGGCTTAAATCCGGTGAAGGTTGTTCAATCCAAAATTTTACCATCTACAGAAAAGATAGACCCGCACCAAACAAGCGAAACGCTGGTGGAGGGGTGGCAATTGCGGTCAGAAGTGTTATACCCCATGTGGAACTGCCCGATCTGAGCTTGGATGTAATAGAATCGATAGGCATAGAGATTTGTGGTATCCAAATGTACTCCATTTACTTTCCCGGCTCCAAGCTGAGTCCTTCAAAACTGCAAGGTTTCAAAAAAGACATTAGTCGACTAATGTCACTTCGTGGCAAATTCTTAATCGGAGGCGACCTGAACTCTAAGCATAGGCTCTGGAATTGTGTGAAGGCCAATTCCACTGGTAAAATAATATTCGAGGAAATGCGAAAGAGAAACTTCAATATACATTTTCCGGAAACTCCCACTTATTACCCGCCGCAGGCTAACAGATCGACTCCTTCGACTGTGGACTTCTCTCTCTCTAACGGTCATTTCAACGTGACTGACGTGAGGACGATAAACGATCTGTCCTCCGACCACCTACCAGTGGCCCTCAAGGTAGAGCTTTCGCAATCCTTCCAACCTTACCTTTCGCCAAGGCGTTGCTACTCTTCAGCAAACTGGCCGGCCTATAAGTCCTACATTGACAGAAATATTGACCTCAACAAAATGTCTAAAAGTTTGACCTCTACACACCTGATAGAACAATCTGTCAAACTTCTGACAAACCTGATTAAGGAGGCCGAAAACTACGCAGTCCCACTGTTAAAGCCCACCGAACAGGTGTTGCAGCTACCAGACGAAGTGCAGCAGTTGATTTCTCTCAGAAACTACAAGCGACGTCTTTGGCAAAGAGGCAAGCTACGAGGTTTAAAACAGGAAATCAATTTCCTAAACAGGCTTATTAAGGCCGAGATAAAGTCCTTCAATAATGAAAGGTGGAATCTTAAGCTTGCTCGCTTGAAAAAGCACTCAAACCAACTATGGAAGGTAACGAAAATTTTGAGAAACACTGTTAACAAAATCCCCCCGATTAAAACATCCATTGGCACCCTCACGACGGACGCTCAAAAGGCAAACGAAATCGGAAGTTCTTTCTGCAAAGCACACGCGACAACATTCCATGTTAAGAGCGATCCAGCCACTGAAAGTTCCATCAATAGTTCCATAGTAAACATTAATTATTTCAACTCTACCATCACTGAATCTGCGTTGCCCACCCCCCGCGAAATCTCTCGTCTTATCCGCGGCCTAAAGATTGGCAAAAGCCCTGGAGATGATTCCATAAATAACGCCCTGCTGAAACAGCTTCCAAAAAAGGCCGTAATTCTATTGATGTACATATTCAGAGCATGCCTAAAACTAACATATTTTCCAGAAGCCTGGAAATTTGCGAAAGTCGTCCCTATCCCAAAACCCGGAAAGGACCTAACTTTGGCGTGCAATTACAGACCAATTAGCCTGTTAAATTCATTAAGCAAGCTCCTGGAAAAACTCATATTAAGGAGACTAAAAGCCCACATCTCTTCCAACAATATTATCATGAACGAACAATTCGGCTTCCGTGAGGGCCACTCGTCCAATCACCAATTAGTCAGGGTACGCAACTACATACTCGAATCGCTGAGGAAAAAACACTCAACTGGCATAGTTACCTTCGATATCGAAAAAGCATTCGATAGTGTATGGCACAAAGGCCTCCTACATAAGATGTTCATCCTAAAGTTCCCACTATACTTGACGAAAATTATCCTATCCTTTCTTCTTAGAAGATCCTTCTATGTTGAAATTAACGGCAAAAAATCAAATGCTTTCACAATTTTAGCTGGTGTCCCCCAAGGCAGTGTCCTGAGTCCCACCCTCTACAATATCTTCACTTCCGATTTACATATAACCAAGAGTGAAAAAGCGTTTTTCGCTGATGACTCCTGCCTTTATCAAGCAGCAAAGTCAACCCTCAAAATTCTGAGTAAGCTTAACGCAGCCACCAGACAGCTCACCGAATATACCACGAAGTGGAAAATAAAGCTGAACGATTCAAAGACCAATGCCACCCTGTTCACCAAGAGGAGGTCACAAAAATGGCTTCCTCCTCAAGGGATTGCAGTCCGTGGCTCCGAAATAGACTGGAGGTACATCATAAAGTACCTCGGGGTCACTTTAGACAAGACTCTGACCTTTAAGTCACATGTGGATCTGATATACTGTAAAGCTTTAAAGCTACTTGGCGCGCTCTACCCACTATTAAACAGAAACTCAAAGCTGAGCACTGAAAACAAGTTATGTGTCTACAAGGCAATCATTCAAAGTGTCTTGCTTAGTGCTTGCCCAATTTGGGGCGAATGTGCTAAAATCCACATTGCGAAGCTCCAACTATTACAGAACAAGTGCCTGAAGATCATCTACCGCTTGCCGCCGTACTACAAAACCGCTGACTTGCATGATCTCGCCTCTATACCAATGGTTCACCACCAAATTTCGAAGGTCAACTTGAACTTCAAGTCAAAAATTTTAAGCTCAGTTAATCCCATCATCAGGAGACTGAACTGAACAACCTTTAACTGTGATATTAGTCCTTAGTTCTTAATTAAAAAATAAACTCATTTGAAGTTTTTTGAAAATTTTCTTCTGCCCATAAAACAAAAAACATTTCAAACAAGAATAAGATTCTAATAATGATGATAATATTATAGTTTGAAAAGCTAGAGTAAATAAGCTGAACACTAACCACTTGATCCACAGTACAATATTTGTAACAATTGATTTATTGAATAAAGAATATATATATATATAATGAAAAAGCAAATTGTTTTCATTCTATTTCAAGGAGCATCAACTGACGCCTATGATAAGACCATCGTCCGAACCGAAAACTCTTTTTCCTAAACATCCCTTGCCATATTACGAAGAACGTGCTTTAAATAGAAGACTTCCATATTTCTCTTTGAGTTTTATAAACGGATTCCAAGATTGCAAACATTCCATTTCACGAAGTGACAGTCCGTCAAATTGGTGACATGAAAAAATGGCCAGTTCAATATCCCCCGCATACTGTCCATTGATACCCAGTCAAATATCATCCGCTTCTAATTTTTCTAATCTAAAATCTTCCACATCCACCCCAAAAACTTCCAATATTGTATAGTTCAATCGAAAAACGACAGTTGGAAACTTGGCCGCGTCAATATCTCCCCCGTGTCCATAGTGGATGCAACAGCGGGATAATTTTTTTATCTTCGAGGGGTAGGTTACCATCCCGAGCCGAAGGTGAGGGATGTATTCTCCCGGGATGATGAACGAATTATCCCGCAGTTGCATATGACATTTTATTCACCAAAGCAACAAATCAACAAAACAAAGATTGAAACCAAGAATGAATGTATAATTTAACTCCCTTGAGATGCACTGCGGTGAATAAATTCTGTTTCTGTAACATCCAATCTAATTTCCTTTATAATTATATCTACCGCAGTACATTAACATCCGTCCCAATATTACCCGTATGAATATCGTTTACTTCAATATTGTCTCTGACCTTGTTGACCGACCGACCTGATGTCCTAGTAGGGCCAACCACCCAAACTCAAAAGATTTTTTTTCGTCAATTGTTGACACCCAAACCTGTTGGCCTTTCAAACAAAAAAAAGATTTATGAAAAGTAAACTTAAGGCCATGTAGAACCTTATGTTTAGGGTCCTACGTAAGTCCAAGGGTCCAAACTAAAAAAATTGTCTCCAATAAATTGTTTAGCTTTCATAGACCTATCGATTAAAAAAATTTATGAAAATCGGAAAAGATTTACTCGAGTCATGTGTAAAAAACTCAAAACCACTGAAACGGCCTTACAGTGATAAGCAATTGTTTCTGATCCCCTGATTATAAATGTCAATCTGTCTCGTAAATATATGCTACATGTTCGATATTTGGTATACTTGAACAAATTGCGGACATACGGCCAGCCAATATTAAAGAGATATTGTAAGTGTGACGGCCGAAAAAATAGAACTTTTGAAAAAAAAAATTCCTTAACTTTTTGGAGTTTCTGAAAATTCAAAATTTTTGAAAACTGAAAGTTTTTTTAAAAGCATATGAAGGGACCCGTACGTATCAGAATAGATGTGGCAAACAGAGTTGATGTTACGAAAAGACTCGAACGTATAGTAAATGTTGCCTTAACTCTTAAGTGTTTGAAATTACGTCGACATGGAAATTGCCGAAAGGGCAATGTTGAAAAACCCGTCCGAAGAGAC
>CM055403.1:36809585-36820199 GCA_029228625.1 Pseudolycoriella hygida | reverse complement strand
CATTTCTTGTTTTTCAGTCATTTCCCGATTTTTGTTCATTTCCCGATTTTTGTTCATTTCCCGGTTTTTGTTCATTTCTGGATTTTTTTCTTTCCCATTTTTCAGTCATTTCCCGATTTTCGACGCATCGTTCCTCTTTCTCTTCTAATTTCCCGGTATCCAGTTTTTCGGATCCCAGATTTACCGATAGTTGGGATAGCACGAAACCGCACTTTTTCCACATGCTCATTTTGACGTCATGTCCTACAGCTGGATTGTACATCGAATTGACGCACTTCGCAAATAAGTGGAACTTTTTACTTTTTCTGGGATTTTTTTCATGAATTTTTAGAAATTTTGTGTGTTTTGTGGGCCTTTCCCCACGGATCCTATTAAATGTGTACCTAATTTCAAATACTTAAGAGATAAGACAACATTTATTTAGGTACGTTCCAGCTTTTTCCTACATCGAGTTCGTCTCTTGCATATGTTTTCAAGGAATTGTGTAATTCGTGCAAAATCCTTATTCATTGGACATTAATAGTAATTCAACGATTGGGGAACAAAGCCGACATCAGATGGTGTCGAATAATACATAAAATCAATTGCAAACAGATTGAACTCAGCATAATTCATTGATGTTTCACTGACGAGTAAAGCTATTAATGATTTATCACTGATTTAATGATGATTCATCGATGATTTACATATGATTTATAAACGATTTATAAATGATTCACTGGTTAGACAGACAGAACGATTTGTGATAATTCATGAAATATTTGCGGTGTTTTGTTCGTTGAAATTTGGTCAATGATTTATTGAAAACTCTTTGGTGATTTGTTGATAAAACAAAGGCCGAGTATTTATGTAGCACTATTATTGCTAACGATGATCCGCAGACCCCTATTAATTCTTCAAAACCCCCTCATCCATAAAACATAGCTACACCAGCTACACCACATATCCAACGCAATTATTGCACGAGAGCAATCCATAAAAAGGCAAATATTTTTCTTGTTGCTTATGATTTTTCATTCATTTTAGCTTCTGTTTTTAATAACATTTTGCATAGTAATTTTTATTGATAAGCATCTATTAATCAGAAACCTGCTCTTAGGGCCTTTTAAAGTATAAACACAGTAGCAGAAAATATCCGTTCGTTATACATAATAATAATTCAGAATGTATCGTATCAGACAACGCCATTATTTTCAAAATATTGGCATTTATTTTAGTTAATTGCAAAAACTATCTGCAACATTACAGTGTAGTGCATATATTTTTATGGTGTGGCATGGATGTATTCAACAGAAACTGATTATCTCTCTTATGCCTTCATCCTCTTATAATCAATGTAATTTTATGTTGCTATATTGGCAAATGAAGCTGAAAACATTTTTTATTATAATTAAAAATGTTTTTTTAAACAATTTTTGATTATTCATTGGAATTTCATACAAGAGCATTTATAACGAAGTCCTGAAACTCAGATGAGAAACTTAACACAAATTCACATTAATTACACGATGACATCACATTTGCACATTTTGGCATTTTATTACAAATTAAAAATGCTACACTTTTCACCTTGACTTCCTTAAGCGCTTCTTAATTCAGAGAGATAAGTCTTCCAATACAATGATTAGCGGTGGAGATGAATATAATGAATTTTCGATAAAAATACTTCCATCGGCAAAAATTTATTTTGGGTTGAGGCCGACATTAGCCAGTGCCTACTGCACAGCGATCTGTGAACGAAATAACATAAAAAGCTGCATGAAAAAGGCACACAATTTCTTGTAACGAGAGAATAATGAGTCCGCCTTACTTCATCATGCTCGGAGCGGTAGCGGAGAGCATGACGCAGTCTCCAAACCCCAAAAAAACGTCCACAAACCCAAAAAACTTCATACAAAAACCTTTGGGACAAGACACGATGTATAGGCGAACTTTGGAGGTTTCCCCCCTGCCCCCTCCAAATTATTTAAAAAAAAACTATCCTTCTAAACTATCCTGATTCCAACGCACTTTGGATCATCAAAATCGGCTGAAAACGAGCCGAAATAGCGCCAATCAAAGATGACCAATTTCCATTTAAAAATGGTAAAAATATGTTTGAAAATTTTATTCCTGTGTTGTGTTTCCACGATGTATCTTTTAGGGAAGTTCAGTTTCGGTCCTAAATGGAAAATTCAGCCGTTGGCTACCCCCCCAAAAAATCTTGGAACTGAGTTATTGGCCTTCAAAGTTTTCATACAACCCCCATATATGAAAATCCACCAACGGGAGCACTTCTTCGGCTTTATCTCGGCCGGTAGTGGTCAGATCGCGGTGAATGAGGTATCCATCTCACGAAGCCAACGAAACCAGTCTTGTGAAAATCGGTTGGGGGGTTCGTTGCCAGGATTCGGTCAAACTGGTCCGAAACGAGCTACGCTGCCGTAGAGCGACTATGAGAAAAATTTTTTTTGAAGCGACCGAAAATGATGTGTAATGATGTGGGAAGTGTGTGGAATTATGTGGGAAGTATGTGGGATGATGTGGGAAGTGTGTGGAGGGATGTGGGAAGTGTGTGGAATGATGTGGGAAATGTGTGGAATGATGTGAGAAGTGTGTGAAATGATGTGGGAAGTGTGTGGAATGATGTGAGAAGTGTGTGGAATTTTTTTCGGAGAAAATTTTTTACAAAAAATAGAAAATTTTTCACATGAATAGTTAATAGTTATGCACTTACGGAAATATATTTTTGCATCAAATAGAATTTTTTACTTCTGCGCAAGTTTTTGCAGTGTTAAAAAGCTGCGCAGAAGTAAAAAATTCTATTAATGCAAAAATATATTTCCGTGAGTGTAACAACTGAAAACTTCCAAAACGGCTCATATCACAACAAAAACCTCTTAAAAGGTAGAGTGTGACGCAGTCCGTAGGTTCCCTTCCAAAATTAATGATATCGCTTGAGGTGACGCCTCCGCTGAAAATACGCAAAAGTGACGATGTAAAAAAAATTTTTAAAGAAAATTCAAATGTTTGAAATTGCGTCACAAATGCCAGAGCCATCAACGTAACAATTTTTCCACTATTTCAGTTTTCAAAATTTTCTCGAAAACTAAGCTAATAAAGTTACTTGGGTACCTTTTAGGAGAATTTGAAAAATTAATTTTGAGTTCAGTAAAAATTTCTTCTCAAAAGTCAGGCATCAATAAGGTCAGAAAAACTGAAAGTACAGAAAAATTATTACGTCGTTAGCTCTGGCATTTGTGACGCAATTTCAAACATTTGAATTTTCTTTAAAAAGTTTTTTTTGCGTCATTTTTTGCGTATTTTCAGCGTAAGCGTCACCTCAAGCTGTATCATTAATTTTGGAAGCGGACTTACGGACTGCGTCACACTCTACCTTTTAAGAGGTTTTTGCTGTGATTAGATTCTTTTGGCTTCGGTTAAAATGCTAGTTCCATTTCATCAAAATATTAAAAATACGTCAGAATCTTTACACTCGTTGCAAAACTTAAGCATTAGGTAACAAAAATTTTCAGAAAGTCTATAGATAATAGCAGTTCCGAAATGAACGAAAAAGAAAATTAAGAATAGACAGAGTCCGAGAGCCCCATGGACGTAAAGCCGCCTGCAGGTCGTAAGCAGCTCGAGAATGTTTTTGAGTTGAGTTATGTCCAGGTTGCGGCAGCCTTGTTGTAATGGTGGAAATATATCCACGAATTATTCGACTTTAGCTGTTTGAAGCTTGGACGCACAGTAAAATGAAATCCTAGCTTTTAGTGCGGGTTCGGCTTATGCCAAAGTAAGCAGAATTTTATGACGAAAAAGGGGGTTCTTGTCAGCTTGTGAACTTCATCGTGAAATTTCGTATAATTTGACATAAGCTTACGTCACACTAAACGCGTGTATACTCTGTATTTGTGTACATACAATACGAACTTTTTGTGTACATTGTTAAACCCTTCGAAAAGGGGTCTTACGGTAAACGCGACGTTTGTAACCAGTCGAATTTCGACCCAAGAGTAGGGGGGACCATCGGTCATGGTCCTTAGATGACGAATCAGCAATGAAAAAAATGTCCGTCCGTCAACACGATAACTCGAGTAAAACTCAACCGATTTTCAAAAACTCTTTTTTCCTGGAAGGTAATCAAAAAATGTTTTTTTGGAATTGAATCTGGGCACCGTCGGGCCCAAGGGCCAATAAGTGGTTTTTGGTCTTTTGTACATAACTCGAGTAAATCTTTTCCGGTTTTCATAATTTTTTTTTGTTTGAGAGGTCTGGGCATGCCTCATAGCTTACGGAAGAAACATTTTTGATTTTGAACTTTTGGACTCAGCCAGTGCCCTAAAACTGAGTCTCTACTAGGGCCCAACGTGTTTTTTCTACATAAATCGAGTAAATCTTATCCGATTTTCAAAGTCTTTTTCTTTCCTGAAAGATAATCACAAAATTGATTACGTGATTGAATTTTGAAAGAATCGGTTGAAAACCTTCGAAGTTACGGTCGAAAAAGTGGTGGAAAACGTGGTTTTTTGAAAGTTGGTGGAACTTTTTCACTTAATCACTGCGAAATTAGAAGGAAATCCCTCTTCAAGGTTTTGAATGAAAGATATATACATAAGAAACTGATGAAAATTAAATTAGTGAAAATCTGTGGAGTGGTTCGGGTTATAGAGTTCTTAGTGTGGGCCCACGCTACTCGACCCAACACGATACCTAAAAAAAATCAGGATTTTTCGACAGCCTTCTCACCCCCTTGTCACGCAAAAATGGTCAAATTTGATTCCCTACTCCATCTTCCGTTACGTATTTCATTAACGACCCGAAAGCAATGAGATAGCTATTCATAATCCTCGAAAAAATTGTAAATTTATAGCAGAAAGTTCAACTTGTACATTCCACTTCCATTCTTTGATTTTGCAAGCTTCATGCTACCAAATTCCATCTTGGCGGCTTATACATTTCGATTCGTTATTTTATCGATCTTTGAGGATACTACAAGTCCCAAGTGAAAGCACACAGTTCGAAACCTATTTGTTTATATGGCTAATTCCACCGGTAACACAAACATTGTCGCTACCATGTCACCTAGCAAACGAATGTGTTTTGTTTCACATTGAAAGAGTGAAAGAGATGAAATTCGTTACCCAGGTGACTTTACCGATGGAATTAGCCATATGAAGAATATAAACAGATTTTCGTGAACTACTCAACGATTAAAGCACCGAGCGGTGATGTATAAAAAACTTATTTTCGAAAAATAATTATTAATTGAAAATCGTACACACTTTATAGCTGTGCAGCTTATTCGTAGCACGTACACAAACCAACCGTTAAAGTTTATAGAAGCTTTTATACGTTTACACGAATTATACCACTCCATCTCTCTCGATGTTTGTCTGATTATACGCGACGAATGTAAGACGCGAAGTACGAAAAGCGTTTTTTGGCAAAATAACAATATTTTATTAAGTCCATGTTGAGAGCCATCCATGCTAGAAGCGGTAAAGAGTGTTTCGCGCCTTCGACTTTTCATGTTCTTTGCAAAAAATTACGTTGTTATTTCTTGGTAAACTTTAGCTAACATGGGGGATGAACAGAGTTAAACAATAATTTATTAATTTTTCACAACAGTCACGAGATGACATTATGTAAAGCTTTTGTCGCGTCGTTGTGAATATATATAATACGTACACTGAGTAAAATATCCACAAGCGACGTAGGAATTGTGTTTATAATATACGCCGGCGATGTTTTTATCCACCGTGCACGTATTACGAACGCCGTGCAAGTACTATTGTGAGCTCATGACACGTTCGTTACGTATGGCATTCTACACAATATTTAAATAAGTTGCTAACAGTACAGTACAAACTTTCACGTCGAACGGAAGTGAGATGGACCAATCAATGTAACACAAATTTTAAAATCTTTAAACGAATTTCAAATAAGACACAAATTGCATGAGTTAAAAATCGTGTTTAGTAGTACTGTGCTCGCTCAGCATTGTGATAGTAGTGCAAATATTTGAGGTCATTTCAAATTTTGTCAATTTTTGTAAAAATTGATTATTTACTTTACCGCATCTGACACACTATTGGCATTATAAGCAAAATACAAAGCAAGCACGTGTCCGGACTGACGCTGTTGGTGATGATAAAAGGCTCATGACCTTTGTGTGAAACATATCAACTATTTCGCTTTTCCTCGTGACAAAATATTTCTCAATTTTTCTTGAAATTGTAAAATTAATAATTGGTATAACTCCATTATTGTCCATAAAACAATAAAGTACAGGCAAGTATTGGACTGAAGCTGTTGGTGATGACAAAACATTAAAAGACATTTGTCCGATGCAATTTTATTCTTTCAATATACCCGGCGATCGATATGGCATTGTTCCAGTTGTATGATCGAATTGAATGGCAATAAATCAATACTTGGGGTCTCGTTAAACTTATCGAAGAAAAAACAAATAATCAAATTTCAACATAACCTCAAGCCAATTTCAAGAACAATTTTATTGTTAATTTTATTTTTTGAACTCCTTTAAAGTGAACTCACAGTGGAAGAGGAGGCTTGATAAAAACGATGTTTTTCCAGCGAAGCTTTTGTTAAAAAAATGTTGATTTCAAAAAAGTATCTCAATAGCTAAATATAGTCATACTTTTTTCATCTAGTAGTTGAGCTACTTTTTGAGATTGCTTGGTTTTTTCAACAAACTCCTCGTTAGAAGATAAGTCTGCACCTTCAGCCAGGACACTTGTTGCGGAAAATTTGAAAATGCCAAAATTCATGAAGTAGCGAGTACATTACGTTGTATAAGTTTATACTTCGACCCCTGGCTGCGTACTTTGGTCCCTAAGCTAAGCATCTGTCTTCATCAAAGTGTACACATTAGTGATATCTATACGTCATATAGGTTTCAACTCGGCACTAAGCTGCAGAGGACAACAGCAGCCTGGTGCCGAATTGAAACTTAGGTGACGTATACAATTCACTATTGCCTCCAATTTGTCGAAAACAGATTTCCAGTACCAGGCTGCCTTCTTTATTCCCAGCTTTAGGGTCCCAAGTATGCAGCCTGGTGCCGACTTCGATCGTGTTACTAACTAATAACTTCGCTCCGTCTTAAAGATAGGCGTTGTCAGAATTTCAGCACCAAACTGCCTTTGTCAGACAAAGTTTTACATTGCGTCGGTAAAACCTTGACTCAAGTCGCGTAAGCCTGCACTTGCGACTGCAAAGGAGCTCACCGATCAGGAATTCAACTCCAACAATGCGTGGAAACAAAAATGGGAGGACACCGGAACAACAAGCCTACTTTTCAACTTTGACGATCGCAATTCAGGGTAAAACCCAAGTTTCGTGGTCACTCGTGTGAGGAGAGTGGGTGTGTGTGGTAATGATAGGGGACCACCCACCCATCAATAATCAGTAGTCAGTTGGCGGCGGTCCCCCGAGGGAGGAGTGGGGGAGAGTCGAAAGTAATTTTAAGTAAAGTAATTTTTAATTTTTTTTGTGTTTCTCACTAGAGCGAAGAAGAGGGAAAGGGCAGGAAGTGGAAATAGTGCGGGGGAAGGGGAGGAAGCCAATTGAGCGCTTTAAATTGACCTTTTGAAGCATTTTTGGCGCTTTAATGATTGTAAGGTCGCATAGAGGAGGGGAGGGGTAGACCCCAAAGGAAAACATATTGAGCGCTTTAAAGTAAAATGTTATTGATAAAGTAAGCATTCGATCAGTCCGCACAAATATTGCTAAGTTCGCACTCACCCAGGAAACGCCACGTGGGGGCTGATTACATGGGCCATTCCACTCAAAAGTGGAAAATAAAAAAGTGGATGACCTGGGAACCCGCTTTCCGGTTAAATCGTTCGTCTGGCAATGTTTTTTTGTATGAAAGACTTATAGATAGGTTTTTACTGAAAAATGTTTCATACATCACAACTCTCACACCTTTGTACGCTTCAGGAGACCAAAACGGTTCCCAGGTCATATACAAAATTCATTGAATGGAATTGCCCACATGTTCCCATTGGCCCTGAAAAGGGCCGTTTTTCTGTTTTGAGGTGGTGACTCCTCGGCTCGTCATTTTACATATACTATGGACTGGTTTCAGAAGTCCATTGTAAGCCACTGCCTTCATTGTTGTGTCGAAAGAGTAAGAACGACTTCGCCTATCGGTACCGTGTATGGGATCATCGAAATAGGCATTTCGATGGGCCACGTTTGCTCGACGAACGCGAGTATAATTATCTTTCAGTGTGAAGCTGAGCACGTCGTGTAAGAACGATTCGGACACACCATTCTTTTATGCAAAATTAATTACGATCATTATGTTGTGATCATTAAATTTTGTTGCTCAAAAAGCCTACCCCTCACCTCCTCTATTCGACCTTACAATCATTAAATCGCCCAAAATGCTTCAAAAGGTCAATTTAAAGCGCTCAATTAGCTCCCTCACCACTTTCCCTTTCCTTCCACTACTGATTATTGATGGGCGGGTGGTCCCTTATCATTACCACCCACCCCCACTCCCCTTCAGGACAGACCACGAAACTTGGATTTTTCCCCTACTTTTTCTTTTTCTTATTTTTATTTTATAATTTATGTTAATTTACTATTATTGTATTCGTTGAATTATTGGGCTGTGACTCGAGTTTGTGCAAAATTTTCAAAAACTTTATTTTCCCAACTGTGCAATTATGATTGAGACCAAGGGTAAAACTTTTCAGACCATTATAACTACTATATTACGTCGCTTCTAGATATATGAATTAAACATTCATTCTCACGTTACACCGTAATCATGTTATCCAAGTTCTACCGGCAAGACATCTATTTCCTGCGTACTTCCCTTATTCACATACTCGCCTTTGTTTATAGTTTTGAATGAAAAATATGTACTTCAAGAACTACAAAAACAATTTGATGACTCGACTAAATGGTTCAGGCTGAATCAGGCTTTAGGGTCCTTTGTGTGAGCCTAAATCGGACTTTTCTATTATTCCTATCTTTGCTATGACATTTTACGAGTCACTCAACAAAACATCGTTTACTTTAGAACATTACTTGTCAAACCTCGAAAACTAAATAAATTAATTAGATGGTCGTTCCCACCTCATGTTTCATAATTTCTGCAAAATGTCACAATTCATAAAAGATTAATTTTTCAAATGAAAACGGAACGTAACATCAACAATTTGCTTAAAAGGATTTCGGATTTATCTGTGCAATGCATCCACTCCACATAATTATTTATGCATCTTCTGAGATCAACTTTCTACATTTTCTTGTTGTAGGATTTAAAATAACGACATTAAATGAACTGAATTCAGCCTTTTTCTTTCTTTACTTTTTTTCTTTACGTAATTTATCCATTTGCTTTATTTCTAGTAAGTCAGCTTTACCAGCTTTTAGTTGTAAGATCCAGTGATGAAAATTTACATAAAAGTTATACGTACACCTAGTCGTTCGCTGAGATATATGCAACGAACAGAGTTTATATCCACAATGGACGATATTTTAAACCCATCTTTTTCTTGTTCTTGTGTATTTTATATGCACTCCATAAAACTTTCCCTAAATACCTTAAATTGCATTTAAATCCTAGTACATTTGTACAATTACAGTTAAACTACAATCGTTTGTTAAGAACTTTTATATTGCATTATTATTCTACTCCGCCAAACATTTTAAAACCGAGACAATTTCCAGTTCAACGTTTTTTAAATGTGGTTGGGGAACCAAGGATGGGATCTGAGTTTATATGGCGAAAAATTAAATCTAATAATTAGGATAACAATAAAAAGTCATTGAAAGCAAATTAAAAATTTCATTAAAGGAAAAACAAATTGTAAAGGAGAAGTTTCTTGAAAGTTTCATAGTGTTATCATGGCCCCACGGTAGTAAGGGGCCGTGACGCAAGTCTTACACGCCAAAAAATTCACAAGAAATTTTTTCGTAGACTAAGGAACATATATACAAGAACTTTTTTACTCCCCCCCCCCCCGAGCGACGTACCCCCCGGAAAATATTTTTCCCGGATTCTACGGAAAATTTTAGGTCGAAGTGCCTTTTCACTCATTACAATCGGTTCAGTCGTTCCGAAGATATGAATTAAACAATTTTGCTATTTTGTATGGAAATGGACTCAAATCGAATATTTTTAACTAGTCAATTTGGTAAACCTTTCTTTCTTTGTTTGTTTGTTTGTGGCAATTTTTGGCAGGATGACCCAGATCTCCTGAACTATCAGAGTTGGAAAGGTTGTTCAAAGGCGAAGTTGTAGAGAATTAAATTTAAGCGAACACGTGTTTCAGGGTTTTGGGGAAATATTGCCCAATCCTGGTATATGGTCACTTCCATAGTTAGGCATAATGAACCAAATCTCCAGAACTATGAGATTTAGAAAGTTTGTTCCAAAGGCGAAATTGTAGAGAATCATGCTCGGAGCGGTAGCGGAGAGCGTGACGCAGTCCCCACACCCCAAAAAAAACGTCCACAAACCCAAAAACCTCCATACAAAAACCTTTGGGACAAGACACGATGTATAGGCGAAGTTTTGAGTTTTTTCCCCTCGCCCCCCTTCCCCTCCAAATTATTTAAAAAAAAAACTACGTCGCAGCAGCTTTC
>CM055403.1:36777578-36809085 GCA_029228625.1 Pseudolycoriella hygida | reverse complement strand
CCACTTTCCATAGGAATTGGTCATCTTTGATTGGCGATATCTCAGCCAATTTTCAACCGATTTTGATGAGTGAGGGCTTGTTGGAAAGCTGCTGCGACGTTGTTTTTTTAAAAATAATTTGGAGGGGAAGGGGGCGAGGGGAAAAAACTCCGACCGAAGAGACAGTGAATTAATAGCGTCATTGAAATTAAGGATGGCAGCAAACCTTGATTACAGGTTTCCAATCACACACGAGATATTGGTAGCAACATTGCTAAATCCGCGGCTCCAAAACTTACCGAAAGTGCTGTTTGAGCTACAGAAAAGAAAATTCTCTAAATTCGAATTTCTAAAATCAGAATGTTTGAAAATTGATCCGCCCGAAAAGACTTCTTCGCAAAGTTCTGTAAGGCCAGAAAAGAATTCAAAGAATAGACAATCAACTGTTGCTGAACGTTGCAGCCAAACATGCATATTCCTCTACCGAATCACAGGCGAGTGGTCAAGTCGATGAAGAAATTCACAAATGTTTTCTTGACTGTCATCCCAAAAGACGATATTGAACGATTTGACATTTTATTATTTTGGAAGAACCATAGCAAGTCCCTGCCGTATCTCACAGAGCTAGTAAAAAAGTTTCTTTGGATTCCAGCTACGAGCACATCTAGCGAACGTGCATTCTCGTCGGCAGGGTTAGTCGTGAATGCGAAGCGCAGTACTTCGGGGCCGAACGTTGTCGGTATTCAGAATAACTATTCTCTAGTTGAAACAATTATTTTTGCTAACCCATATATTTAGTGAATCGAAATCTAACATTTATGTTGAGTTTTGATAGTTTTAAGTGATTAAATGAAGAAATGTTTAGAACGGAATTAGTGATCATTTGATCATGGATTAAATAAAGAAATATATAAAAATACATTGTGACAAAACTGACTCCGTTTTTATTCGAAACAAATATTGCGCCGAAATGATTTGTCGGCGGCGGCGGCGCACGGCTTAGCCGACCTTTTTTTTCTTCGGCGGCGACGCACTTTTTAGGCCCTTTTTTCGGCGGCGCTCGGCTACATGAACGTGTAAGCTCTTATTTGAATTACTTTTTCATTGACATGACGCGCACACATTAACACATCTAGAACAGCTGCGTTATGGAGATAATTAGAAGAGATCAGCATTTCGGCATCTAGTGCCAATCTTCCGTCAAGTCATTGGCACTTGTATGAAAAACGACTTTTTTGGTTCGAAACAGGCTCGATAACTTTTCTTGAAATTTTGCAGGGACCTTCGGGTGGGTAGTCTACGCCATATGAGATTAAAAAAAAGGGAGGGTACCGGCCTCGTGTGGCAGCCAGGGCTCTTATAAGGCGTCGTATAAAGCTCATATGGATGCGTTCCTGTGTGTAATGTGTATGGGAGATAGAGGTTTGATGTCAAGGGGAAAGTAGAAAGTTGTTGGGTTGAGTGTGCAGAGTATCGGGGTGACCGCTAAAATAGCAGAATATGCAGCGGCTCAAAAAAAACTTTTGTTATGTTGAAGAGTAAGTTGAGGGGATCATTTTCGCCAATGAAACTAGTAGCCGCCGCGCTTCGGTTTGGCAACGACGACGGTTCATAAAAAAACTTTTGATATCTTGTAGGGTAAGTTCAGGGGATCATTTTCGACCATGGGAGTAGTAGCGGCCGTGCTTCGGTTTGGCGGCGGCGACAAATTCTATATATAATTTGTCAAAAACAATTTTCTTAGTAAGAACTGATATCACAACAAAAACCCTTTTTAAAAGGGAAACGTGACAAAAGTTGTTCCCTTCTTCCAAAACAACTGATATCAATTTGGGCGATGCTTACAGCTTCGAAGCGCAACAAATTCTTATAAAATATTTTCACATTTGATTAAAAAAATGTGTCATAAATGCCGGGACCCTCCCAACGTAAAATTTTTTCTGCACTTTCACACGCAAAAATTTTGCTACCCGTACTCCGTACACCGCGCAAAGCTTTTGAAGAGTATCACGGCGTATCACGTCTCATCAGTACCCCTATGCCTTGCTGCAACTAAATGTGTATATCAGCACAACACATATTAGAATGAGCAATCATTCCCCAAAAGCATAGACCTCAAACACTTTTCCGTCAACGTTCAAGTTTGTTTTTTGTTTAAAATGCAAAATCTCTCTCTTTTCGTGACGTGCTAAATTGTAAGTCTGCTATTTTATGAAGAAAAGTGTTGTTTGATTTCGAAAAACACCATACAATTATTTCTCGGTAATTTAAAACTTCTAAATCATTTGTTTTGCTTTCTGGTGTTGTATCGAACCAAACCAAAGATTTAGAAATTACCGACCAAGCAAAACAACAATTTTTCAAACAAAATGCAAAATATTCTGCTGGACTAAGGTTAATTTAATACACACAAAACCACTCACACTGGTAAGTAAGTTACAGTCAAAAAATTCTAAATAAATAGAAACTTTCCTGATTGTAAAAAATGCAATCTCTGAATAGGAATTTGAAGAGCCATGTGACCATTCACATTAGTAAGTAGTTAGGATACTTGCTCTTAATTGATGTAGAAATGGACATTTCTCTTTTTTTTTTGAAAAGGAGAGCAGTAATGGCGTAATGTACATCGCAAGGTGTTTTATGGCACAAGAAGAGAGGCTTTACAAAACCATGAAAAATTCCATAAAAGAAGGAAGTTAAAGTACAATGCACGCTATTTATAGTCATCCTTTGGAGAAAATCGCTTTTTATGTGATAGCTCACTTGCACTAAGTTAAGGAAAAAATAAAAATTGGTAATGTGTAATGTATGTGACAAGTCCATTTCTCGACAATAGACTTGCAATAGACATGCGAGTGACAAACACGTGAGTAAGGTATTTTCGTGAGTGCGGTTGCACTTTGACGAAATAAAAAGAAGAAATGCAAACTGTTAATCAAGTGAATCGTCGGACCTACAACTGCCCTTTCGAAATATATTTTTCTCTTATTTTTTTCGTATAAAATATGACAAATTTCATATAATTATTTTCAAATTGTTCAGATGACAAATGGAACAATGCTGGTACTAATGAAGACAACAGCGATAAACTCTTAATATTTCCTTAATTTATGAACGAAATGTCATTCCAGTCATTCTAATGAAGTATGTGAAAATTTCCTGTGTAAAAAGGAAGAGCAATTTTGGCTATGAGTTGATTTATTATTCGTCAAACTGTTATCAATTTAGAAAGATGTCTCAGAGATAGCTCCCCTAATTTTATTTTCGTAATAAATTCTGTGTGTGAAACATTGTCATCAGTCAGCGTCTCTGTTGTATGGGTGACGACACCGCAATGTGGAAAACTTTCCGATTGTTTTTCTGTTCGTTAATAAAATATAAATTTTCTCTTATTTGACGATGGGAAGTTGTTAGCGAATTTATATTTATTTTAATGTGAAGGGATTTATTGAAGCTTCTCATTTCATTACAAGCGAAATCGGCACACATGTCAATAAATGCCTATGTTTGAAGCCACATCGTTATGAAAATCTGGCCTTATGAAGACATAAACGTGTGTTTATTTTAACAAATCAATTTTCTATGATCAGAAAAATGGTAGCAAGATAAAAGAGATAACTAGATGGCTCGTCTGACTTAAGTCAATTATGAAACAATTCATTGTATGTGGTTCGGGATTTATAACTCTTGTCATACACAAACGAACTTTTTCATAGTCATTGTTTAAACTCGCATTCTTCATGGCGAAAAAGTGAAGGAAGTCCGAAAAAATGTTTCTTTCTTAAGACGGCACCTAAATCTGTAGCACATCCCCACAACTTCCTGTACAACATATAAAAAGTTTTTTTGAGCCGCCGCTACTACTTCCATGGGCGAAAACGATCCCCTCAACTTACTCTACAACATATCAAAAGTTATTTTTGAGCTTCCTCAACCGCCAAACCGAAGCGTGGCGGCTGCTACTTCCATGGGTGAAGATGATCCCCTCAACTTACTATACAACATATCAAAAGTTTTCTTTCAGCCCCAGCCTATTTTCCGCCATTTTGGCGGTCCAAAATACAAAAGTGTCGAAAAGTTTGGGGCACCAACCCAAAAACAAAAGGTTTTTCATCCCTGATCAAGATTGCATGTGGGCGTAACTTGATCCGAGACGACTTAGGGGTAGCTTAAATGCGTTAAAGTTAAAAATTGAACCAGGCTCGGACTGGCGACCGAAGGGCGCATCGGACGAGCCGACTAAGGAGCGAATATCTAAGAATTTTTTTACATACAAGGGTGTCGTTATCGTGTTGTTGTTTTCGTGACAATTGTGCCCAGATAGCATCGGCATGTAGAGTTACGTGGTGCTTGTTTGCTTGGAAACTGTTTGTTGAGACTCGAAGAATTATAGTAATAGGGGCGCCGAAGTCACTGGAGGGCGCCGAAGTCACTAGAGGGCGCCGAAGTCACTGCGGGGCGCCGAAGTCACTGGGGGGTGCTGAAGTCACTGGGGGTGCAGAAGTCTCTGGGGCGCACCGGGCGATGCCCGATCAGCCCATATGGCCGGTCCGGGCCTGAATTGAACGACTTTCACTCAAGTAATGAGAGAATCCATCGGTTGTTGTGGTGCAGTCGAAAGGTCTTAGGATACCCTTAAAATCGGCATAAAGAAAGTTGACCAGAGGGTGTTTTCTTCCATATATCCCACGAAAACACTGCCTTGTCTAATGTTTCTAGGGTGTCCTAAGAACTTTCGACTGCACCACAACAACCGGTGGATTCTCTCATTACTTGAGTGAATATGTGCCTTCGAAAGTCGTTCAATTTTTGACTTTAACTCTTTTGAGCTACCCCTAAAACGTCTCGGATCAAGTTACGCCCATATAAATCTTGATCAGGGATCAAAAACCTTTCGTTTTTCGGTTGGTGTTGGTGCTACTTTTCGATACTTTTATTTCCCCATACATTCTTCGACTTTCCTACTAAATACCCAACCCAACAAGTTTCCCTTTGACACCAAGCCTCTATCTCGAACACCCAAACTTGTCTCATACAAAATGTGCTGCCATGCACATTACACACACAAACACATACGCATGGAGAGACGATCATAGAAGAATGCCAGTTGATCTGAGCGAGTAGGTGCGAAAGCACAGTCCCCCCCTCCGAAGTAATGCTGTGAGGCGGTTCCCGGGAGAAGAGAGCACGGAGGTTTTAGTTGATAGGTCATTGAAGAATGGAATCCAACACTACCTTGATCCAGGAGGACCAGGTGTTTATTTCCTCACCCTTAAAAAAATGGAGCCTTCTAGGAGCCCTGGCGTCCAAATGAGGCCGGTACTCCCCCTTTTTTTTAAATCTCTCATGGCGTGAAATGCCCAACCGAAGGTCCCTGCAAAATTTAAAGAAAAGTTATTTTGCCGTTTTCGAGCGGCTTCTATGAAAATGCATTTTTTGTATAGGAAATGATCATGTTCTAAAGGTCTGAACCCACTTTAATAAGTGAAAAGACACTTCGCCTTAGAATTTCACGTAGAATCCGGAAAAAATATTTTCCGGGGTACGTCGCAAGGGAACTCAAAACTTAGCTGCATATATGGTTCCGCAGTTTACGAAAATTTTTCTTAATTTTTCGTTCGTATGCGAACTTGCGTCACGGTTGATGATTTAAAAATTTTAAAGATTAGTAATTAGCGAGGGCTAGCGACCGCTACTAGCGCCCTAATTTTTTTAAATTAGGAAATGAACCACGCTAGCGACGCTAACATTTTTTAAAACTAGCGTTAGCGTCGCTAAAAAAATCGTCAGCGATCACAACCATGATCATTGGTCACTTAGAACGATTGACGGAATGCCTCACAGGTCACGACAAGTTAAATAAATACCTGTACATTATGGGTCTACACCTAACTGCTACGACTGTGACGAGCCAGAGACCAGCGAGCACTTATTGTGTAAGTGCTTCTGTATTGCATGTATCATGCCTAAGCTAAGTGCTTAGTTCATGCGCTCCCTCTTTGTGCTATTCTACGCCTTCTGAACTTAACCAGGAGGATTTTGATGGTTAGTAAAGACTCGTCTCAAAGGTCACTTTGAAAGAAAGTTCGCATTGAAAGAGGATAAACTGTCCACTTGTTCCATTTAATTAAATGGAGATTATGCACCGTAAACAAATTATGCCCAAAAGTTCCAATTAAAGAATTTTCATCACAATATCAATTCTGCAATCCGAATTCCATAATCGACAAGCATTCTTTGTTGTGATAACATTACGGAAAAGTAAAAATGAAAACGATTTATTTTCATCTAAGAGATGATATCAAAATGTAACATTGACGTTGAAAAATCATTTTCAGCTAAACGAAATATGTTTTCGCTGCACGTTCTAATTGATTTTGTTTTCACAGAAACAAATTTGAGAAAATTGTTTTTTCTTTTCCAATTTTCTATTTACCTTTTCTCTTTTTCAATTTTTGTATTTTCTTTATTTAATGTTTTTAGTAGGGGTACACGATAGATTCGTTCTCAGATACGATGTTTTAACCTTTAATTTAATTACATTTGACCCCCCGAGTGATGCCAATAATAACACAGCATGACAGCCATCATTCCAGGTGGTATATTAAAGTTTTAGATAAAGCTTTTTTTGTGTGTTTTCGTATAGCAAAATACGTTGTGTTTCAGAATATTTTGTTGTATGTTGCACAAAGTGAAATGAAATTCTTTTCATAAACGGCAAAATATTCATAGGTTTGGTGTGGCTACGTTTTGTATGGGTTGTTTGGTGAGATGAACACAATAGCTCAAGAGGAAGAGGCAACCAGCATGATTTTTGTAATAAGTGAACCTCCAGTCTGTGTTTGGTGTATTATAGACAAACAATAATTTCACGTAGTCATGTTTTAATCAAACACAGTATAAAGTATACGATGGAATTGACAATAAACAAGAAAAAGCTTTTGTTCGCGAATTAAATTTCTTCCCGGATGGATTTTGTGAATAACCACAAAGATTTGTTTAGCTCTTCCATTTGGAATTTGTTTTAATTAAAAAAAATTCGTAAAATTAATTCCGATGCAAAGGTGAAACATTGCCAATTACTGCGGCCACAACCAGCTTTATGTCTTTTTCGTTTTTTTTTTTTTTTCTCAACATACATCGGCTTTATGAATGAAAAATTAATTGTAATGCACCGGGCGAAGTAAACGCAATTATTTTAAATTGAGGAGTAAAAAAAATACGTTTTGATGTGTTGTCGGGGATGGTCCAAAACGTCGAGAAACTTTTTGATACGACTTCATCATGGGGAGGAGCTAGACAGCGAAAACTGTTCAAATCTCCGGGTTTCCTCACTTTGCTGTTAAGGAACTTTTGCTGTTGGACAAAGTAGAGATAATTTTTGAGTGCCAATCGTTAGTGGAGGCTTGGGGCAACGAAACTGCTGAACAATGTTGGATGAAAAAGTTTCCCACTCCCGAGATATAGGCCATTTTTCAGCGATTTTGTCCAGAACGGGAGCACTTCTTTTGGTATATCTCGGCGGGTAGTTGCCGGAATGAGGCCAGTGAGGTGTCAAATGACAGTGTGAAGGTAGCGGAACCGAGCGGTTCGGTTTCCAGGGTCGCTCAAAGGAGGCGAAAATGGACTAAAGTTTGCTCCGCTGCCCGAAAATTACTGAAAAATTAATTTTTGATAGGTTGTCGGGGATGGCCCAAGACGTTGAGAAAACATGTTCCGGGGTGGGATGTTGTTCTGAAATAAGGAAGTTATGGGTAAGAAACGGGTCAAAATTTAAAATCGGCCAAAAATCAGTCAAGATGTTGTGTTAGAATGAAATTTGAGTCAAATCAGACTTTGTGAAGAAAAGATGAGTTCAGGTAATCGTGGTAGGTGAACAGGTCCTTTCCTAGGAGCGAATCCCGAAAACCAGATACCGAGTCGAAGCGCCCGATCCCATACACAAGCCGCACACAAGCATGGAACGGCTTATCAAGATTTTTTTTGACCGACGCAGATAAATATCCAAGCATCTCCAACAATATGTGAGTTGTGGCAATAGAAGCGACTTTGTCAACAACTTCCGCGTTTTCAGTGGGGCAAGGCGAGCGACTGGCCACATGCTACGGAGTCCCGCAAATACCTTAGCGGAAGCAGTACGTGCTTGTTGTTCCCAGCTTAGTCTTCCATCTAGTGTCAGACCGAGATTCCTCACAGTTTTTTCATACGTAATTCGCATCTGCCCACGACATGATGGCACAGAGGTTTACCTTTAAGAAGTGTAAGTCAGCATCTTCGCGTATCGCTCTAAATATATGGAAGTCGTCTGCGAACAGATGGCTTTTAGAGGGTTTAATGTTTTCGGCTAAGTCACTTATAAAGGCAGAGAAAAGTACAGGTCCTAATACAGATCTTTGTGGTACACCCCAACTGACGCCTAACATTCGAGATCGAGATCCGTTCACGAATACAAATTGGTATCGGTCTGATAGATAGCTTCTCATAAGTTGGATAGCACTGGTGGAAAAAGGAATCGTCGTTACATTAATTATGCATCTTTTGTAAATCTTTATTACATGATCTACATAAATATCCATGAACTTTCCATCATTTTTCCATGAAACATACATTTACATTATTTTTACATAAAAAATATAGTTTTGTGGCATATAATTTTAAAATATACCCGTTTGTGGTAACCATAAGCCTTTTCTTGAAGTATTGAAGTGAGGGAATGGTCACATTACCTCCCAAGTAAAGTCGCGCATAGCTACATAGTGTCTAGTTACCAATGAGATGAAGAATGCGCTGTCAGTATACACACGAGTCGTTAGAAATTGCATAAAACAGAGCGTCAATAACTTCAGTATCAATACAGTCGATAATATTGCCAACAACTCATGTTTCACAAAAAAAAACAAAGTCAAAAACATTTATTCTTTCAACTTTAATTCATCGTTTTTGTCGTCAGTTTGGTCATTTTCTACTTTTTTTTCATTGTCTTCTTTTTGTTCACTTTGTTCAACCGCTTTAGCTTTTTTCTCGTCACCATCCTCCTCTGCGGTGATCTTTTCAGGATTGTTCCACGGTTGCATTTCTCCCGAAGCCCAGATTCCATAAATAACTGACGTTAAAGCGAATATTACGAAAGCCGTCCAGAAAACAACGCGCCACTCTTTCATTAGGGACTAACGACAATGCCGAACATAAGAATAATTTCATATTATGAAAAAAACAGATCTTACATTTGGTGTTAAAACGCCGACAATATACGGAGCTAAGATGCCGTTGAAACCTAAAATCGTAAACAAGGTCGCAATGAATTAAGCGTTTTCGGAATGTGAAAATAGGTAGAATACCTCCGACGCCATTCGTTATAGCCATTATGACACCTGCATAATTCGGAGCGAGATCCAAATTGTTTACCTTTAGTCCGGAATAGAACGTTCCCATACATCCCATGCCAATGGTGAATAGGACAACTACCAAGGTTTTGTCACAACCCGCATATGATGCACCGATTATGAAACAGCCAGGACCGACAGCAGCTGAATAATAATTCATTTTCAAAAACTTTATTATTTGAGATTTTTCGACATTCAGACTTTCATGGGAAATCCTTTTGCACTGGCACTGGCACCGGCACTGGCACTGGCACCGGCACTGGCACAATGTGTTTGTTTACATAAATGGGTCAAGTCCTAACCGATGTTGTTGATTCTTTTTCTACTTGAGAGGTTAGCGAGTACCGAATTACATTCAAAAACAAATTTGGGCCCAGTGCCTGTGCTTAGGGCTTAAGTGGGCCTCAGGTCGGTCCTAAGGTCGGTCGGCCTCAACCAAAAAAAATGTTTTTTCTATGTTGCAGAGCAAATTGAGGGAAACGTTGTTTTCTATGGAAGTTCAGGAAGAGAATCATAAGATTGTGCAACGGTTCGTTTTAACTCTTTCAACCGAAAAACTGGTTTTAATTGAACAAAATACAGGCGAATACGGACGCATTTATCCATTAATTACGTGGATCAAGAATGTTCGTTCCTTTTTTCGCTAAGAAATAATGCACCTCGGAGAAAAGAAAATCAAATATAATGAAAAATCGCGAATATCCGTGTGAGTTTTCTTAGTTTTTTTTTCAGTTTTTTGACTTGTTGACTTACCAAATATTGTGAAGAATTTCCTTACATTTGTAATTGACATGTATTTCTTTGAGATGATGAAATCACTTACAAAACCGGTTAGTTGAGCTACGATGAACATAGCAAGGAATGGCAAGGCATTGTAAAAGCCATTTTCTTTGATAGAAAATTTGAGTACATCATTCATGTACTTTGGAAGGTCTGTAACCATAATAAAGAAGCCCCAATTGTGTCCCAGCTAATGGAATGAATAACTGAAATACATTTTGGAAAACAACTGAAAAGAGATACAAATTACCTGTGCAAATATTAGGGCTATTACAGCAGGACTTGAAAGGATCTGCCGCCATGGCACAGCTTTTACCTCCTTATCTCGTTCGTATTCTCCCATTTCATTTTTCAAATATTCTTTTTCTTTATCGCTGAGAAACGGATGTGAGTCCGGATCTTTGTAACAAATAAGCGCCTTAGGGAGAGTTGGACATTTATTTGATTTTGTCATTTATTTAGAAAAAAAATCTTACAAATACAACGATCCAAATGAAAGATATGCCACCAAAGAAATAAAATACCGAGCCCCAGCCGTCGATAGAACTTAGAAGCGATCCAGATACTAATGAACCGAATATGGAACCAATCTGATTCAAAAAACTTCATTAAAGTGAACTAAATGAATTGTTCATTTGGAAATACTTGAGCTCCAGAATACGTTAAAGTCCCCATCTTACTTCTCTCGGACAATGGAACCCAGGATGCTAGCAACGCATTACAGGATGGAAAAATTAATCCTTCACCAAGACCAATAATTATTCTCAGAGTAATTAGAACCGGAGCCCCACCACTCTCTACGCACACTGGAGTAATGAGTGTGAAGAAGGCCGCAACAAACATACCTTCAAAAATTTCCATTCAAAATCTTTTTGTGTCGTTAACATAATAAATTTTCTCACCTAGAAGGAGTGTGTTTTTGCCGCCATATCGAGATGCAACTACCCCACCAGGTATATGCGTTATTACGTAACCGATATAAAATGACGCTAAAATCACTCCTTGTAGCTCTTCCGACCAATCGAATTGGCCTGGTTTCTATAGTTTTTCGTCAATAAAAGAATTGAATCAATTTTTAAAATTTAAAAGAACTTACGCTTGTGCCAGGCTTGCTACCGTTTTCAACAATACATTCCTCAGCTGATGCGCTATGACCATGGCTTGCTACCATTTTTGTTATTGAAAGCGATAACGAAGTTCGAATGGTATACGCTAACATTATAGCCAGAAAACCCATCGTTGAAACAATGAGTCGGTGTGGAATAATGAAAACTAGTAAAACAAAGGAGAAACGAAACTTAATTAATGTAATCAGTTGGTTACTGTGGAAAATACGAAGTTACCATTCCACCCAGAGCTTAACGATAGATTTATCAGTTTGGGTCGGACCTTGATAAGTCCATGAAACACAGATCTAGCGATCCTTTGTTTTGTTATCCGATCATCCTGTAAGTCTCGGAAACCTCCCATTACCAATTCAACGTCTTTATGCACTAATCAACTTTTACCATTGTTCTTAAATGGAAACAGGTGATTGCTGCATAAGGTCACCGAATTAGGAACCTATCCAGAGTGAGAGGTCCCATGTTGGTCACTGTTGCGGGCTGGACAACATGACTTCCAATAGTCCTAAGCCTCAATAAGGAAAACTTTGGATATTTGTGATACTTTGTGATATTTGATCTGTTCAGGTTTATTTTCCTTTTAATTAACAAAGGGACAAGATGGGATGATACAAGTAAAGTGAAAAAAGCATTAACATAGCCATTCTTCGAATTCTAAGCCAAAAATGAGGTTCTTGGAAAGCTATGGTCCTAGAATATTGTCCATTTCTTTAATTGTGTCAATAATATACTTACGCTCGTCATTTTTCTCATCTCCATACTTTTAATGGGCACTAATGAGATTTTCCAACCAGTTGTCGACTATGTGAAATTTTGAAAGGTTAATCACAACAAATCGAAACGTGCTAAAGCGTGCACAGGGGAAGGGGGGGGGTCAAAAAAGGTCAATTTTCCGCGTGGGAATTATTTGAATGGCCCCTAACATGAACGCCCGTCTCCTCATCAAGGCCGCAGGTGCGGTTGGGATCATTAGAGAGTACCATTTTAGCCAGATGCGCTTGCTCAATCCACAGGGCCCAGTGATCGCACCCACCACCCTCTTGATGAGTCCCCTGTCCATGTCGAGCAATTCTCTAGCCCATTTCCCATTGGACGCCGGTAAGAAACGCTTCGTGTGCATTCCTCCATCATAGGCACTCCAATAGTTAGTGAATTCCGACCTCACCCAACTCTTCACCGCTTTCACACACGCCGAGTGTAGTATGAGTATAAGAGGCTCTGGCCCGCAACTTGGTGTTGCCGAGCCTTTCCTCGCAAGTTCATCTGCTCTCTCCTCCACGCCAGAGTGTCCGGGCAACCAGACCAGCGTTACACGATTCAGTCTCAGTCCCATCCGGTTAAGGGTTACATTCAACTCTTAGCTTAGATGCCACGAGTATCAACATGAGCGTCCTTATCATTGCCTCACTGTCAGTGCATACTATAAAATTCTACCCACATGTTTCTGCCGAGACTGCCTCCCACACTCCCATAAGTGCGGCAAAAGTCTCAGCCTGAAAGACATCGGCGAATCTCCCTAGGGGATACCATCTGTCCATCGATCCACCCAGAGCTTCTTCCTCTTTCTACAAATTCTACTGAGATAGCGATGAAGATTACAAAAATCGCATAAAAAACCTATGAATGTGGAGAATGATCGTCCAATCGAACACTTCTTGGTGCTTCCTTAGTAGCCAACACCAACTGTACCGCGACGATTATTAAGTAGCTACTTTATGTTTTCACCCTTTCTGTACGTTCGTCTGTGCACCCTTCACCGGTCAATCACCGATGATTTACCTATAATTCACCGGGGGATCACCGAAGATTCACCGGTGAATCATCGGTGATTCATTGGTGAGTCATCGATGATTCATTGGTGAATCATCGTTGATTCAGTGGTGAATCATTGTTGATTCAGTATTGAATCATCGGTGATTCGTTGGTGAATCATCGGTGATTCATTGGTAAATCATAGGTGATTCATTTGTGAATCATCGGTGATTCATTGATGAATCATCGGTGATTCATTAGTGGATAATCGGTAATTTATTGGTGAATCATCAGTGATTCATTGATGAATCATCGGTGATTCCACGGTAAATCATCGGTGATTCCACTGTGAATCTTTGGTGAATCATCGGTGATTCCACAGTGAATCATCGGTGATTCCACAGTGAATCATCGGTGATTCTACAGTGAATCATCGGTGATTCCACAGTGAATTATCGTTGATACAACAGTGAATCATCGGTGATTCCACAGTGAATCATCGGTGATTCCACAGTGAATCATCGGTGATTCCATAGTGAATCATCGTTGATTCCATAGTGAATCATCGTTGATTCCATAGTGAATCATCGGTGATTCCACAGTGAATCATCGGTGATTCCACAGTGAATCATCGGTGATTCCACAGTGAATCATCGGTGATTCCAGAGTGAATCATCGGTGATTCCACAGTGAATCAGCGGTGATTCCCCGGTAAATCATCGGTGATTCCCCGGTCAATCATCCACGGTTAATCATTTACCAACGAATCATCGATGACTTAGTTTCAAAATAAACTTTTCTGACTACGCTCTATCGCCACTTTCCTATACACATGAAAATGGTTTTTTAATTGTATTGGAACAGCACCTTGTATGCCACAGTTGAAGCGAATAGCATCTAAAATTATACCGAGACTTTCCGCCTATTCCTATGCAACTTTGCATGTAGAGGGACGAAAATCAGAGAAAAATTTTGAAATTCCGGCCGTTTTCACCCCAACGGACGACCGACGCGACGCTTATTAATACAATAAATTAATTACCCTACTACCTTACATGTTTTAAAACTTCGATTACCTATTTTAAGAGCTTAGATAGGTTCCAATTTTCTTGTTAGAATTTTTGAAGTGCACAACGATAAAAAGATGAGTATTTTTGGTGTAAGTGCCTTTGAAGCAGACACTCCACCATTCAGGTCAATTTTTAATTCAATTTCAATTGATAAAGTTTCAATCTCTTTTCGAAAATTGTTTTATTACTCAACTTTGAATTATCTGGTGTTTTACAACAACGTTTTTATCTATCGATTCTATAACACGTTTCTAAAGGTCATTTAGCAGACATTTAATTATTGGGACAAACAACAAAGTAATATGTTATAGCACAAGAGATACAATCCCACGATTACGTATCTACTCTGCCCTGAGGTGTGCCTAAAGTAACTTTAAATAAAAGTCACATCTCTAATTTCTTTAAATGGGGACACAAATGCACGGCTTACCATTTTGGAAAATGTTTTGTCTTTGCGTCCCTTCGCCCGTATTTGTCGATCGTAATTGTCAATTTTACCAAAATCTACAATCCGTGCTTTTGCGTCCCCATGAAACAATTTGACAACTGTAGAATCCATGATTAATCAAATCCATTTTCCGAAAATGTATAAAAAAAAACTTTTTTTTCATAAAAAACCCAAGCCGATTTTTTTTAAATGGCCTTCTTCTACACGTTCAATTAGAATCATGAAAAAGTGTATATGTGACTTTCATTGAAAGTTGGTTTAGACGCAGGGGCAGGTGCACCGTGTTATGCGATACTTTATATCGTTCAACTCGTAGCTTTTTTTTCGTCATATGTGTTGTCGACTCTACTTCTCTACTATGATAATAACTAGCTTGTAAGAAACTCGACTACAATGGGTTTATTATAACGTTTACTTTCAGGAACATAAGCGGCTTTTTATAGGCACAACTACCATATAAACCTTTATATCGTTAAAAAAAATGTTTACATCGATCGTCAAAGGAAATTATCCGGAAACTCAAATGTTTTGAATAATTCCGTTGATTTCGATTTTATTATAAGGGAGCATTCACAACTGACGCGTACATTTTTTGAATTTTTTAGACACCCCCACCTGCTAATCACTGATCGTCTGTTTTCCACCCATAGAAAAGTGACATCATAATTTTCTATAAGGAAATAGTATATTTGGCTCTAGGACCGATTATCCTCAGTCAAAATATCCCCGGACAAAAAATCCCCGGATAAAATATCCCACAAAAAACGGACAAAATATCCCCAGATGTGATGTCTACTCAGCAATGGAGGCATTATTAATTAGATATTATATTGTGTGTCGGGGGCTCTGCCCCCTAACCACCGCTCCTGCGGCGGGCTTTTGCAAGTCTTGCAGGCGGCCTTACGTAAATGGGGCTTTGTCCCAAACTCCGCTAGAGGCTCCGCCCCCCCTTGACCCCCCTTTTCATGGGCTGCCGCCCCTCAACCCCGCTTTTTTGTTTTTGGTTGTTTATTTCAGGCCTGCGGCGCTAAGTACATTTCACATTGAACATTCGCGCTAAGTACATTTCACATTGAACATTCTTAATTTTTTGAGTGTGGATATTTTGTCTAAGGGGATATTTTGTTCGGGGATATTTTGTCCTTTTTTCTAATGGACAAATGGTGGTTATTATGTCCGGTTATTTTGTCTGGGGATATTTTTTTTTGGACATTCGGTCCTAACCCCAGTATATTTTGTAACTAGTGATGAAAAGTAGAATTTTTTGGGGCTAGTAGTAAGCTTGTGCTAACGAGGCGAAGCCGAGTAGGACAAGCTTACGAACGTGTTCCAAAAAATTCCACTTTCTTCACGAGTTACAAACAACGTTTTTTGCTCCGTCATGATCATAATCCATTAAACATTTGAAAACATTCGTTCCAATTACATCTGCATATATCAAATCAACGACGAAGGTTTTACAGCGTCTACAGGCGTATTTATTGAGCCCCCTCCCCCCTAATTGTAGACGTGATTAATTTGTGAATGTTCCTACGTCGTAGGTATACATTTTTCTATTATATATTACTCGGAGCCACTAACAAGTAGCACATAAATTTTAAAAATTCCGTTGTTCAAAGAAGAAACAAATGTTTTATTTTCAAATCTACTTAGACAGATGTGTATACAAAATTATTGCCTAAGATGAAGTGGTTTGGCTGCAAAACGAAAATTTACTGAGTGAATTGTCTAAGTTTCGCAAGCATTTTTCATGAGAGCAGTGAATCAAAATCATATTGTTATGTAGTTCGAATTGGAAGTGTGCGAGTAACCCGAAGTTGCGTTGTTTTGATTTTGATATGAAAACAGGATTTGAGTTCTGAGTTTCTTTGCCGGTGTACTGGGCATTCAATTTACATCACCTGGTTGCATCTAACTGAAGAAAAACTGGCCTAGAGTCATAAACATTTTTCTGACAAATAAATATTAATTTGAAATTCCGAAATAGAAAGTAATTTTTTGACGTTTTTTTAAAAATATTTTTATATGCTAGTCGAGCTCGAAAGCTCTCGTTCGAATAAAATTTACTCCCTAATATCATAATATATGCCAGGCGTGCAACTGTCTAACTATCAAGTGCAGTTTTTACCTCCAAGTCGTAGTCCCCGGGACCTCTCTTCGGAGTTTTGTGCTAAACTTAAGAGTACTACCTGATGATTTTCCTACGTTAACCTCCAAGCGCCGTTAAAAAAAGGACACCGGCTATGAATTCAACAACACAGCCTCGGATCTGACAGAATAAACGGCAACGACCCAAGCAACGGAAAAAGGGCAATGATTCGAAAATATTAACATGGAATGTTAGATCTTTGTTGCGACCAGGAGGATTGAGATCTCTCAAAAGTGCGCTCAGAACGGCAAAACTTGATATCATACAGTATCATGATATCATACAGCATAACTAGTACATAACGTCCTAAAGTTCACTCAAGCTTCAAAAGTTGGGCAGTTGTGGTGTGTTTGGTGCCCATAATGACGTACACACTGAATGAATCGTATGACGTAACCCATATACGACGAATTTGTGCACGAAATATCTAAGCCTACATTTAGGCGAGATAATAATCAAGCGCCTAACAATTCTTGGAGTAATTGCATAATAACAAAGACGCTACATTCGCATTACTCTGAGACGTGGTTCGGAAGTCACGTTAAGCCGGTGGTCCAGACAACACTTGTTATTGACAATAAAAAGCTGTTAGTGTAGTCTCTAAAATACAAATACAAAGGATTCTATGACCAGTAGCGACTATACGTTCTACCACAATGACAAGCCCAACGACAGTCCAAGAAAATGCGGAACGGGTTTCATGGTTTTCGGCAGAGCTAGAAACTCAGTGATAAATTTCAATTCTGTTGATGAGCGATTGTGCTCTCTACGAGTAAGAGGGACATTTTTCAACTGCACTCTTATTAACGTCTGCACACTCACGGAGGAAAAGGGTAAAGAGACGAAAGACCTACTTTTTGAGATACTTGTGAAGATATATGATAAAACACCGAAACGCGACACTAAAATTGTGTTTGGAGATTTTAATGCCAGTCCCACAATTGGCGAGAAATCGAACGACTATGGAGCGCGGGTAGTTGATTTCGCAGCATCAAGAAACATCTTTGTCAGCAGTACCTATTTCCAACATCATGGCCCCACGGTAGTAAGGGGCCGTGACGCCAGTCTTACACGCCAAAAAATTAAAAGAAATTTTTTTCGTAGACTAGGGAGCATATTTATATACAGCAACTTTATATAAAATATATATAAATATAAAGAGTTGAACATGTTAAGTTCATTTTTTGGGCCCAATTTCTCATACGTTTTCAATAGGAAGCCATGCTAGCTACTTTTTAAAATGTGACCTGGGAATCCGTCACATACAAATATTTATCTCATCTTAATATAAAAAAGTAGCAATCATGGCTACCCTATGTTTAAGACAAAAATTGTGAGCCTATTTTTTCATGAGAATGAAAGAATCTGACATCCGCTATTGAAGGTAAAAGCTCCGAAAGCTCTTTCTATTGTATTATGGTGTAAACTAGTGATGTAAACGGTGTGGTAATGCAGTTTATGGCCCAATTGTTTAACAAACGTTGTACTCCGGCCAAAATTCTTTCAATATTTTCAGTGGAAAACCATCATGGCTTCTTTTTAAGTTTTGACTTGGGAATCCTTCACAAGCAAGTCTTTACATTAAGATGAAAGTGGGGAAGACGCCATCATGACATCCCCATGTTTAAGACAAGAATTACGAATGTATTTTTTCACGAAAATGAAAGAATCTGACATTTTATACCATTCTTCATTGAAATTGAAAGCTCCTGAAGCTCTTTCTATTTTCTTCTGGTGTAAACTAGTGATGTAAACGGTGTGGTAATGCAGTTAATAGTCGAACCGCTTAACAAACGCAGTACTCATCTTTATTGGATGTCAGAAGCTGTAGAGGACCAATTGTTGACTCCGATCACTACTTGGTGAAAGTGGTTGCTAAGTCTCGCATATCGGTCCAACACAACCGAAAACCGTCATTGAAAAAGTGGGACGTTGAAAAATTGCGGAACGAAGAGATTAAACAAAAATGCGTGGATAGTTTGGAGAGAAAGATGATTGAAAAAATGGTCAGCGAACAACACAGCATAGACGATACGTGGAATCAAATTAGGCGGAATGTAGAGAGCGCCGCAGGAGAGACATTGGGAACGAGAACGGGAAATAAAAGAAATAACTGGTTCGACGATGAATGCAAGCGAGCTCTGGAGAGCAAAAACGCAGCTCGACTAAAAACTCTAAGTCGATACACTCGAGGAACCCAGGCAGAGTACCGTTCGAAGAGAAATTTCGCTCGAAAACTGTTCCATTACAAAAAGCAGATGACAGAAACGTTTTGATCGAAATTGAAAAGTTTTTTCGAAACCGAAGAGCGGCGGCCACTACTTCCATGGGTAAAAATGATCCTCTCAACTTACTCTTGAACATATCAAAAGTTTTTTTTTGAGCCACCGGCGATTTTCCGCCATTTTAGCGATCACCCCGATACATCCAACCCAACCCAGCAACTTTCCCATTGACAGCAAACCTCTATCTCGTACACCCAAACTTGTCTCATACAAAATGTGCTATATTCGTATGAATGTTCGTATTTAGTCCCAGAATGGCGTACTAGTAGAAGCTTGTAGAACATTCAATAATTTTATATAAATAAGAACAAGATTTATGATGAAAATTAGTTCAGAGGAAGTAATTTAGACTTGATAATGGTTGTAGTTGACCGAAACTAGTAGTCTTAAAATAAATAATTTTGGTGCAATTTAAATTGGTTTCTCTTCAAAAAAATACCAGAAATGAATATTGAAATTAGTTGCGCCGTGTGTTCGGAAACGACCTCGAATCTAGAAATAGCATATGTTCTACTAGTCATTGTAAAGTTGTCAAAGACAACTTTATGGTTTTGGGGGGAAAGGGACCGACCTTGTGTTCTAAGAACGAAATTAAGAGACGAGTAATTCTTGGCAACCGGAGTTAAATCAGCCTTCTGAAAATCTTAAAGTCCAAGTCAGTAAGCCGAAATTCAAAATGAGCAATATACAAATCTATGATCAGACCAGCAGTTACGTATGGTTCAGAATCGTGTTACTTGACACAAGAAGACGAACAATCACTGCACACGTTCGGAGACAATATTTGGACCAGTCTTTGACCAAAGACATAAGCCGATGGTGCAGACGATTCATTCGTGAGCTTATTCACCTTGGTGGAGAGCCAGAAA
The DNA here is from genome assembly GCA_029228625.1 of Pseudolycoriella hygida. Taxonomy (NCBI): domain Eukaryota; kingdom Metazoa; phylum Arthropoda; class Insecta; order Diptera; family Sciaridae; genus Pseudolycoriella; species Pseudolycoriella hygida. The sequence continues at coordinate 36,789,246 of CM055403.1, read as the reverse complement.
TAGTCAGAACTACCAAAATATACCGAATACGTTGTCTCGGTCATGTACAGCGAATGGAAGATAGCCGTATTCCGAAAAAAATCCTCAAGACCAGACAGAAAGACAAGAGAGGTGCCGGGCGTCCAAAATTCAGATGGTGCGATGCAACTCTAGCCGTTTTGAAAACTGTGAGAGTATCCAGCTGGGAGACGTTAGCTGCGGATAGGCCCGGTTGGAGAAGGCCAAGAGTAAATGTAACCAGAGTTGCGTTAAAGTCCGAAGGGAATTGAATTTACGTAATTTTGTTAACTCAATAGAGAGATTGGGCAAAGCGACATATCGCTAAATTTATAACATATACATATAGCTATAAGTCATAAGTTATATGTTTACGTTATAAGTTATAAATTTTTTGAGTTATAAGTTTACATTTGAATATCTATAAATTTTTATAAGTTATAAGCAACAAGTTATAAGTTTTGAAACTGATCAGTACTGATGCGTATCAATTTTAAAATACGATATGGATCAGTACTCATCAGTTTTAAAACTGATATGCTTCAGTACTGATCAGTTTCAAAACTGATACTGATCAGTAATGATAAATTTCAAAACTGATACGGATCAGTACTTATCAGTTGTTAAACTGACACGAATCAGTACTGATCAGTTTCAAAATTGATTTGGATCAGTACAGATCAGTTTCAAAGCTTATAACTTGTAGTTTATAACTTATAACTTATAAAAATTTATAACTTAAAAAGTAAACTCATAAAAATGTATATTTTAAAAAACGTAAACTTTTAACTTATAACGTATACATATAAATTATAAAATATAGCTACATGTATGTTATAAACGTAGCGAAAAGTCGCTTTGCTCAAACTCTCTAATAAGATGCTTAATTTTCAATTGACTTTTTATTGGAGAAACGAAGCCGTTTCTCTGTTCTGACATACATTACTATTAACTACTTAAATTCAATTAAGACATAGATACTAATGGCACGATATTCAAATAATCTGATCCTAAGGTGGTGATTGTGCCGCGTTATTCCATGTTTCAAAACAACTACTAAGTATGAAAGCAAATACTACGAGATAAAGAGTAAAAATTCTTATATAGGCAAATTTTATTTCAAATTAGAAAACAAATATTTTTTGACCTCAAGCCAGAACTAATATGTCAATATTTACTCATTTACTTTCACCACAAAGTCAAATAATTTAAGTGAAGAAATCAGTTTGTTTTCTCGCACGTATCACCTAAACTCTTCACATTTGCAAAAAATGGAAAAACCCATGGCCAGAACTCACATTTTGATAGAGTTTTCCTCCAACCCGTCAGCATTTTTATTTATTATTTATTTACAAAATTATCACAGTTTTCTTTTCACTATTAAAACACAGAAAAAATTACGAAAAAAGAGTTAATTAAGTCGATACATCAAAACTCATCACCAATAAGTGAAGAAAATATTCATTCGCTATCGACCGTAATCCTACAACGTCTAACGAAATGAAAACAGTCAAAAATGTTGCCGCCACTATCACCAATCCGATAATTTACTTTTTTACTGACAAGACACTGTAATTAATGCTTATAATTTACGAACCACCATAGAAGTTTTAAGTTAATTGTTATGGTAGCACTTGAGATAGTGTCATTTATTACGATAAATTGTTAAACAATAATTGAAAGGCAGATGCCTGCTGCCAGATATATTTCGCAGAACAACAGTAAAAAATTGTCTTTTCGATTGTATTGAGCACACACGCGTCCGCATAGTAAAATAATCCAGTAATGAAGCTTAAAAATATATTTGGAATCAGATTTGACACAGAGCGGACTTTCGTTTAGTTAGACAAATTAACTCGATAATCAACGCTAATTTTGTCAGAAATTGACGTCCATCTGATCCAACTATTGTATCACCTATAGTTATCGATATTTTTGCCTTGAACATTTTGATCATTTTATTTATAATTGTTTCTAAAAAAAGCATTCTTCTGAATTAAAGCATACCATTTTTGGTAAAACTGTAAACAAAGTAGTAACAATGATAGAGTTACGCAAATGAGGAACTTATAGTTTTTTCATTCTATTTCCTAGTCCTAGTCAAATATTTGCATCTGGTAAAGCATATTTGATCTGAAATTTGCCACGTAAAATTTCATGTAAGTTCTTTCAATAGGGCTCATTATATTGGACGCGATTCGAATCGCATCGCGTAAGGTCTGTGTGAAAGCTCAACTTGACAGAACAAACATTTTTTTTGTCAAGTTGAGCTTTCACACAAACCTTACGCGATGCGATTCGCATTTTCTTTTAAGCACTGAATTATGGTTATGTAAGTCGTTATGATGACTGTGTTATATATCAACTCTACGGGTCACTCCACCTCTGAACTAGATGTATAAACAAATTAATTACTTGTTAAAATGCCTCGTTTCCTTGAATAATAATCAACGAATTTTCCATTTCCGCATGTAGGAATTGATTTTAGAATGTTAGTATGACAGTAGTAGAATGACAGTAAACACAATTGAAAGAACACTACAATTTTAAAAAAAGTGCTGATGACATCGAAGCTGGCCCAAAAAGTTTTTCTAGGGCAAACATTTCTTAACAAGTAATAAAAAATATCTCAAGTTTAACAACTAAAAGTTCGTACTTTAAACTTTGCAAAAAAATACGAAAAGTTAAAAGTGAAATTTTTAATCTCTTTGTACCTGGTTTACATCACACATACATGGAAGACATACTCCTATATATTTGGGAATTTTTGGAAAATTTGCGAATCTAAATTCCCTAAAATACGTCCTATTGTCTTCAATTTCTTCACAAAGCATACAGAACGGTTATTTTCCATTGAGAATCGACTTAAGGTGAAGGTCCACATATTGATGGCGCACTTTGTTACAGTTTTACTGAGAATCTCCAATACATTTAGCAATGCGTGTTTCAAAATGAAATTTGGAATTAAATCGAATCGTCGGCACTTCAAAAGGAACACTAAACGTGCCCGCGTTTTTGATAGCTTGTTGCAAGACGATTTTGTGTGGCAAATGTTGAATGATAATTCCTCAAGTGCATGAAACTACTGGATCCTGAATCCGAAGTACGCTTCCTTCAAAAAGTTGCAACAAGTGGAAGACTGCATTTTCGGCTAGGAATAACTCCGTGGAAAAATAAATTTAATTTGACACCAGGCTGCGTACTTTATCATGGTTCGACGGCACAGAGTAGGCAGCCTGGTGCCAAAAATTTAAGCATATCACTATGACGGCATTGACGAATGATTCACAACGCATCAATTTTTATCTTGGCACCAGGCTGCCTTCTTGAGCTATGCTCGTTTAAATGTAGAAGGCAGCGGCAGCCCGGTGCCAAGATGAAAATGTATGCGTTGTGAAGCATTCATCAATGCCGTCATAATGATATTCTTCAATTTTTTGCACCAGGCTGCCTTCTTTTTCATTTTTCAAGGTCACATAGAGGGCAGCCTGGTGCCAAATTAAAAAGTTTTGCGCCGTAATGTACTGGATACTAGATTCAAACTTCCCTAATATAACTTATTGGCACCAGCCTGCCTTCCCCGACTTGGCTACTTCAACACCACTTTTGGCGAATCATTAATAAAATGTCAAGAAAATTTCCTTTTTTTTATTTCTTCACTAAACATGCTAACACATTCCGGACAGTGAAGACCCATTAAGTTATTTTGTTTAGAATCGAACTAAGATTTTGTGCATAAAATTTATCAGTGCAGGGAGGTGAAGCTAGATGCAGTGAAGTGCAGCTAGGAGCTAGGTGCAGTGGCGTACCTTTGCAGGATGCTGAAAAGCTATTTCGAACGACGAGTGCTAACGTACGATACTAATGAAGGGAAAAAGACAATAGAAATCACAGCTGGAGTACCACAGGGATCCATATTAAGACACATCGACGGGTAAGAAATCACATCCACTCGCTAATTAAAATACCTTGGAGTTATGCTAGACGACCGTAGAAATTTTAATTAATTTCGTAGTTCGAAAAGGCAATGAAAGTCTATGAAGACTTGCTCAGTGAGCCCTTATAAAAACACCTAGGTGCAGTGAGGTGCAGCTACTTTATACTTAATACTACTCAATAACTGAATTTGTGACCCTAACGTGACACTTTCTTAAGTATTAAAAATCCAAGATTGAACTGGAATAGTTTTTCCTAACCCCATTTTGTTCTGCTTCCACTTTTTTGGAAATTCTGTTGAATAATTCGTGTTTAGTGTTGGAATATGCACTTCCTATTATTCCACGTATTGATTTGCACAAGTAGTCCGAATGAATATTAGGACGAGTAACCTTAGTTAAGAAGAAAATTGTTCTTGTCACTTTTCAATAAACAGCCGTAAGGTACGAACGTGTTTTATTGGAGGTCCGGATACAAGTTTTATCCGTAATATCTCGGAGCCTAGTCCACAAATTACAACAGGTTATGGGCCCCGATTACACTATTTGTTGTGGAAAGTATAAAAATGCTTTTATTGTCTCGGAAGAAGGTTTTATCGTGGTAACTGAGGAATCAGTTACATAATACGCAAATCGAATTGTGAAAATGAACATGACGGTGAAGTCAGTCGGCGATGTATTCGATGGTTCTTTCACAAGTAGTTGCTGGAATGGTCTCGTTTGATCGACAGGATGGACATGACTCTGAAGTGATTCGGCAGCGTGGTCGATGGTTCCTTCAAGTCAACAAGGATGACATTAATCTCCAAGCATGGCATCGCTTCGTCTGAGGAGTGGCAAGCTCCAGGTCTCACTCCAAGTGTGGCGGTCATTTTTGTCTGAGGGGAAAGTCACTGGCAGACTGGATGGGTAGTTTAATCCTACAAAGTTGCATGAAGACAATGATGAGTTGCTGATGGCCTGCATTGTGGTCGTAATAGATAATTCATTGGTGACAACAACGAAAACTGAGTAGGCAGTATACTTCACAGTGACGGAAAGTTTCAAATATTACGTGGATTTCGTATGAGGAGCTAATCACAGAGGAAACCGGTCGAATGGGGACGAATGGTCGAATGGGTACATACAATGGTCAATGAGGTACAAGGTCGATCGATGAGGTACAAGGTCTGTCAATGAGGTACAAGGTCGGTCAATGAAGTACAAGGTCGGTCAATGAAGTACAACGTCGATGCGGGACAAGTGCAACTGTAACGTCAATGGTTCAATGGTCGATTGTGCGATGGACATCTTCCGTTTGTCATGCATGCAGTCAATTTATCAATTGAGTGGGAGTATTTGTAGAATTATATCAATTGACTGGGAGTGTCGGAATATGCACTTGCTATTATTCCACGTATTGATTTGCACAAGTAGTGTGAATGAATATTAGGACGAGTAACCTTAGTTAAGAAGAAAATTGTTCTTGTCACTTTTCAATAAACAGTAAATAGTAAGGTAAGGTGTTTTATTGGAGGTCCGGATACAAGTTTTATCCGTAATATCCAGGAGCCCAGTCCATAAATTACTCATTTACTGTATAGCCTGACCAGTTCACTTGAAACAAACCAGTTAAATTAACTGATCATTTGAATTCAATGTCAAAATTTCAGACAAATTTGAAAGTCGCTACAACTAACATACCTTCTTCTTTGGATGGGACTCGTTCTCATAATTTGTCGGGTTCACATAAATTAAATTAGCTTAACTGGAAATGTCAGAAATTTGTGAGAGCGTGTTCATAAACAACGTCGCGCTATTTTTCAGAAAATTTAATCCCTTCACTATGTCACGTCAAATGGTGATAATTTGACCCATTGGTCCGTCACGTTTTGCTCGAATCAATCCCTTCCCCCAGAGAATGGCGTCATTTATGATCAGCATCTGAATTAAAATAATTCGAAATTCAAAGTTCGAATTTTCGAAGTATTCTGTGTGCGCACCTTCACTAATTTTGAAATTGCCAATTAGATTTAACTGAACCGAAAACACTCTACTATATATATAACATTTTAATCTGCCTAAAATCAGTGTTGACTTTTGTGAATTATTGCGATTTAAACAAATCGTTAATTTATGATTGTCTCGTACTAGTTTTTAAAAGCGCCATAACTGTTGTAATCTTTGTAAATAGACCACTTATAAAATGATGCGAAGAGATAAAGCGATAATAAAAAATTAGGACAGTTGTCGTCTGCCAAATGAATGAAATGAGAATGCAATTTCTATTATTTCATATTGGTGTTGTCTAATAGCCGATTCCGTTACAAAATTTATTAGATTATTTTTATCGCTTTTTGAGGCATTTATTTTACAAGTTTTCGGCATTGACAATAACCTCAATACCGGATAGTAGAAAGTTTTAAGTACTTTTATAAAAACCAGCAAAATCGTTATGTAGATATCGAGGTATAATGTTAAATATGCAGCATGGTAATGCTATGAAAATGGGAGCGAAAATCATGCATGCTATCTCTCTGCAAACGAAAATGACGGTGAATGTAGCGCACTTTAGTGCAAATGTGACTTGTGAGTCTACCCTTCGGTATAGATAGATTGAGAAAGCTTAAATTAAGCTTATTGTTGACGTAAGAAGGCAAAGAAATGTTCAGAGGGTGAACGTGTGGTGAGATAAAAGGAGCATGTTGGAAAATTGCATATAATATGCAAGTCTCTCCCATTTTTTAATCTTAGGCTCGCTCTATCGGTAAATGCAAGCGAATTTCTTAAGTTTACAAGTTAGAATATAATGTTGTATGTAGTAGTGACCGTTGGGTAGCTTCGTGGTTCGACTTACGATCTCGAAACGCACAATACAGAAACACGTAAAAATTTGTTACGTCACTCACATATGAAAGGAGATTCATTCCGTATTCTTTCATTAATAGAAGGGTACCTACATAGCATTAGGGAAAGTACCAATGGTACGAGGAAAAACATCGATTGATTGATTTTTATGTATGGTACAATGAAATGATAATAACATATCGAAACTATTAAAAACATTGAAGCACTTATGCCAGCTTCATTGGCCCCATTGTGCCAAACCCTGTTGTAATGCTGGGTTATGTGCGTGGGCTCTAGGTCAAAAAACCCCCGGACAAAAAAACCCCGGACGAAATAACCCGGACAAAATAACCCCGGACGAAATAACCCCCAGGGGTTATTTTGTCCGGTTTCAAGAAGTTATGAAATGTTAAAAAAGAATCCGGACAAATTTCGCACAAATCATGGTTTGCATATGTTGTTTTTATGATGTAGGGGGCTATGCCCCCTAAACCCCCGCGCCTGCGATGAGCTTCAATATGCCCTGGAGGTGGCCTTACACGCATGGGGCTCTGCCCCAAACCCCGCTAGGGGTTCCGCTCCTTAGATCCCACAAGGGGGGCGATACCCCCTTGACCCCCCATCGCGGGGGCTGCCGCCCCTCGACCCCGCTTTTTTCCCATAAAGTTTAGGCCTGCGGCGCGTCGCCTTGCTCTCCAAATGCTGGGTTTTTGTAAGGGGGTAATTTTGTCCGAGGGTTATTTTGTCCGGTTTTTTTTGTCCGGGGGTCGTTTTGTCTTTTTTTGTCCAGGGGTTTTTTTGTCCAGGGGTCGTTTTGTCCGGCTGCAATGTGCGTGTATGTGTGTTTAATGGTTGATTGATACAATTATGCAGTGCGGTGTTGTTTTTTGTGTGATGGTGGTGTTGGTGCGTTTGCTGTGTGATGGTATGTTGTGTGGTGGTGTGTTGTAATAACCCCTCACGAAGGGGTCAGTCGAGCCATTTGCTTCCTGTGATGAAAGAGGCTATGTTAGTTATCGGTATCTTCCGAAATTCTTCAAGGGTAAGGTGAAAGTCTCCAAACCACTTCACCCTTAAGTTCATGAGGCCTGGACAGTGTAGCAGGAAGTGCTTTGCTGTTTCTGGTACGTCGCCGCACCTTCTGCAGTTCGGGTCACTGCTGAGTCCCATTTTGTTTAGATGGTATCTCAGTGTGTTATGGCTCGTAAGCATTCCCACTGTCGATCTTAAGTTTTTCCAATTAAGGTTTAAGAGTTCCTGGTTGGTATGTGGGTTACATCCATCGAGGAACTGCTTAGCCTGCCTGCAGCTGTATATCGCTTCCCAAAATCTTTGGTGCCTTTCGCAAGTCCGCCTTTTTATGGAAGCTGGATCAGGTTCAAGAAGAGGGTTTCGCTACCTTGCCTCGCCAGCACAGTGGTCCTCTCGTTACATAGAACACCTGAGTGTCCTGGAACTCATACCAGAGATACTTTACTGTTCTCTGAGAGCGCATCCAGTGCCATCTGGTTTCTAGTGTCAATTTTGCCGCAAACTTATAAGATGAAAGCGCCTTTATCGTCGACTCGCTATCAGTGCAAATGGCAATTCGTTTATTCACTACCTCACTTCCCGTCAAGCACCCACAGCTCCTTCCGACCGCCTAGGTTTCAGCTTGTAATACTGTCGGGTAAACTTCAAGAGGTATTGAGACATTGAGCCTCGCAGAAAATACCCGCCCCGTTCCTCCTGTCATTTAAGATTGCCTCAAAGTTCCTTTCAAACCGAAATACTGTCTCTATCCTGTCTTAAGGCATTGACATCTCCCCAAAGTCTCTCACTAGAGAGTTTAGTATACCCGCGTGACCTTTCTTCCTTCCTGTCGCGAACGGAAAAACATACGAAAGATGGCGTCAGACATTCTCAACAACAATTCATTTGTGTTCGATACCGACCTCTCCAGCGACTTGTTAATAGAAGTCGACACTAGATAACACTGATACAACCTGCGACTGGGAATAATTTGAACGTGAACAGATGACAGCCAGTAAAGGGGTCTTCACGATGTCTGCACAAAACAAAAAGTGTGATCAATTTTGGTTGCCAAATCAGTTGGCTCTTGCTATCCTCCCGTCAAATGTAAGAATGAACAGTTTCAATGTAGAAAACCAGCATTCAGAATTTATAGGTAATACAAGACTTATGAGGTTGTGACCATACGCTATATAAATTATAATTTGATAAGAGTGAAAGAGAAATAAAATATGCGTTCCCTCGTTTTTACCAATACAATTGCCTCCTCAATAAAACCACCAGAAAATCTTCAAATAAAAAACTTTAGAAATCCCTAACAAAATCCTCGGAAAGATAATCTTTAAAATCGATGGAAATCCGTGAAGAAATCACAAATCAGAAAAAAACCTTCAGACCAGTTTTTTATGACTACCTCAGTTTCAGCCAACGATATATCATCAGCCCGTTTCAACCTTTATAATAGAAGTTAGATACAAGAGAAATGTCGCGACGTTCATCAAGCAAGCCAAAAAAGGTTTGAGAAATACGTAATAAATGAAAAATCGGCAAAATGATTCACTTTCTTTGTGTTGTATTGCTTGATTTGGACCAATTGATTGAATGGATTGAGTATGCTGAAGCTGCGAAGAGATTAAAGGCACACATGTCACGAATCATATCAAAGAACATGACGTTGTCGCTTGTCTTTCTTACATCACAGAAATGTAGTCGATAGCCACGTGTGATAAACCATTCTCTCCTACTCCTTGAGAAAAGCAATTCCTAATGAATTACAAAATATCAAGACTAAGAATTGAAAATTATGAGTTGTTGGGAAAAAAATTCCAATGATACATTTTGAAAAAAAAAATTAGGGAGGGAAGGTTACAACGCAAGAGAGGGAATTTGAAAATTTTTCGTAAAGTTCCCCATGTTGTTATTAATTTTTTCTCGTGAAATCTTTCGTTGCAAACAAATCAAATATTTTCCAGATGAGATAAGGAAAACGTGAATACAAAATCCAAAAATATCGTGGCATTTGTCATTACGATATCAATTTCGTGCCAATCAAAAATTTCTTATTTGTTCAGAGGAAAAAACCAAAGGCAATCTGTATTTTTAAACTGGTGATAGACAGAAATGATGTATATCATTTATGTGTTTCTACCCAGTCAGTCTATCAATGAATTCGTTATAACCATTTTACAATGTCGAAAATAAATTCAATATGTCATATTGATTGATATAAAACCACAAAACCAGTCAACTTCAACACACACGGATCTAAATTTTCGAGGACGTTGTTGTGTTTCTATCAAACACCACAATCATTTGTAAAAAAGAACTCAAAACAGTGAATTTTTGAGGCAGATCGCATTTCGTTTCATTTAAACTGCGCTAAATTTAAACTTTCTTATCGGGTTTCAAGAACCTTTCGGTTTCCCAAATTCGATTTGGGTCGAAACGTATTTCGAAAAAATTCGTCCCGCTCAACTCTAGTCTTCTATAAAAAATAGAAATTCCGCTTGTCAATTCTTGAAGAAATCTGCAGTTTGATTGATACGTTACTCAACTTTTCTCTATACTCATTCACTTTCGAGTCTCAAATTTGTTGACTAACACGTAACTCGTAATGTTCCAGAATCATACTAATGCATTATTGAAACTGTATCTTAAACGACCAGGAATTTGTTGTATACGAATAAAGGAATGATTTCTTTCCAATAAAAATTCTTTTATTGCCACCCCATACGAAAGTTGAGCATTTCGTGTATGTTTACCCCCTACCAAAACCATACATTACATGTGGGGTCTTTCTGTAATATTTTTTGTGAAGCAAAAAACTCTAGTCTTCACCAGTGAAGTAAAACTCTTGTCGTCACTAGTGAAGTAAAAAGTTTTTATTTCACTAGCGAGGTAATACTTTTGTTTTCACTAGTGAGGTAAAACTTCTGTCGTGCTCAACTTTCGGATGAATAGACAATCAAAAAATTATATATTTTTACCCCACGGTAATTATTCACTACATGTATGTTAGGGCTCTCACCGGAGACTTCTCATTACAATTATATCTGCATGTAATGACGCGTTTTCGGATTGTACACCGACTTTTTTTTTTTTTTTTTATAAGGGTGAGGAAATCTTCATAGACACCCGGTCTTTCTGAACCAAGGTGGTGTTGGATTCCATTCTTTAATGACCTACCAACTAAAACCTCCTTCCTTAGTCTTCGTGCTCTCTTCTCCCCGGAACCGCCTCACAGCATTACTTCGGGGAGGAGCTGTGCTTTCGCACCTACTCTCTTAGATCAACTGCCAGTCTTCTTTGATCGTCTCTCCATGCAATTTGCAGCTTCGTCATTATTTTCGCAACTACATTATCCGCCACTATCCACACCTCCTCATCGCGGCACATCTCCGATATTATGTTTTCGGCACTTACATCTGGCCTACTCACAGTCAACAGCTCTCCTCGTTCTTGTTCGAAGCGGGGGCAGACGAATAACACGTGCTCCGCAGTCTCTTCCTGCCTATCGCATGTCGTGCAGAAAGGTGACTCCGTGAATCCAAACCTGTGCAGGTACTTCCTGAAGCATCCGTGACCAGACAGAAACTGTGTCAGGTGGAAATTAACCTCTCCATGTTTTCTCTGTACCCATGTCGTTATTTTTGGTATGAGTCTATGGGTCCACCTTCCCTTGTCCGAGGAGTCCCACTCTTGCTGCCACTGTCTCATTGATTCGGCTCTTAATTTCGTTCTAACTGTTTTGGTAGTTTGACCCTCCATTCTCTTCTTTCTATGACATTCACTGTCTTCTGTCAGCGTTATGCATATGGGCATCGTTCCGGCTATAACACATACCGCTTCTAAGGATATTGTTCGCTATGCGCTTGCTACTCTTATGCTTGCCAGCCTCT
>CM055403.1:36745998-36777198 GCA_029228625.1 Pseudolycoriella hygida | reverse complement strand
TTGTCATCCAGTTTTCGACAGTTTCTAGCGTCTCCATCGTAACCACCTCTACCTCCATCTTCGACGTTCCGGATACCGTGAGGATCAAGTCGTCGGCAAAAGCAATCGTCTTAGCACATCTTGGCAGTTTCAGCCTCAGCGCTGTGTCATACATAACATTCCACAGCGTTGGTCCTAATATGGATCCCTGTGGTACTCCAGCTGTGATGTCGACTGTCTTTTTCCCTTCATTAGTATCGTACGTTAGTACTCGTCGCTCGAAATAGCTTTTCAGTATCCTACAGAGGTAATCGGGGACTCTCATGACATGTAGCGCCTTGGCTATCTCTATCCAGCTTGCGCTATTAAAGGCATTTCTAACGTCTATCGTCGTTATAGCACAGAAGCGGTTACACCGTATTTTTTGCTTCCGCGCCTTGTCGGTGGTCTCTATGACTTTTTTAATGGCCTCAATCGCCGATCTCCCTTTTCGAAATCCGAATTGTTCGTCCGACAGTCCGTGCTCGCCCTCCGTATGTTTTCTTAGTCTATTCAGGATCGCGGTTTCCAGCATTTTTCCCAACCCATCCAACAAGCATATGGGTCTATATGATGATGGCTTGTCTGGCGGTTTCCCTGGTTTTGGTATTAAGACCAGCTTCTGTTTCTTCCATATTTGAGGAAAATATCCGTCGTCGAGGCGCTTCTGCATTGTCAATCTGAGCATGTTAGGCTTTGCGCATGCTGCTGTCTTCAGAGCTATATTGGGGATTCCATCTGGTCCTGGCGCTTTGTTATTTTTTGGCTTTTGTGCAGCCATCTGGATCTCTTCTACAGTGATCGACCGTTCAGTCTGTCTTCCGCTTCATCGTCATAAGGAGTTTGCGGCCATGTGATCTGTTCGTGTTGTGGGAAGAGCTCTCTCACTATGACACCTAGCCTATCCGGGCACTTTTCTTTTGGCCCCAATGTACCTTTCATCATCGTCATTACTATTCTGAACACTTTGCCCCACGGGTTCGTGTCTGCCTCTTGGCACAGTTTCTTCCAACAATCCCTCCTACTCGCCCGGAGTCAGTGTTAGTTTTGCATTACGATGTTCTTCGGACCTCTCTATTCTAACATTCTCGTTTCTGGCCCTTTGCATCCTCCTTCTTGTCTTAAAACAAGTTTTTCGCAAAAGTCTTATTTCGTCGTTCCATCAAAATGCCGGTTTTTGCCCATTCCTCGGTTCCAACCTTCTTGGCATCGCCGCGTCACATGCATTCACCATTTCTTTCGTCAATTCTTCTGCAGATTTCTCTTCGTGATCGTCTTTTGATTGGAGATATTCCTTAAAAACTTCTTGATCGAAATTTCCGGTTCTCCATCTTCGCTCTCTTCTATGAGTCATCTGTCTTGTTGCCTCTGTACACTTTTTCACGGTGTACCTCAATGCCTGGTGATCGCTGTGTGTGTAACTTTCGTCGACTCTCCAGTTCAGACTTGGAACTAGTACTGGACTGCAGAATGTCACGTCAATAATCGACTCTCGCCCATTCTTGCGGAATGTAGTTGCATTTCCCACGTTTGCCAGAACCACATTTAATCTAGCTAGCGCTTCTTGCAGACTGAAGCCTCTATCATTTGTGAATCTACTACCCCACTCAACTGCCCATGCGTTAAAATCACCTCCAATATGAACTGGGTTGAGTCCCGTCAGTTCTCCTGTGAGTAAATCTAACATTCGTTCAAACTACAGAATCGTCCATCTTGGTGGTGCATAGCAGCTGGCAATATACACTCCATCAATTTTCGCTATCACGAATCCTTCGTGAGCGTCTGATACAACTTCTTGTATGGGGTACTTGCCCGTTGTCAATATTGCGGCCATCTCGGCTCTGTCAGCAGCCCATTTACCGTTGTTTCTATATACACGGTACGGTTCTGAAATAATCGCTACGTCACATTTTTGTTCCGCTGAGGCTTGCCACAGAAGTTGTTGTGCCATGTCACAATGATTTAGATTTATTTGTATCACTTCCATTCTTGTCCTGTTTTAGATTTAAGCGCCTGTTTAAAGACTGGACATCTCGCTCCACCAGTCACGTGGTCATTTTCTGACGTACACAGCAGACATTTCGGCGGGTTCGTGCAATCTTTGGCTAGGTGGTTCTCTCCCCCACATCTCCTGCACAGGTTGGATCTATCCTCTCCCCTACAATTCCTTGCCTGGTGTCCAAAATTCATGCACTTGAAGCACCTTTCTAACTGCTGGGTTACCCTTATCGGGCATACGGTCCAGCCCACCTTTACCTTTCCGATTTTCAAAATCTTTATCGCTGCGTCCACCGGGAGTTTTATTTCCGCCGTTTGGAGTTCGTCTCTCGCTTTCCTCATACGGATCGTCATTGACTCTATCTCGTCATTTATATTACCTTGCTCTTTCAGAGCTTTTCGAAGGTCTTCGCTTGTCGTGATCTCGTCCATATATCTACATTCGATCGTGGTCATGTGGGACACCGCTCTCACTTTTGCTGACTCGCCCAGTGATCTCTTGACTAGATCTTTATAATCTGCACTTTTAATCTCTGGGCCCTTCTTAAGTTCAAACAACATTTCACCCTTCTGCGTTCGTCTTATTCTCGAGACGTTTTCGCCCAGGTCCTTGAGAGTTTGGTCGTCCTTTATTTTTTTGAGGATTTCAGCGTACGTTGTTCCTTCTTCCGCCGCCACTATCAGAGCATCAGCCTTCGGTCTCAGTCTTTTAAGCTTCGGCTTCTCTTTTTTTTTCTCCTTCTTTTTGTTTCTCACCTCTCTCCACTCATTAAGACTAGGCTTCGGTGTTTGTGTATCTGGTCTCCTTGTGGTCCTTTCGTTATTTTTCTTGTCTTTTTTGCTCCTTTTCGCCGCGTTTGTTGCTGTGGGCGTAACCTCCGGCGTTTGTTTTCTCTTTGAGGAGAGTGGGGTAGCTAGCACTTCGGCATCTCCGTCTGTTTTCTCCTTCTTGTCAGCTGTTTCCCGTTTCACATCATTTAAGCAGGCCCTAATATTGACCACCATCCTCTTTATGTCCTTATGCACGTTATTCTTATCTTGAATAAATTCATGCAACTCTTTCACCATTCTTTTGGCTTGCTCCAATTTTGTCATCTTCGATTCGCCGCCGGTCTGAAGCGCATTTGTTCTTTCCTCGCTTGTTCTCACGGGCGACCTCGTTATCTTCGCGCTTCTTGCGAACACGTCGTATATCTTAACCTCCGATTGATTTATCCGCTGATCCTCTGATTTTGTCTGCTGATTTTTGCTGTCATTCTTATTCATTTCTTCCATTTTGTTGAGTCCCCCCTCCAAACCGCTATCTCCATCTCGTAGTGTAGTTACCTTCATGATCCCATGGTTACCTATGCAAGCAGTGAGGCCATGCTAGGGTTGATACGATCCTTCATGGGGCACCGTATTCAGAGCCAGATCGGTATTAGTCAGGAATGTTCAACTGAGCCTACACCTCCTATTTTCACAGGACGAGCTTTCGAACGTACTTGGAGGCCTGCCAAGGTTTTACCGGGACGGGGGCAACCATGGTATTAGCCCACTAGCCGTTTCGTGAAAGTGTCACCCTTTCTAAGTAAGGTAGTGGAATACAATAGTTGTCAGACCTTGCCTACTCATCACAACCATTTAACCAAATTCATTGTCCGCGTTCGATGCTTTGCCAGTATGCCATAATTAAGACCTCACTGGTGTTGGCCTTAATGTGCCCGTAGCACTCCATCCGTGTTTGTTGATTGATGGTAGTCCATCTGACTAGGACTGTGCATGCTGCCGTTGTCTCTTACCGTTGAGATCCTCCGCCACCATGCTAAGTCGCCATCCCATCTTAATAGCGCCTAGCTGTCTTCGACCCTCCCTAAACGTAGCGTCTAGGTACTACCCGAAGACAGCCCCCCTCATCCTTCAGCTAAGTGACCCACACTACTACACCAGGGTTGGTTACCTGATCGTTCATGGGGTTGCTCACTATAACAGGTGTCACCACGGGTAGGTAGGATGTAGGAGTAGGTGGACAGAGGCTAAGGTACATAAGGAGTACTATATTGCGCATAACACACCATTTGACACCCATTACACCGATTAAAAGAGCATACAGTGGGGGGTGCTTAGTAAGTCATCCATTCTGGATCATTTTGTGACACTCGCAAACTCATTCAAACTGTTTTTTGACTCGTGCAGTTGTATACCTCGCCTTCGGTGACACTCGTCAAAAAACAGTTTTCATAGCTTTTTGCTTAAAAACACCCTCTTGAGTTTGGCTCATTTCACGAAATTGATCCATCACGTAATGACATACTTCGGCACCCCCCCACTGTAATCTACTATTATTTGCTCTCCCATATGGAAAGATGTCAATACATGTATATTTCCTCAATGTAATGCGGTCTATTACATGTAGGGTTCTTTCGATATTTGTGTCCACATGTAATAGCATTATGTCCACATGTAATAATATTGTGTCCTATCCGCAAAACTCATTACATACAACTTATGTCATTATGCCCGTTTTAGTACCAACATTATAGTCGAAACGGTTGAAACCGTCGAATGTTCGAATGCTGTGAGTAGGTGTTCGAAAAAATGACTGTCAACATGTGTACTTTCATTTCGATCTTTATTTCAAACAGAAAAAATTAGAGAGAGAGAGAGAAAAAATTAAATTTTAATTGTGTTGTTGTGGTTTTTCGTTTGATGGTATATTTACATGTATTGAGAACTTCTTTCCATATGGAACAGCGAATAAAATAGCATACGTTCCATGCTGTTAAAATAATTCACTAATTCGAGATCAATTTTGTGAACTCGAGAACTCACTCGTGAATTTTCGAGCAACTGTTTTTGACACAGCTGGTTGCATACCTAGGATATGGAAACTCTACCTTAGTCAAAAACAGTTTCCAAAGCTTTAGATTTATCAGTTCGGGAGATCATGTCAATGATCTTGGAACACAGATCTTACGATTCCTTGTTCCCAACGCAATCATCATTTAAATCACGCAAACCTTCCTGTTGACTCCAAGAACCTGTCCAAAATACCTGGTCCAAGTTGGACAACATCTGATGGTTGCACGACGTGGCTTCCCAGCAGCCTGCGTCTCAGTTGAAAGAACTAGGAGCATTCGCATATCACGTGAATACCCGTTTCTTCTTCTGATCCGCACGCACATCTGGAAGTAGCCGAAAGCCTCATCTTTTTATGTGCCCGTTTAGCCCGCAGTGTCCAGTAATCGCTCCGACCACCCTCCTTATGCGATTCCTGCCCATCTCTAGCATACCCCTGGCCCATTCCAAATTGAGTTTCGGGAAGAAGCGCTTTGTATGAATGCCCCCTTCGTACCTATTCCAGTACTCCGTATGCCTTTGCATCACCCAATCTCTGAGTGCTTTCAAACAGATTGATCGAGCAATCGGCAGATGCGGTTCAGGGCCGTTCTCGAGAGCCATAGCACCCGCCTTGGCTAGCTAGTCCGCCCTCTCATTTACCTCCATTCGCGAGTGTCCGGGTACCCAGACCAGAGTGATCCGAATATTCTGACCTATCGAGTTCAAGAAATCCTTACACTCTTTCACAAGCTTGGAAGTGGTAACTGGTGAAACCAGTGCTCCGATCATCTCCTTACTGTCTGAACATATAAGGATCTGCTTTCCTTGCTCGCCCTGCGGCAGTGCTTCGCGAGCTCCTAGGCCACTATACCACACAACCGCGGCTAAGCATGGGCCTAGTCACAGCCTTGTACAACCACAGAATGCCCTTCGACTTCAGGCCCCAGCTCCTCCCGAAAGAGTTTTTGCACAGCCAAAAATCTGCTAGAGCCTTCTGCGCTTTATCCTTGACATGAGCTTGAGCAATCCAGTTTAAATTGCTATCAAGCGTCACTCCTAGGTATTTTACCTGCGAAGTCAGTTCCTTGGTCTTGTTATCTTACCCACCAAATCTGAGCCCGATAGCCTTCTGCTGAATAGCATTAGATATGTTTTGTTTGGGTTGACTCTCAGATCTTTCTTATCGCGCCATTTATCCACTACCCTCAGTGTAGCTTGTTGCTCGAAAACACACTCGTGAGGTCCGCTCATATCACAAAATTGATCCCTCATGTTATGAATTATTTTCACTGCATAGAACGTAATCTACTAAAACATTATACATCGGACCTGCTACACTACATGATTCATTACTACGGACACAATTTCGAGAACTCGCAAACTCACTCCTGTTACTTTGAGCAACAACACACTTTGGAAACTACACTCGTCCAAACAACATTTTCCAAAGCTTGTTGCTCAAAAAAACACTCGTGAGTATGGCTATTATCACAAAATTGTGTCCTCATGAAATATATTACTTTCGCAATGGAACGGGTTAGCTCGGTGGTAACGTACTGGCTTTCCACCAAGAATACCCGGGTTCAAGCCCGGTGAGGATAAAATTCTGTATAGGATTTTTCTTAAATTTGTAGCATGAAAGTAACTTTCCTAAGCACACCCAAGCTTCTAAAAATGGGTAGTTGTGGTGTTTGGTGTCCACAACGAACCGTACACAGAAGAACGACATGTATGACGTCACCCATACACGATGAATTATGTGTACAGATATCTGAGTCTATCTTAAGGCGAATGATCACCAGATGAAATCCTATATGTAGCTACAATATATAGGCGTGGTTCGGAATTCCGTTAAGCATGTGGTCCAGCAAACAGATTAATGGTTGCTCATGCTCACACAAATGCCCTAGAAAAAAGGTCTTTCAGTTGTGTGTGATGATACACTGCATTTACGGGCTCGTTTAGAATAAGAATAGTTAAGTCGGAGACTTGAAGATGTATCGTAATGTCCGGGCCCAAACAGCGAGACTCATTTGGCGTGTACGGCTTGTGCCGGAGGCTAGAAGATGTATCGTAGTACGTGTGCTCAGACGACGAGGCTTATTCAGCGTACCGGTTACAACTATGCGTTCTGAATGATAGAATGATAGAAGAGTAACGGGGAAGGAACATAGGATCATAGGATCTGTGTTTCAAGGCCCTCCTCCCTGTCGTACTATGGTCGGCCGCCAACTTTTGACACTTGATAACGACTCAGGAGGACTATCTAAACATCTTAGAATGTAAGAAAAAAATTTTTTTGACACTTCTGTAAAGTAAAATTTAGCCACAATAACTTCCATAGTTTCCTTCAATTTGCTCTGCAACATGGCAAAAACAATTTTTTTTTTGTTAGGGCCGACCTTAGGACTGACCTGAAGCCCACTCGAGTCCTAAGCCAAATAGAAAAAAGAATTAACAAAGTCGGTTAGGATTTACCCGATTTATGCAAAGAAACACGTTGGGCCCTAGAAGAAACTCTGTTTTAGGGTCCCGGCTGGGTCCAAGGGCTTCTAATCAAACAATTTTGTTCCATAAAATGTGAGACAGGGCCTTAGCAGAGACTCGTTTTTAGTGCCCTAGCTAAGTCCAAGGGCTCAAAATCAAGGCAACATAAATTGTCGGCCATGCCCAGACGTTTAAAAAAAATTTATGAAATTTGGAAAACTTTTACTCGAGACCATAAACCACTTAAACGGCCCCAGCTCGGCGACTCTTGGGCCGACAACACCCAAATTCGATCTTATAAAAGATTTTTCGATTACTACATGGGGTGAAAAGTCCGCGGCCTCACATAGAGATGGCGTCATTACTTCAGAATTTTTGTTAACATTCAGTAGTACCACCCTTTACTTGTCTACAGCCAAAATTTCCTGACATTTGGTGTCATAGTTTTCGAATTACTGTCAATAGAGTGACGCAGTTTTTGTTGTTCGTAAAAAATGGAAAATAATGAATTCCATGTGTTGATTAAACATTGTTTCTTAATGGGAAAAAATACGGTGCAAAGCAAAGAATGGCTGGATAAGTGTTATGGCACATCTTCTCCGTCGTATACAACGGTCAAGAAGTGGCATGCTGAATTTAAACGAGGTAATACAAGCACCGATGATGCCCCACGTTCAGGACGTCCAAGTGAAGCAGTTACTGAAGAAAACATCAAAAGAATCCATCGTATTGTTTTGGCTGATCGGAAAGTTAAAGTTAGTGAAATAGCTGACATCCTCAAAATATCAACAGAACGGGTGCGACACATTTTACACGAGTATTTGGACATGAAAAAGCTTTCTGCGCGATGGGTGCCGCGTTTTCTAACAATTGATCAAAAGCAGCACCGTCTTGACGATTCAGAGCGTAATTTAGCTTTGTTCGAGCGTAATCCAACGGAGTTTTTGCGTAGATTTGTCACGATTGATGAAACGTGGATTCATTACTATACACCAGAGTCCAATAGACAGTCTGCAGAGTGGTTAGAATTTGGTCAAAGCCGACCGAAGCGCCCAAAGGCACAGCGTTCTGCAGGCAAGGTTATGGCCACGATTTTTTGGGATGCGCATGGCATAATATTTATCGACTATTTGGAGAAAGGAAAAACAATAACTGGCGAGTACTATGTCACATTATTGGAACAGCTCGACAACGAGATCAAGAGAAAACGACCGCATATGCAGAAGAAAAAGGTCCTGTTTCATCATGACAATGCACCAGCGCATTCATCCATAAAAGCAACTGTGAAACTGGACTCTTTGGGCTATGAATTACTCCACCACCCACCTTACTCTCCAGATCTGGCCCCCAGCGACTACTATTTGTTCCCAAACTTAAAAAGATGGCTACAGGGAAAAAGATTTTACTCTAATGATGAGGTGATATCCGAAACAGAGGCCTATTTTGCAGGGTTGGAGAAATCCTATTATACCAAAGGTATCCAAATGTTGCAGGACCGTTGGACTAAGTGCATTTCCCTTCAGGGAGACTACGTTGAAGAATAAAATTAATTTCATATGTAAAAGTTAGTTCTTTCATTGCAAGGCCGCGGACTTTTCACCCCATGTAGTACCTTTCAGGGAAAAAAAGTTTATGAAATTCGATTGAGTTTTACTCGAGTTATCGTTTTGACGGACGAACGGATACTTTTTTTATTGCTGATTCGTCATGTAAGGACCATGATCAATGCGCCTCCCTACTTCCTTACAATCGAGATCTTCTAGCGATACTGCCCCTATAAGCTAAAATTCGTTACTCGTAACTATTACTTTCATTAAGTTATAATAGAGACAACGCCATCTCCACGAAGTAAAGTCTACTCAATACCACGCAATTGTGATAGATAATAAAACGGGTAATTATAGATTGAGATAAGACTTTTTCCGACAAATCTCTATGTCATTTTAACTGTTTATAGGTCGTTTACTTTCAACTGTGTAATTTTTTGAGAAATTCGAGCTTTGTACGCTTTACATCTATTGGTCGCGATATCTAAATGTTTTTTTCGTTCTATCTTGAGCCCACTTTCAGATGTCGCTGTCAGCAACTCAATGATGAACATTTGAAATTAACGTAATTTTCATTCAATGCGTCACAAAAGCATTTGCATACCCAAAACTTTATACTTTCTACTCAGTGTATGCTGTTTACAGATAAAGTTTTAATGATGGCCTTCTAGCCGTTGAAAACATAATTTCGCCTATTTTCTTGATGGCAACTAGCTATGTAATTTCAGGCCAATTGAAATGGAAATTAAGACAATATTTCCATTCCCATCACGTAGTACACATCATACGTTAGACATAAAATCATAATTTATTTGATTCCGTTCGAAGTTTATATGACGGACGGTAGAGTTCCTTCACTAACTTCTATTTTCCGTAACTAAATTCATGGTTTTGTGTTAAGCAAAATTTTTGGAAAAATGGAAAATGTTGAACTTCATTTGGGTATGGTGAATGCTCAGAATGCTTTCAAACTAAATTTTGCTTGAGGAAAGGATTGCATCGAGATATAAGTTTCGCCCAGCAAAATAATCTCTTTTGTTAGGAAAATTAGGTTTTGTCAGGAAACTTATGTTTTTATCAGTAAATTCGGTGTTGCTGATTCCGCTACAAAATGATAACAAAATTTCGTAAAAGATTTGAAAATGATGTATTAGTGTTGTATGAGTGATGTGTTAGTGAGCTACAAATGATGTAAAAGCTATGTTTTTGTGTAGTACTAGTGATGTACGTGTTATATTACCATTGTATTACTTTGGCTTGGTTTTGTACCTTAACACAACAGAGTCACAACACTAAGAGCAACATTTATCACCTTTTACTTTTCATCACATTACAAAACTTTATTAAACCTGGAAGCAGCAAAATAAAGTTTTGTAAGAATTTGGCGATAGGCGATAATTTTTTTGTCCCACTGGAATAACTTCACACGCGCGATAAAAATTGTTCCGATAGATTTTGAGATAAGACTGAAAACACACCGAACTTCATTGAGTCTAAGATTTGATGAAAGGAAAGCGCTTTGTAGTCAATCCGCGATAAGGATCGGAGTGGGTCGACCCACACCTGACCCACAGTTTTAGCGGTTCAGAAATCGTTTTTCTGTGCGTTCTATCGATACGATCCACATCAATTTTACGTAATCCACATAAATTTTACGTTATAGACCCTTTTAGTGAGGTTCAATTTAAAATTTTTCCTTGCGTTACACTCGAATTTCTTACAATATATGCGTAGCGTAATTACGGTATTCCACACGAATTAGGAAAACAAAAATTAGAAATAACAAAAATTAGGAAAAACAATTATTTGCCAAAAATAAGGAAAAACAAAGATCAGGAAAAACTAAAATTAGGAAAAACAAAAATTAGGAATGAATTAAATGAGGAAAAACCAAAATTAGGAATCAGGCAAAGGAAGAAAATAATTTTTGAGAGAATGCGCCGCAGGCCGTGATAAATCCTGGAAAATAAAAAAGCGGAGTCGAGGGCGGCAGCCCCGCGTAGGGGGGTTAAGTGGGGAATATCCCCCCTTGCGGGGTCTAAGGGGCAGAGCACCTAGCGGGGTTTGATGCAGAGCCCCATACACGGAAGGCAGCCTGCAGGGCGTTATTTGCTCGCCGCGGGCGCGGGGGTTTAGAGGGTACAGCCCCCTACATACCAAAAATAGGATTGCGACCTACTTAGGAATTCCTGATTTTCGTTTTTCCTAATTTTGGTTTTTCCTGATTTTTAATTTTCCTTATTTTAGGTTCCTGATTTTCGTTTCCTGATTTTTGGTTCCAGATTTTTGGTTCCTGATTTCTTGATTTCCTAATTCAGGTAATATAGATTTTTATAGTGCCACCTCGTGTCATATTATTCAAGTTTTAATTAAAATTCAAATGTAGAGCGGATTAAAAGGGCTATTTACCAACACAACTAAACATTTTGCTTCAATTTGTGTTAAAATTCAGTTGTGATTAATATATAAAGTTTCTAAACTTGGTGGGTAGTATAAAATTTGAGAGTGGTGAGTATTATAAACATGCAAAAATGCCGCAAAATGTAAGAATGTGAAATCCCAACGTCATAGCAATGGTTCGCTAACCTTAGCTGGATGTTCTGCCCAGGCGTAGACCGACAAACGAGGTATATAGACAAATTTAAATCAAATTTAGACGTTTGGGACCATCCGTGGATCAATGAAATAATGCATTCGGGAAGTGGTCGGATGACGTGGAGGGGGCGTTTGTAATAGCACCAGAAGACCTCACACTGAAATTTGATACGCACGGACATTAAAGAAAGCTATGCAGATAGTGACCATAGGTTAATTATTACGAAATTAGAGTTTTAACAAAACGCCATAAGGGAGCGTTCATATATGACATCTGATTTTTTTCAGGGTTTTTGGACCCCCCTCCCCCTTGTCTGTAATGTTCCATACAAATTAAGATTCTTAGACCCGTACGAAAAGGGGTCTTATGCGTTTACCACGACGTTTGTAACCACCCCAATTTCGACCCGGGAGTAGGGGAAGCATCGATCATGATCCTTAGATGACGAATCAGCAGTAAAAAAATGTCCGTCCGTTCGTTTGTCACCGCAATAACTTAAGCAAAACTCAATCGATTTTCAAAAACATTTTTTCCCCTGAAAGGTTATCGAAAACACTTTTATGGGATTGAATGTAGGCACTATCGGCCCAAGGGCGCCGTTTAAGTGGTTTTTGGTCTTTTGTACATAACTCGAGTAAATATTTTCCGATTTTCATAAATTTTTTTTGTTTGAAAGATCTGGGCATGAACGAATATTTGTGGAAGAAACTTTTTTGGATATGAGTCCTTGGACTTAGCTTGGGCACTAAAAACGATTCTCTGCTAGGGCCATACCTGTTTTTTGTACATAACTCGAGTAAATCTTCTCCGATTTTCAAATTTGATTTTTTAATGGACAGGCTATGAAAGCCCAACAATTTGTAGAGATACTTTTTTGAAATTGGGCTCTAGGATTTAGCTAAGGCACTAAAAACGAGTCTCTGTTAGCGCCCTACATGTTTTTTGTACATAACTTGAGTAAATCTCTTCCGATTTTCAATTTTTTTTTTAATCGAAAGGTCTAGGACTGTTTATGGAAGAAACCCTTGGACTCAGTCATAACCCTAAAACTGATCTTCTTCTAGGACCCAACGTGTTTTGTTGATTCTTTTTCTATTTGAGAGGTACCGCGAGTAACGAAGTATATTCAAAAACAAATTTGGGACCGATGCCTATGCTTAGTGCTGAAGTGGGCCTCAGGTTTTTCGGAAGGTCGGCGCTAACCAAAAAAATTTTTTTTGCTATGTTGAGAGCAAATTGAGGGAAACATTTTTGTCTATGGAATTATGCGTCCGAGGCATTTCCTTATTGCCCTAGGTCGGCCCTAGATAAAAAAATGTTTTTTTTGCTATGTTGTAGAGAAAATTGAGGGAAATATTTTTGTCTATGGAAGTATTTGTCCGAGGCTTCTCCTGAGGGCCATAGAAGCCAGAACCCTAAAACTAAGTTTCTATAAGGGCCCAACGTGTTTGTTTACATAAATCGGGCAAATCCTAACCCTGTAGAAGTATGTGTCCGAGGCATTTCCTTATGGCCCTACGTCGGTACTAAGTTCGCGTCGGCCCTAGACAGAAACATTGTTTTTTGTAGTTGTAGAGAAAATTGAGGGAAATATTTTTGTCTGAAGGAGTATTTATCCGAGGCCTCAACCCTAACCCAAAAAATGGTTTCATTCTCGACATGAGTAAGGTGATGCAATAGGACTTCCTAGGTTTTTGGAAGTCACGTGGATTTCTCTAGCACTTTTCAATTTCCATTTGGTTTTTTGATATTTTTCGGTTTTTCCCGTCCGACCTCACTGGTTTTTCCTATATTGCACTTTCGGCAATTTCCAATCTAATTTAACATGGAGGCTGCAAGACCTTAAGGCAGCATTTACTTAGATACGTTCGACTCTATTGCCACGACTATGCTGATTCGTCAACTGGCCGAAAAAAATGATTTTGCTAGCGACAGAATTTTTTCGCTGGCCGAAAAATACCTGCCGATTGTATCTTCATTCAAATTACGAACCCGGAAACTACTTTTCGTTACATTCAATTTCATGTGAAAAGTATTTATCTTTCGTTTGATTAATATCTCAGTTCTACAGTGACATAAAATATTTTTATTACAATCCTCGAAGCATTGGAGTAACGTTGCAACTATCATAAAAGAAAAATTGTTTCGTTTAACATGTTCGCATACCCGTAATTTTTCCTGAAAGTAACAAACATGCGACAACCGAAACCATATTCAACCGAACCGTATGCATATAAAGTGCGATTTCTTCTGTTAAAAGTTGAAAAGAAAACATTATTCAAATGGATAATCCTTGACATCCGAGAAATTCGTGGAACGTGTTGATAAGATTTTAGCTGAAAGAAATTTTCTATGTGTCGAATGGATCAAAAAGAGCAATGATTTGATGGATTTTCATTTCATCCGTATGTCTTTTGTATCTTCTATACTTATGCATACGAGCGAATAATAAGAATGGTACACATTTGAAATTATTCGGAATGGATTTTATTGCCATTTGCACATTGTGCTTGCTACATTCTACAATCTTGTTTTTAGAAACGGATATTAGGAAAACACAACAACAGTACAGTGAAGTGAAGTACAACGCACAAGCAATTGAATCTTCAAAAGCTTCTTTTGTTCAATGTCCCCACGACTTTCCGCGGAAGAATTTGGTTAATTGGGAATGTTGAACATCCCGTCCAAAGTTAGATCTTTAAGACAAAAAAATGAATTTTCAGAGGCGGACTTTTATTTTGTTCTTGGGGACATTGAATTACCCTGATTCAAAAAACCACTGGATGAGTACTGAGTTCATGAGAATGAGATCAGTGTAATGAGAAATGCTCAATAAAATTTTTTCTTCGATTTTTTTGCATTAACTCGTTAATTGTCGCAAATAAAGAGCTTCCTATCAATTAGTTTAACGAAAAAATTTGAAATTTGAAAGATTTTGCGCTTTATAAAATACCAAAAAGAGTGTCGCCGTCTTCTTTCACACAAATTTCACATAGAGTCTGAAGTTGACAATGAGACATTGATGTGGAATTTTCAAACGAGCGTAGCGAGCGCTAAGAAATATTTTCGCAACTTGTTACAAAAGAGTATTTTATGATACAAGTTAGGTATGAAGGTAGTTTAATGCACTAGATGTGATATTGCCAAAACGAGCCGCAGGCGAGTTTGGTAACACATCGTGTGCGTTAAGCTACCTTCATACGTAAAGTGTATCATATAATGTTTTTTCCACTGCAAAATTTTGTCGAGGAGTGCGGGAAAAGAAAATTTTTTTCGTAGACTTCGGAACCATATATACAGCTAAGCTTTGACTTTTTTTCCTTGCGTCATACCCCCCTTGTTTTTCAGATTCTACGTAAAATTTTGATTGAAATCGACATTTAACTCATTAAAATCGGTCCAGTGGATCCGAAGATATGACCTTTAGAAAATCGTAATTTTCCATACAAAATGTGCTATTTCATAGAAGCCAAAGTTAATGGAAACATCGTTAGTTCCTTAGTTAGTTGGTTAGTTAGTTGCAGAGCCGTTTGTGTGAAAACCGGCTTTTTTGGCTCGTGCCCGAAAACAACTCGATAACTTTTCTTGAAATTTTGCAGAGACCTTCGGGTGCCATAGTAACTAATGATCTAACCTCTAACCCTTCATGGGTTGTAAGGCAGATTATTATATTATTATTATTATTCGGGTGCCATATGAGATTTTAAAAGGGGGGGGGGGGGGTACCGGCATGGTTTGGGCGACACGGCTCTTAGAAGGCGCCATATATAGCTCCTATAAAAGAATGTTTTGTATGTGTGTGTGTGAGTGTATTCAAAGTGTGGGTCAAATATGAGCAAAATTTTAGGACTGTGTTAGGATGGAGATAGATGTTTGGTGTCAAAGGAGAAGTTGTTGGGTTGGGTAGGTAGTGTATCAGGGTGACCGAAAAAATGGCCGACGGTGGTATGGGACGAATTTAGGGAGAAAATTTTTTTTAACAATTTTTTTTATTGAAGATAGATGTTTCGTGTCGAAGGAAAATCTTTTTCGTCGGAATTTTTTTTCGCTGAAAAGTTTTTTCGCCGAAATTTTTTTTCGCTGAAATTTTTTTCGACAAAATTTTTTTCACCGGAATTTTTTTGCAAGAAATTTTTTTCACCTAAAATTTTTTTTCGCCTAAAATTTTTTCGCCTGGATTTTTTTCTCCAGAATTTGTTTTCTCTTTTATTTCAAAACTACTGATATCACAACAAATACCCTTTTTAAAAAGTAAATGTGACGCAAGTCCTCGTCCTTTCTTCCAAAACAACTGATATTAATTTGGGTGATGCTTACATCTTCGAAACGCAAAAAATTCTTTTGAAATATTTTCATTTTTGATTAAAGAAATGCGACGCAAATGCCAGACCCCCCAACGTAAAAATTCTTCTGCGCTTTCGGATTTCGCAAGCCAAAAATTTGGCTACCCGTACTCCACACGTCACGCAAAGCTTAATTTTTTTTTCGTGTCAAATTTGAAAGAACAGAAAAACTATAAAATTGGGGGGTCCGGCATTTGTGACGCATTTCTTTAATCAAAAATGAAAATATTTCAAAAGAATTTTTTGCGTTCCGAAGCTGTAAGCGTCACCCAAATTGATATCAGTTGTTTTGGAAGAAGGGACGAGGACTTGCGTCACATTTACTTTTTAAAAAGGGTATTTGTTGTGATGGTCTATTCGCAATGAATTCGTTTTTCAACGGAAAGACTCAACGGAAATGGACTTGGGCCAGTGCAAACGGTGTAACGAAAAATGAAATCAACTACATCACCACCAGTCGCAAATCAACCGTTAAGAACGTCACGGTCATAAACAGATTCACAAGTTAAATACGAAACTCCCAAGACCGAAGTTGGTCAAGGAAAGTGAATCGATTGACGCACAGCGACTCAGGGAACTGAATGAAGAATTGGCAACACAAATGGATACAGAGTTGGGTGACGTAGTCAGTCACAGCGACACGTTAGATGAATTAAACAACAGAGTTGTCGAATAAAGGGTTTCGTGGAAGTCAACTGCAAATCAATCTGCTGGGACTAGTCAAAATTGAGCAAGGAAACATTGGATCTGATATCGAGCCGAGTGGAGTTGATAAAGGACGGAAAATAGATGGAATATCGAGAGCTAACAAAAACCATTAACAAGGTGATGAGATCAGACCTGAGAAAATACAATGTTCAGCTGTCACAAAGCACGATCGAAGCAAACTGCAACATGAAAGTCTTAAGATCAAAGTTGGTAAATGCGAAAAAGAAAATCTACAAATTACGTGATAAAACCGGATCGATAAAATCGGACCGAAATGCGATATTGAACATCGCAAAAGAATTTTATGAAGATTTATACACGTTGATCAGACCAAATCCCAACTACATGGCCGAGGTAAACCACCGCGACAAGCCAGCGATAATGAACGTGGTGTCAGAAGAGCTACCCGATATAACGGTTGAAGAATTCAAAAAATCAGTGAGTGAAATGAAAGACAGAAAATCTCCCGGGAAGGTGGTGTATCAATTGAAGCCATCAAGTGTGGTAGCTACACGTTGTTAACCGGAATAACGCTTTGTTCAATTAGTGCCTGGAAGAGGGAAGAGTTCCTGAAGCATGAGAGAATGGGATTATTATATTTTTGCACAAAAAAGGTGATATAACGAATCTGGAATCTGGAAAACTACCGTCCCGAAACACGAACAAATTGGACTTCTATCAACCCTCGGACAAGCTGGAGCTGGACTCAGATCCAGTTACAGTACCAACGACCATTTGCAAGTGATACGAACGTTGATCGAGAAGTGTAACGAGTACAAGATTGGTATTGTGCTAATTTTCATAGATTTCGAGAAAACGTTTCATTCGATTGAAATTTGGTCAATATTGGCTTCCTTGGATGAATGCAGAGTGGACTCGAGATACTCCAATGCAATTAGACATGTGTACAAAAAGCTCTTTCTTGCATAAAGATGCACGAGAAAACGGAAAAATTCGGTAGAGGCGTACGACAGAGTGACACCATCTCGCCAAAGTTATTCACAACATCTCTTGAAAGTGTTTTCAAGAAGTTGGATTGGAGCTAGATGGGAATTAGCGTGAATGGAAAGTACTTGAATCACCTTCGTTTCGCTGATGATATTGCTTTCATTGCGATGGATCTGGACCAGGCCCAAGTGATGTTACAACAGTTGAATGAAGAGTCTAGCAAAACTGGACTCAAGATAAACTTGTCAAAAACTAAGATCATGACAAACATCGACGACGACAGAGACACCAAGATTGGAGACACAGTGATTGAAAGGGTCGACAATTACATCTATCTTGGCCACAAACTGAAATTGGGTTCGGACAATCAAGTTACCGAAATCAGACGAAGAATTCGTCTCGGATGGGCAGCGTTCGGAAGGCCAAATTTGATTTTTAAAATCAAAATGAACAACAGCCTCAAACGTAAAGTATTCGATTCATGTGTTCTTCCGGTACTAACATATGGAGCTGAAACTCTAAAGTTAACAAAAGCATCGGAAAATAAACTGAGAGTCGCTCAAAGAGCCATGGAAAAAAGTATGCTCGGAATATCGCTCAGAGGCAAAAACTCAAATCATTGGATCCGACAACAAACAAAAGTCGTGGATGTCATGGAGCAAATAGCAAACCTGAAATGGAACTGGGCAGGACATATCGCAAGAACGACCGATGAACGATGGATCAAGAATATAATGTCATGGAGACCGCCCACAATGAGACCGAAGGACAGACCACCAGAAAGATGGACCAACAGTATTAAACGAGTGGCAGGGTGGCAGGAACAAATTGGCAGCAAATAGCGATGAATCGTGCGAAGTGGAAGAAGCTAGGGGAGGCCTACGTCCAGCAGTGGATGTACATGGTCTAAGAAAGAAGAGGAACAAGAAGTATTCGCTACATTTTATCTGTGACCCAATGTGCATTGGTTAATCTAAAAGACTGATCTCGTTAACTCACACAACAAATTGTATCCAAAAACTCCATTTTTTATATTGAAAATTGGCAGAGTTACAATTCAAAAATGTGATTTTTCCGCCACTTTTCTTTGAAACGCTCTCAGCGCCATCGTGTAAGCGCCTGTTGTTTAAAAAAATATATTTTTTATACGCGGCCTGTTGCGCATCTCTACTGTTAAATTTCGTCAACAATAGTAGATTACAGTGGGTGGTGCGGAAGTAAGTCATTACATGAGGGATCAATTTTGTGAAATGAGACAAACTCAAGAGGGTGTTTTTAAGCAAAAAGCTTTGAAAACTGTTTTTTGACGAGTGTAGATTTTGTATCACGAGCCGAAGGCGAGGTATACAACTACAAGAGTCAAAAAACAATTTTTAAAGCGAGTTGCTTAAAAACACACGAATGAGTTTGCGAGTGTCACGAAATTATCCAGAATGGATGACTTATTAAGCATCCCCCACTGTATGCTGTTTTACTCGGTGTCCCAACCGAAAACGCATCATTACATTCATATTCATATAATGAGAAGTTTCCGGTGGGGGCTACATGTAATGAATAGCATGTAATGAATGACATGTAATGAATAATTTCCGTGGGGTGCGCATATACATGTAATGACAAGTTTTCGGTGGGACAACGAGTAAACGAATTTTATAGAACCATTTTTGTCGACACATGTCCTATAATGAGTTGTCTTGGAAAAATTAATTTTCTTAAGGAAACTCATATTTCCACAAAATTCATTTATTGATCTTTAACGGGAAAGGTGCCGTCTGATAGGCAATAAAATAGCCCTCCTATAAAAAATCAATGCCA
Organism: Pseudolycoriella hygida; assembly: GCA_029228625.1. Lineage (NCBI taxonomy): Eukaryota > Metazoa > Arthropoda > Insecta > Diptera > Sciaridae > Pseudolycoriella > Pseudolycoriella hygida. The sequence continues at coordinate 36,757,918 of CM055403.1, read as the reverse complement.
AAATAAATAAATTTTTCGGAATGTTCCCCTGCTAGTCATTATTGTGCAAATACAAAGACTTGTCCTTCACCCAAATTATTACATTTTTCCAAATCACGGTGGAGTGTGTAAAACGATTTTTGTTGCTTCTAATTCCATTCAAGGTTGCTGGATATAGCGTAATTCGCAGAATCATAATCTAAAGAAAAAATAAATAAAGTCACAACCGTGTGTTGGATGTTATTCTGAGTGATAAACATTATCTATGTTTAGAATCATTAAACTTTTAAATAAAAAGTGTTTTATTTTCAAAAAAATTATGGAATTTTACTCTTTACAAGCTTAGACCGGTGAGTCGTGTTGGCTAGTTTATGGCGAGTATGACATGCCCATACCGAGATGATTCGGCTTGATTGATTTGATAACTCTATTCATGAAACACAGACTCCTCGTCTGATTCCTTAAATACTTGCTTGGAACGCGTACAGCTTCAATCCGATAGGATTCACTGGTGTAACGTTAAAGATTCACGACAGCTTTCACCATAGCCTTCAGCAAATATTTTTCCGTTTTGTGATTTAGCTGAACAAAAAAAGTCAGCCAATTTAATGACTTTGACGTTTAAAACGTCATTTTGACAATAGGAAATAGACACAGTTTTGCTTCCAACAGACTCAATTGTTACTCCTATAAAGCATGCGCAGAGAGCAGTCATGTTCTCTCCTGTAAGTTATTACATTTGTGTCACTTGCCACTTTCGTATGCCTTACAGCAGGAACAAAGTAAATTGAAATGCAATGGCTCTCTGAACATCCCTTATTAAAAAGCGCAGTGGATGAAATATTGAAATATTTTTGAAATGTTTAATGCGACAATTTCGCAAAAATGTGCGTTATTTAGACATTGCGATGGCCTAGTTTACAAGCAGCATAAAGCTTCGTATGATTTAATTGCTAGCGTAACGAAGAATGTTTCTGTTAAATACACATTCAATAAAACCAAGCAAATTTACTTAGTAAGTCAAAAATAAATATTTTTTAAATTGGACGAGGATTTACCAAAATTATCTTATCTTATGTGCAGAATCTTTATGATTTTGGGTTTTATAAAAGCGAACGAAGAAATGAATTCAAGATCAGTCAAATACGTGATCTGATAAAAGATGAAAACTTTTCAAAGTGTTTTGTTTGTGACTTTGGTAAAAAATCAGTTCCATTGTTTGAACCAGGGTCTGAAATTGAAAAAATCCCTAAAATTCTCTAAGTTTAGTGAATTTTCTTGGAATTTTTTCCCGAATATTAGGCTCAAAGTTTTAAAATGGTTTAAAAAAAATGCATTCAATTTGTGCGACCTAGAGGGCTTCCATTATGTGAATTTTGTGTGACTAATAGTTAAATTTTTATAGTGAACTTCAACTTGTCTAACTCATCTGATGAATTCCCTCGTCAACACTTTTTCTGTGACCTGGGGAATACTGGAGTGCAGAACCGTATTTCAACAATTTCTGTTAGCAATTTTTCGTTGCCTTTTTTGTTATTAAACAATTCACAGAAAAAAGTGCGACAAAATAATTTAGGGAAGAGAGCACTTCAAGAATTAATTTCTGTCAATTGAAATAAATCCAACTCGCAAGACTCCAGCTACTTCTTGACTTTAAAATCGATTTTACGAAAAATTGTTTTGAAAGTGGAACTGAAATGCGCGAACCTTGAACCAGAGCCGTAGCTAGAGAATATTGACTTTGTAATTGATATTCACAATGGTCTAGGGAATAGAGAACCGGTATTTAAGCGGTTTCGATAATCGGTTATCTCAAAACTGGTAACCGGTTATCTCAAAACTGGTAACCGGTTAACTCAAAACCGGTAACCGGTTACTTCAAGTTTTATCACAAGTGGCCAGTTATCTCAAAATTAGTAACAGGTTGTCTCAAGTTACCTCGATTTTGAAAACCGGTTTTTATGGTTTTCAATTGCTGTACCACTAACCGGTACCAGTAACCGGTTATCTCACAACTACTAACATGTTATCTCACAACCGGTAACCGGTTATTTCACAACCGGTAACCGGTTATTTCACAACCGGTAACCGGTTATTTCACAACCGGTAGCCAGTTATTTCACAACCGGTAACCGGTTATTTCACAACCGGTAACCAGTTATTTCACAACCGGTAGCCGGTTATTTCACAACCGGTAGCCGGTTATTTCACAACCGGTAACCGGTTATTTCACAACCGGTAACCGGTTATTTCACAACCGGTAACCGGTTATTTCACAATCGGTAACCGGTTATTTCACAATCGGTAACCGGTTATTTCACAATCGGTAACCGATTATTTCACAATCGGTAACCGGTTATTTCACAATCGGTAACCGGTTATTTCACAACCGGTAACCGGTTATTTCACAACCGGTAACCGGTTATTTCACGTTTGCAGCCACAATGAGTGGAACAATACTCTGGATGTTTTTCCGCAAGAAATGTGACTTATACGACTTTCTGAATTCACAGAATATCTTTAAATTGATTAAAATCAAAAATATTGGTTCAGCCATTTGTAATTTTTTGCAGGCGGCTGCATGGATTGATGTTTTTGGAATTTTATAAAAAAACAGTGCATTTTAGAGACATACCGTAGAATAATTTTTTGTTCAGAATAATCTTCTGAATCGATTAAAAATAACTTGCACCAATAGCCAAATTTAATTGCTGTTCGGAATCCTTTCCGAAAAGATAAATTCTACAGTAATTCTAAAGCCGAAGCGCTTCAATTACGATTATTTGATAATGCATACCCATTAGAAACGTTTTTTGGCGAACAGAAAAATGATTTGTCAGTAGTTGTTCATATAACGTAGATAGTAGTAGTAGTAAAGGATAGAATATCCATGAGAATGACAGCTGGTTGAGATGGGAAACATTTTGAAGTTGGTGAAGTGGTAAAGTTGTGGTGGAAGTTCGATTGTGCGGAAAGCCAGTTTGCAATTTTTGGTTCGCGGAAAATTTTAATTTGATTCCCGGGAAATTTTGATTTGGTTCCCGGGAAAAAAACATAATTTCTATATTCGATCGGTGTAGTTCATGTAATGTGCAACCTGTAGTTGACGTGTTTCTTATGTAAAATGTAAATTTTGCCATTATTTTTATACCAATCCACTACTTCATTGCTGTTAAGCGAATTGTTGTTGCTGTAGGAACTTGAAAATCTCGAAATTTGTTCGTTATTCCCTCACCTTCCTAATGCAAAACTATAGACGTGTGAAAACGCAGCGCGGAGCTAAGTTGTATTCGTGGGTGGAGGTGAGCGCAAAAAATTCAGCAAATTCAAATTTGTTTGACGTTGTGAATATCTTGCATGAAAAGTGGTCATTTGTCATTGGCGCTATACAGTTTTGTTCTTACTGCGATTTCTTAGACGGCAAAAGCCGTTTGAATTTGATGAGTTTCCTATCATAAAAAGTGGAAAATCTCTAAAAATTTACTAACCGAATAAAAATTTAAAAACCGAAAACCGGTTATTGATAACCAGACTTGTTTTGCATTCCTTACAATTTTCTGTTCGTGTCAAGAAAGGGAGAGTTCGGAACTGAACTGATCGAAAAAAAGTCATTTAAAAATCTGTCGCACAGTAACTTCCTTAACTTCTAACCGCATTCCCACTTTTAATTTTGAAAAATGTCTTTCTACCTGCATATTACGTTTATTTGTCAACATTCATTTTTCTTATAATTCACTAAAGAAGAATTAATTTGGACTTACCACATCAGAGTCGTTTCTTCAAAGTATTGACTTTAGGTTGCCAGTTGATTCTCATTATTACGCTTCCATGCCTAAAAATATATAAAAAGACGAAAACACCCTCTAAATTAATACAAACTGTTTGAATGTATGACTATGTAGATTGACGAATTCAAGTGTACATTAGGCGCTTAATTTTTTTTTGGTACAGGCTGATGGAATTTTTGGAATTAAAACGGAATTATTGAAATTTATAGGGTTTTTGAAATTTTCGGATTTTCGATGAAATTTTTGGAATTTCTGTGGAATTTTTAGAATTTCTGTGGAATTTTTGGAATTTCTATGGAATATTTTGGAATTTCTGTTGAATTTTTGGAATTTCTGTGGAATTTTTGGAATTTCTGTGGAATTTTTGGAAAATCTGTGGAATTTCTGAGGAATTTTTGGAATTTCTGTGGAGTTTTTGGAATTTCTGTGGAGATTTTGGAATTTCTGTGGAATTTTTGGAATTTCTATGGAATATTTTGGAATTTCTGTTGAATTTTTGGAATTTCTGTGGAATTTTTGGAATTTCTGTGGAATTTTTGGAATATCTGTGGAATTTCTGAGGAATTTTTGGAATTTCTGTGGAATTTTTGGAATTTCTGTGGAGATTTTGGAATTTCTGTGGAATTTTTGGAATTTCTGGAATTTTCGGAACGTCTGAAATTCAGAAATTTTGTGGCACTTTTGGAATTTCTTGGAATTTTTTGATGGACTTGGAATTTTTGGTAGAAGTTTTTGACCAGTGGATAATCCCTCGACATTAGGTACATAAGGTAGTTTGAAAATTTTCTCTAAAGTCAGCTTTTCCCTGATGCGATTTCCCGTTTGCCGTTTTGCTCTATTTGTCTACAAGATTGATTGGTTGATTCTGTGACTATTCACACCTAACCTAACGAAAATATCAATTCTAGTGCATTGCTTTGGGAAGCTGCGACATTCCTGGCACTTTAATCAGTAATTTTGGAATTGCCCCCCGGACAACTCCATCTTGTCTAAATACATACCAGCCAGTCTGTGGAGATTGTACGACACTTTGGGTAAGATTCTTAATTTGAAACACAAGTATCTTTTTGCTACCGTAAAACAACGTAAATTTGACCGATTTTTGTATCTACAATCTAATATTTCTGTCACCTTTCAACTTATATCGTTGATTGGAAGCCCAATTTTGAGGTTGGTATAATAGAGAATAGACATTGGACTAACTATAAAAATTCATTTTTTAAATGTGGACCAAATTTCGACAAATCGTTATTTCCCTAACTTAGGGAAAGCAAAACTAATTCAGGACCTCAGTATCACTATTACAATTATTAAAAAACGCGACGCATCAACTTTGATGACTACAAACAATAGGCCAATAAAATGAGAGCGATTCGAACGCATTCGGACAAAGACAGCGATTTTGTCCTATATGGACGCATTGTATTTCAATTTTTGTAGATGTACGGGAAGATAAAACCAACTTACAGCACAGCCCAATAATAGTTAGAGTAATATTAAGCATACGCATCATAATTTTAGGTAAAACTGGATATGACATAGCAATTATAGTCTTCAAATAAGCGGTCAAAGTTAGGTTCACAGTCAAAGTAAGGTGGTTTTACAGTATGTGTTTCTTTTGCAGAAATGTGAAAATTCTGCCAATCCACCAACCATCAATTGTAAAGCAGCGTATCCAGACAGGCCCCACTGCAACGAAGGGGGTTGCACAGCAAGTAATTTTGTGTGACATTTCATTCAAGAAACCTACTTAATGTTTTTCGACTTCGTAGCACAATCCGCCGAATGTGTAGTTTCTGAAGTATTTCGTTGCACCGACGCAGGATATTTCCCAGATCCACAAGATTGTACAAAATATCACTTATGCGCTGCAGCCGGCGCAACTGATGGTGCAGTGGCTACCTACAAATGTCCAAACGGATATACTTACAATACGGAAACAACGTTGTGCAAATTGAATGGTTATTGCTATAAAGTTAACTGTACTGGAGATCCATTTGGATATACCATCTATCCGGGAAATTACACATTTTACGCTAGCTGTAGGGGAGATGATGTTCCATGGATATTAAGGTGTCCAAAACTTAACGTCTTCAGTGTAAATGAATCCAAATGCGTAAGGAATGATCCGCAGTGGTAGTGAGGCAATATGTCATGTTTAATGAGTTTTGTATCTCAATCGCAGGTGTTTCAATGTCCGTTTGAAGGTCGTATAGCTGATCCAGACAGCCAACTCAGATATTACGAATGTTACTTAGAAGGAAATACGTATTACTATACACGCGAGAAATGTGTTGACGGATACCTATTTGATCAAGGAAGCCAACAATGTTTTAAACCTGCCCCACCAATGGGATAGTTGTAATTGGTATCACCATGAGTCCTGCCTAGTAATGTTACAATAAAGATTTTATGAAAATTAAAATTGGAAAATTGTTTTGGAAAAGCGGTCGTGTAAGCCTTTAGCATTTGTGGAATTTAGTACAAATTCGCCTATCGTTTTTATTTCTAATTCCAATTATTCCACTCAAAAGTTGAGAATAAAAAAGTGTATGACCTGGGAACCAATGTTTTTTTGTATGACAGACTTATAGATAAGGTTTTTCCTGAAAAATGTTTCATACATTACAACTCTCGCACCTTTGTACGCTTCAGGAGATTGACACGGTTCCCATATACAAAATTCATAGCATGGAATTGCCCCATTAGTAACTCTGATCGAAATCTGTCTCGTCAAGTGACTACTGGTATGCAAATGCCTTCGATGACATTAGGGAAAATTTAGGGGTTTTGTGACACAAGACCCTGCTACCTTCTGGTGATACGTCAACAAAAAAAAAACGACGGCTTCCCATCACATATGAAAGCATCCGATAGAAGCGGAGTAGTCGATCTGTTTGCGGACTTTTTCAAGACAGTTTTTGTCGATGGAAACAACAACAAACAATAGCAGTGGCTCATCAGATCCATCTGCAAACATTAGCCAGCTCGAAGGGCGACGGCTCGGACAACATTTTGCCGCTATTTCTGAAGAATTGCTCGAGCCAGTTAGCAACGCCTTTGCTCATTATCTACAATTCATCGCTCAGTTCCCGAGAACTCCTAAGAAAATGGAAATTGTCCTATCTGACACCGATACACAAGGCCGGCAGTGGAAATGAGATCGAAAATTATAGAGGAATTGCTACTCTTCCAACATTCGGTAAGCTTTTTGATTCAATGGTATGCAAATTCCTCACAAGTAAATTTATTGGTAAAATTTAGATCAACCAACACGGATTTATGAAAGGCCGTTCCACCGTCACCAATTTACTAGAATTCACGAAGAAAAAAATCGAAGCTATTGAAAATGGTCGTCAGATGGACGCGGTGTACACCGACATCAAAAAAGCATTCGACAGAGTACGCCATAACCTCCTCATATCTAAGATTGGAGCATACTCGTCGAGCACTTTTGAAATGAAATCGGGGATCCCACAAGGAAGTTATTTGGGGCCCCTATTGTTCGTTTTGTTCTTCGATGACATTACCAAAGTGATAAAAAGATCGAAATGCCTGCTGTACGCGGACGATTTCAAAAAAATACAAAGCGTCTTGGACCGTTCTACCATGCAGCGTGACCTGAACGAAATTGCAATCCGGTTCCGCAATAACGGATTATCGGTCAGTATAAACAAATGCAATTCAATTAGCTTTCATCGCTACAACCATCCAATTCACCAAAACTATGAAATCGAAGGCGAGAGTGTACGGAGAGTTGTTCAAATGCGCGATCTGGGCGTGATATTGGACGCCAACATGAATTTTTCGGCTCACATCGAAAAAGTAATTGGGAAAGGGTATGCTATGCTTGGTTTCATCAAAAGAATATGTTGCAACTTTCGTTCCATCAAAATGCTTTTTAGTGCACATGTAAGGTCTCATCTAGAGTACGCTTGTATCGTTTGGCAGCCACATTGTGTGACAAAAAAGGCAGAAATCGAGTCAATCCAGAAACAATTTGCCCTGTATGCATTAAGGAGGACTGTAAAGCGCGATAGCAACTTCGTACTTCCACCATACGCAACTCGTTGCGACACGATTGGCATTGAAACACTCAACAGACGACGCGACGCATAGATCTGAGTGCCTTCTTCATATTTGATGTCCTTACCGGCCGTATTGACGCACCCGTTGTCAGTTAACAAATAATCATTCGACGACCAAGCAATGCTCTTCGAGAAAATGAGTTTCTGCTGATCAACCGTCACCGTACCGATTATGGCATGTTCGAACCTATCAACAACATATGTGCCATCTTCAATAGCTTTGCGCACTTATATGATCAGTCGATGTCCAGAAACGCATTTCGAAGAAAAGTTCGCTCAATGGTATTGCTATAATTATGCCTTCATGCGGTACAGGATTTAAACGACCGATTTTCATCAGCTTAAGGTACGATTATATTGCCAGAAAATCGCAGCGAATAATTGCATCTTTATCACACTAACTTCATAAGAGAAAGAGAGTAAGAAGAGGACAAAACACGCGAATCTGCAAATCTGGCAATATAATCGTACCTTTAGCTCCCCGATTATACTTTCTATACTATTTGTTATAATTTCCCACTTTTTTTGTTTATCTTTTCTCTCTCTCTTTCTTTACTCTTTTCATTTCTCGACAATTTTCTTTTTTGATGATTTGCTATTTTTTTATTTTTTAAATTTTATTTTATATTCTATTGTTTTCATTATATATTTTAATTTCAACTATATACAGAAGGTGGTTAACCTTATTTGTGTATACAATGGGAAAATATCTTGAGAAAATTAAAAAAAAACAAAATAAATGATCAATAACTTCAAGAATGAAAATGATATTGAAAAATGTAAACTTTATATGTTTAAAGAAGAATTAAAAAAAAAAGAAGAAGAAAAAAAAATCATAAGATGGATTCCAACTATCAATTCCCTGTCGATACAGCGCACACCCCCAGGCCAAGAATGGGAAACAAGTGACACTAACCCCCGCGGCTAATGACGCAATCGATGTATGCTTTCATGAATGCTTCGGTTGTGTGCGTACTCTTTACGCTGTTAGGGAGTGAGTTATACCTCACAATCCCATGGAACAGAAGTGAGTTGTATGTTTTACTCAAGTTAGTGTACTGAACTGTATAATTACGCAACCTTTTAGATCTAACAGTTTTTATTTTTTGTGCAAGATAGTCAGGTTCGCCCTGAGTGATAATTTTATGTAAAAAAATCATAGCTCTCATCTCCAGATATTCTATTATACTGCATCCTAGGATTTTGTTCTCATAATCTGCTAGTGACTTCCTGCGACCTAAGGCATAGGCAAGCCTAATACACGAGTTAAATAATTTGCTAAGTATTTGCTTACACTTCACATCCAGACCAAACACAAAAACCTCACAGCCATAGACAAAATGAGGCAAGAGCAATGTTTTCACTAAACTCACACGAGTCGACCTTGGAAGATAAGCTGCATGCAACCATAACGATCTAAGGCCGGAGTATACCATAGATGCAATGTGATTGCATTGAGCATGCCATGACAAGTCACTCTTAATTTTTAGCCCTAGATTTGTGACCACAGCGCTGATATTAATCCCTTCATTGTTCAAGATGAACATCGGGACTTCCGGTTGCCTATGACTATTATGTAATACTATAGCTTGGGTCTTACTCACATTCAGTGCTAAGCCATTGCGTTGAGACCATTCACTAATCAAAGCTAAGTCAGAATTCATTTTGAGTACCCCGATCGATGCTGACACCTCGTCCTTTGACACACCGCAATAGGTCTGAACATCATCAGCATACAAATGGGGCTTAGTAGAACGAAGCAATTCTGGCAGATCATTGATAAAAAGAACAAATAACAAAGGAGACAACACTGACCCTTGCGGGATGCCCTTAGTAGTTGGTCTGAGAGAAGATGTATAGGACTGAATCTGCACACACTGAAAACGTTCACTAAGAAAGCTTCTGATAAGCGCAACAGCAGAAGGTGCAAAATTGAAGTTAGTCCGCAATTTCCCCAGCAGCAATTCGTGACTGACGCTATCGAAAGCTTTGCTGAAGTCGAGCAGCAACAAATAAACAATTTGTTTGAGAGTGAAGCAGTTCAGAATGTCATCAACAACTTGAACTAAAGCTGAAGTCGTGCTATGAGCTGTCCTAAAGCCAGATTGGAGCATTGCAATCAAAACCGGTTCCGAAACAAATTCAGTTATCTGGTCAGTCAAGAGTTTTTGATAAAACTGGAATCAGGTGAATGGGGCGGAAATCCTCGCAACTCTTACCTCGCGTTTTCTTATGTGTGGGGATTACCTTAGAAATCTTCCAACCTTTAGGGTAATGTGAGCGCATCAAAATACAATGAATGAATGGTTGAATACATAAGTCAAATGAGGTAAAATGTACGGCAGAGACTTCTTGATAAATAGCAGAGGTAAGTTGTCTAAACCAGACGCTTTGGAATTTATCTCATAAGCAGCTTTAATTACTGCCGAGTCAGTTATGGAGTGAAATGAAAAGGCACGCTGGTCGTGGACAGGTGAGGAAGCACACGAAGCTGAAATGAGCGGATCGTCTCCGTATGAAGGAGGATGACATTCACTACAGTCCGCGAGGTTATCTTTGGATAAGTAATCGTTGTACTCTTCTTTGCTTCGTATCAATTTTTTTAAGCTTATTTTTTCTTTTTTTTTTCTTTTCTCTCTCGCCTAAACTCTCGTAAATCATACCCGGAGCGGTAGCGGTCCTCACACCCCTCACACTCCAAAAACCCAAAAAACTCCACACAAAAACCTTTGGGACTAGGATCATGCCCGGAGCGGTACCGGAGGGCGTGACGCAGTCCCCACACCTCAAAAAAACGTACACAAACCCAAAAAACTCCATACAAAAACCTTTGGGACAAGGATCATGCCCGGAGCGGTGGCGGAGGGCGTGACGCAGTCCCCACACCCCAAAAAAACGTCCTCAAACCCAAAAAACTCCATACGAAAACCTTTGGGATGAATTTTTTACCCACGCCCCCCTCCCCCTCAAATTATTAACACATCTCACTCTCATCTCCCACACTCATCAACATCGGTTGAAAATTGGCTGAGATATCGAGGTTTGAAAATGACATTTTTGTATGGAGAAATAATTTTCCTATTGTTCTCATCATTATGGAAACTTTTTTTCTGATCTGTCGGTTTCTATCTATCTATCTATGGTCTATCTATTAATAATTTTTGATCTCGAAAACTAGACAGTCGATCTTCCTGAAATTTTCAGGGAACATCAGTCTCGGCCCCAAATAAAAAATTTCATATGCCGCTTTTCCGGGAAAATTCTGGAAAAGTGGTCAAATTTGAAGGTTTTTTAGGTAATGCTAGGAGTTTTCGAATTTTAGCTTCGGAGTGACAATAGCTAGAGAAATGGTTTCTTCGGGAAAGTTATAGAGTTTGGTCAGGAGAATTTTTTTAGGTTTTTCAGAAATCTGCCAAAGTGACGCCATCTTGGATTTTTGTTAGGTATAAATTAGGTTTCTTTGGGTTTTCGAATTTTAGCTCCGGAATGATAACACTTAGACAGTTGGTTTCTTCTAGAAAGTTATAGAGTTTTGTCAGGAGAATTTTTTTGTATCTTAAGAAAATGGCTGACATCTGTCATAGCGGCGCCATCTTGGATTTTCTTTTATACTTCATCATTTTTCGAATTTTAGCTCCGGAATGGAACTACTTAGAGAGTGGGATCTAGAAAGTTATAGAGTTTCATCAGGAGAATTTTTTGGTGTCATAAGAAAAAGGCTCCCAGCTGTCATAGCGGCGCCATCTTGGATTTTCGGCTATGCTTTTTCGGTTTTCGATTTTTAGCGCCGTAATGACACAACTTAGAGAGACGGTTTCTAGAGGAATGGCTGGGAATCAGTAGGAAGAATTGGTGATACGAAGGATTCCGAAGGAAGGCGAAGGTGACACAAAGTATTCCGAAGGTAGTCGAAGGTGATACGAAGTGTTCCGATGGTAGCCGAAGGTGTTGGAGAACAATTTTTTTTGAGAAAAACTTTTTTGTATAACATTTTTTTTGGAGAAAAATGTTTTTCGGAGAAAAATGTTTTTCGGAGAAAATTTTTTTTGGAGAAAATTTTTTCGA
>CM055403.1:36672805-36745498 GCA_029228625.1 Pseudolycoriella hygida | reverse complement strand
CCAAAAAAGTGGGTTTTCATACAAATGGCTCTGGAACTGAGTAACTAACTAACTAACTAACGTAGGATGTTTTCATTATCTCCCTTGTATGTAAGGTCCCTTGTATACTGTAAAAATTGCACTGAAAATCCAATTTTCAAAAGGTCATATCTCCGGAACCTCTGGACCGATTTTGATGATCAAAAAGTCGATTTCAATCAGAATTTTACGTAGAATCCGAAGAACTGGGCCTCAAGGGGGTACGACGCAAGGGAAAAAAGTCAAAACTTAGCTGTATATATGGTTTCGAAGTCTACGAAAAAATTTTTTCTGAATTTTTTGGTCGTATGGGGACTTGCGTCACGGGCGCATTGCTACCGCGCGCCCATGATGTACACATCTCGTATTGTATTGTTGTTATTCATCCCTTTTACTCAAATTTTTAAATTTCAAAATCGTAGTGCTCAGTGACTTTCATAAAGTTTTCATGAATTTTTTGATTTCTTGTTGACAACTTTTTTAAAAATAAAAGAGCAGAGAAAAAAATTCTTCCATCTAGTGGCATTCTGTATGATTCTCCTAATCAATCCCTTCCAGTGACGTTCTGCACGTTCCCCTTAGTCAACTCTTTCTAGTGACATTCTGTATAAGGAAGATTTTCCTGTAGTCAACTCCTTCTAGTTACATTCTGTATATGGAAAATTTTCCCCTTAGTCATCTCTTCCTAGTGACATTCTCTATAAGTAAAGTAATGTGCCAAATGCCGGACCCACCAGTGTTATAGTTTTCCTGTTCTTTCAGCTTTCACACCCCAAAAATTTCACTTGTATGTAGTATTTTTGTACAGGAAGTCAAATTTTTGCGTATAAAACTGAAAGAACAGAAAAACTATAACACTGGTGGGTCCGGCATTTGTGACGCATTCTTTTAATCAAATGTGAAAATATTTTGAAAGTTTTTTTGCGTTTCGAAGCGTTAAGCGTCGCCCAAATTGATATCAGTTGTTTTGGAAGAAGGCACAAAGACTTGCGTCACATTTCCCTTTTAAAAGGGTTTTTGTTGTGATATCAGTTGTTTTGGAAGAACGGACAAGGACATATCAAAAGTTTTTTTTGGAGCCGCCGCCGCCGCCGCCAAACCGAAGCGCGGCGGCTACTACTTTCATGGGCAAAAATGATCCCCTCAACTTTCTCTACAACATATCAAAAGTTTTTGTTGAGCCGCCGCCGCCGCCAAACAGAAGCGCGGCGGCTACTACTTCCATGGGCAAAAATGATTCCCTCAACTTTCTCTACAACATATCAAAAGTTTTTGTTGAGCCGCCGCCGCCGCCAAACAGAAGCGCGGCGGCTACTACTTCCATGGGCAAAAATGATTCCCTCAACTTTCTCTACAACATATCAAAAGTTTTTGTTGAGCCGCCGCCGCCGCCAAACAGAAGCGCGGCGGCTACTACTTCCATGGGCAAAAATGATTCCCTCAACTTTCTCTACAACATATCAAAAGTTTTTGTTGAGCCGCCGCCGCCGCCAAACAGAAGCGCGGTGGCTACTACTTCCATGGGCAAAAATGATTCCCTCAACTTACTCTACAACTTATCAAAAGTTTTTTTTTGGGTACCTGCTTATTTTCCGCCATTTTGGCGGTCACCCTGATACACTACAGACGCAACCCAACAACTTTCCCTTTGACACCAAACCTCTATCTCGAACACACAACCATTGCCTCATACAAAATGTGCTATCATACACACTACACACACAAACACATACATATGGGCTTTATATGGCGCCTTCTAAGAGCCCTGGCGCCCAAACGAGGCCGGTACCCTCTCTTTTTTAAAATCTCATATGACGTAGAATGCCCACCCGAAGGTCCCTGCAAAATTTCAAGAAAAGTTATCGAGCCGTTTTCGAGCACGAGCCACAAAAGTGGTTTTTCACGGTTTTTCATACAAATGGCCCTGGAACTAACCCACTAACTAACTAACTAACTAACGTAGGATGTTTGCATTAAATTTGGCTTCTATGAAACAGCACTTTTTGTATAGGAAATTATCTTTTCTAAAGGTCCACCGAACCGATTTTAATGAGTGAAAAGACACTTCGCCTTAGAATTTTCCGTAAAATCCAGGAAAAATATTTTCCGGGGGGTACGTCGCAAGGGGGGAAGTCAAAACTTAGCTGTATATATGGTTCCGAAGTCTGCGAAAAAATTTTTTTCGAATTTTTTGTTCGTATGGGGGGCGCATCGCTACCACGCGCCCATGATCCATTTAAATAATAATTCGGAGCGGGAGGGGGCAGGGGAAAAATCTCAAAAGCTCGCATATATATGGCTCCTTGTCCCAATGGTTTTTGTACGGCGTTTTTTGAGTGTCTGAACTTCTTTTAAGAACCGTACGAAGAAATGGTTTTTGGTCTTTTGTACATAACTCGAGTAAGTCTTTTCCGATTTTCAAAATTTGTTTTTTTGTTTGAAAGATCTGGGCATGGCCGACAATTCATGGAAGACACTTTCTTGGATTTGAGTCCTTAGACTTAGCTAGGGCACTAAAAACGAGTCTCTGCTAGGGGCATACGTGTTTTTGTACATAGCTCGAGTAAATCTCTTCCGATTTTCAAATTTTTTCTTGATTGTCTCCCGTTTTATGGAAGAAAACTTTTTAATTAGAAACACTTGAACTCAGTCAAGACCCTAAAACATAGTTTCCACTAGGGCCCAAAGTGTTTGCTTACATAAATAGGACAAATCCTAACTGATTTTGTTGATTCTTCTTCTATTTGCGAGGTAATCGAGTACCGAATTATATTCGAAAACAAATTTGAACCCGGTGGCTGTGCTTACGGCTGAAGTAGGCCTCAGGTCTGTCCTAAGGTCGGCCCTAACAAAAAAAAAACTGTTTTGCTATGTTGTAGAAAAAATTGAGATGAACATTTTTGTCTATTTGGGGGACAATTTTATACTTTCGGAAGGGCTTTTTTACGCCGTTTCTTCGGACGGGTTTTCAATATTGCCCTCTCGGCTATTTCCAATACAGTTAAGGCAATATTTACTTAGATACGTTCGAGTCTTTTCGTAACATCAACTCTGTTTGCCACATCTATTCTGATACATACGGGTCCCTTTATTATTAATTTCCTACACCTACTTCTATCTTAATTACCTTGTGGAATGCCGGGAAACAACGAGTCACATTCGTCGTACGAGGGCAGCTCGTCAGGCTTCTTCTCTAAAAACAAAATGTTCATTTCTACCTGAATTAAGAGCAAGTACTCGAACTACTTATGAATGTGCATCTTCTTATGTCTACCCAAACTTCTTTCACGATTAAACGAGCGGCCGCAAATCCCATAAGTAAATTCCTTCTGTCCTGAAAATAATAAGTTCATTTCTACCTGAATTAAAAGCAATTATTCTAACTACTTACTGGTGTGATTCCAACCATGTTGTTGTAATTGGTATTTCCGTTTAAAGGACATCCCGCATTCATCACATTGAAATTGCCCTTCGCCAGTGTGAATCCGTTTGTGTTCGGTTGACTAAAGAAAATCAAAATATTTACGCAGAGTGTAGAATACATCAAATGTTAAACTGTAACACGGTGAGCTTGAACGAAGTTATACTGAAAAGTCGCTGCCCATCAGATTTCATTGCTGATTGTGAAAGAGTGGTCCCCTACGAGTTCGAAACTACTTTTGGTGAAATAAATTTTCTGGTAAATTTGTGTAAAGGTGATGAAAAACAATTGTTGCGTACAGGCGTTTTTATAATTTTTATCGATAAACAACCTAGTTGTAAGCAAAAAATTGTTCTACGGTATATCTCTAAATCTTTTAGTTTTTTCTATAGAGCTCCACCTGCCTCCGATTTTGACCAAATTCAGTATATAAACGTAGCTTTATAAAAAAAACTAAAAGAGCTAGAGATATACCGTAGAACAATTTTTTGCTTACAATTATGTTGTTTATCGATGAAAATTATCAAAACGACTGTACGCAACAATTTTTTTTCATCACCTTTACACAAGTTTGGAAAACATAGTTTTTATCAATTTTCCATGAAATTTACCAGAAAATTTATTTCACCAAAAGTAGTTTTGAACTCGTAGGGGCCCGTCTTCCACAATCAGCAACAAAGTCAACAACAGCGTTTTTTCAGTATAAGCTCACCGTGGTAAATTAGCAGAGATTTAGTACCTCAGAATATGAACATTGCGCCGCTGATTGACGATTATGATGCTCGCTAAATTGGCTCGTAGTCTCTTCTTGCGTTGGAACACTAAGGCCATGGGCGCCTGGATGCATACGCAGATATTCAGGGATATCTATTAGATGTTCGTATCCAGGTAACCAGAGTTCACTGAAAGATATTTAGTCACCACAAATCTAATGAGAATTCATTTTTAAGTTTATTACCTCCCTAAGTAATCGTCTTCACCATATTCCACCTGTGAGGTGTTCCCATCACATTCACTGAACAGATCCTATATACGAAAAAAAAAATCAAATCTCTTTACGTAACCTTGACTTTTTCACCACATGAAAGTATTTGAAGTTGCAATTTGAATTTTGAATTAATTTATACCTCAAGCGCAGCAGCATGATGATTCATGTTAAGAACTAGGAATTACAAAATTCTTCCTTTTAATTAATCAAAAATACACAAAACGACACACACAAGTCGGACAAGAGTGCGTGTTACACCAACAGATAGAGACTACCTTCTGAAGCAGACAGATCTGATAATCGTACTAGATTCGATCGCAGGTAAATGGTTTTTATAGAAAAAGCTGGCGAAAGTTAGTGGTGCCAGACACATTTGTTGAGATTCGGACATGGTAACACATCACCCGTATTGCAAAACATAACCGAAGACCTGTACGTATCAGAATAGATGTGACAATCAGAATAGATGTGGCAAATAGAATAAATCTTGCAAAAAGACTCGAACGTATCTTAATATAGTAATAAGCAAACAATTTAACGTTTTATGTTCTTTTATAACTATAACTATTTCGAAGACCCATAGAAATTTCCTAAGGTAATGTCAAAGGCCCTACCGAAGTACATCTCAGACCATTCAAATCTAGAAATGGTTATATCCAAGGATTGGGTAATTTCCCCCTAAAACCCTGAAACACTTGTTCTCTAAAATTTTGTTCTATACAACTTTGCCTTTGGAAGCAACCTTCTACATCTTACTAGTCGAACCCCTCCCCCCCCCCCGCCCTTAGGGGCTACGCAGGCTTTATCATTTTCGCTTGTTGTCTATTCAGAGAGCCAAAGAATTTTTTTTTCGTTTTAAATAATGATGCGTAGTGTTTCATGTCATTAAATCACTTCGTTGATATTACCGCTAATAATACTAAAATCGAAGTGGGCGAGAAAGCTACTATAAATCAAAATACTTTCTTTGCCGCAAAATTACTCCACTTCCCCCTTATACCACTATCCCCGTATTCAACTTCCTCCGTGGAACGTATGCAACGTTCCCCGTATTCCACTTCCCCCGTATTCAACGTTCACCGTTTTCCACTTCCACCGGATTCCACTTCCCCCGTATTCCACTTCCCCCGTATTCCACTTCCCCCGTATTCCACTTCCCCCGTATTCCACTTCCCCCGTATTCCACTTCCCCGTATTCCACTTCCCCCGTATTCCACTTCCCCTGTATTCCACTTTTCCCGTATTCAACGTTCACCGTATTCCACTTCCCCCGTATTCCACTTCCCCCGTATTCCACGTACACCGTATGCAACGTTCATCGTATGCAACGTTCACCGTATGCAACGTTCACCGTATGCAACGTTCACCGTATGCAACATTCACCGTATTCCAAGTTCCCCGTATTCCACTTCCCCCGTATTCCACGTTCACCGTATCGAACATTCCCCGTATTCCACTTCCCACGTATTCAACGTTCACCGTATTCCAAGTTCCCCTTATTCCACGTTCACCGTATGCAACGTTCCCCGTATTCCACTTCCCCATATTCAACGTTCACCGTATTCCACTTACCCCGTATTCAACGTTCCCCGTATTTCAAGTTCCCCGTATTCAGCGTTGCACTTGCTACGTATTCTACTGTGACCCTTCCCGGACCAAATCTCTAAGACGACATCATGACTGATTTTTGGCCGATTTTCAATTATTACCCGTTTTTACCCATGACTCCCTTATTTCAGAACAATATCCCACCCCGGAACATGTTTTCTCGACGTTTTGCACCATACCCGACAACATATCAAAAAGTATTTTTTTTTCTTCGCCAGTTTAAACGCAAAAATAACGGGATCGTTACAGACAGACTTATAAATAGACAAATAAAAAAATAGATAAACAGACGGACATTAGAGGTTTATTTAGAGGACGGACGGACATTTTTTTTATTGTTGATTCGTCATATTTAGACGATAACAAATGTATCCCCCCAACTGCCACCTCGATCTACCCTATGTTACATTAAACTTGTTTGTAGTAAACGTATAGGACCTTCGTACTTCGTACGCGTCCAATAAACCAAATTCTTTGAAAAATTTACACTAACCACATACCTAGAGGTGTGCGCCGCCGAAATGCGGGTCATGCAGCCACCAACCATTTTTTGTCGGCGTGAAAAATAATTTTTTTTCGAATGACTTTTACATGAATTTTTGACATTCTACTGAGCTTAAGGTCCTCAACCTTTAATTTTTTTTTAAATACACTTCTTAACATTCAAAAACGGACAGTTTTCATCGATTTAATCAAAACTCGATGATCTAGATTTCTTATCTTCCACTATTTCCACACCGGCTGTGAACTTTATGGCGCGTCTTTTTAATTCAAATTTACAAGTCAAATAACCAAAGAGCCGTTGAATACAAAACTTGAAATATTAACATTGGAAACATTTCAGCTTCACATTCGTAACGTTCAGCTTAAGTGAAAATCTATATTTTAAATCTTCGAATGTCCGCGGATGTTACGTTAAAACAATTAATGAAATTTCATTATCAGTCAAGGGACCTGACTCATCTAAGAGATGGGGCCTAGTGTGGCTGAAAACACAATAAATACAATCCACGTTGGTGTTGCTGCTTTACGCATACACGGTTGAGATTTGTTCATACACAGTTCTTAATTTGTTAATTCTTGAAATTTCGAATAGTTAGTGCAGAAGGTGAAGAAACAGTGTTTTTTGACCTGTAAAAGAATTTCAAAAGTAATAAAATTTTGACCAGTTCTTTATCTGTGTTTGATTGTTCAATTGTGAATCTTTTTTTTAATAGAAATTCGGTGTAACCCAGCAAAAATTCGCAAATTACGGCCTAGTAAAAAGTGCTTTTGTGTTTTGTATTTCCACTAGCATTATTTCGCTTCCTTATAGAGTTCTTTCAAGTAATTTGTTTTTATTAGAATTTCTAAGCTATTAAAAACAAAGTGTGAAAATTATGTGAAGTTGGAGCAATAAAATGAATAATAAAATCTAATTTAATTTGTGATCTGCCGATTTGTTTTTTTCTTATTTACATATGACATAAAAGCAATGTCCATTTATGTTCCACATATTCTGTGCAAATGTGTTTGTGTAAAATAAAACAATGGACCAATACGACATATGTAAACAAATCGGAAGATTTGTGTGATGACCACAATTTAAATTATTATTAATCGTATGGTTTACATTTTTATCATCTAGTATCTAACATTTTCTCTTAATCTATTCTATTACAATTACTTATGTCTAAGTTTGTATCTTATTTGTTATGTTGATATTTACGATGAATTCATCGGGAGGTCACGTAGTAACAGGTCCGATGAGCCAAAGTGATAGTGTTGTGCATTTTGTGCGATCCATTGAGAAAGGGCCACCATCGTTCACACCATGTTCGTTGTCCCGCCATATTTTTCGAATGTCGTGTATGTCCAGTACAGCGCCATCTATGGGGGATTTGTGGGGATTGTGCCAACGTTTTTTCCCATCCATTTATTGCTTGACATTTCTGTCTTGTCGCCGTTGGCATGCATTGTATATGCATGTTTTGTATGCAGGAATGCCATATGCTTGTGACGTCACATATGAACAGTGTTTTCCTGATATATTTTCGTCGCTCCACAGCGACTACCCAATTCCAAGAAGCTTGGGTGGACTTAGGGACGTTGTACAATGTATTATTTCGTTGGAGAAAAATTCCTACTATGCCAACACCGGGGATCGAACCCGGGTCATTTTGGTGGCAGTCCAGTGCGCTCACCACTGAGCCACCCGTCCAAACAATTTAAATGAGATTTTATAAATAAGTTCTTTACTCAAACTTCACGAAACTTTAACGCTTTGCTTATGATAGTTTAGCAATTGTAATAAAAACAAATTTCTTGCCAATACTATATAAGGAAGCGGTGGAAGAAGGTTGAAATACAAAATACAGAATCACTTTTTACTGGACCGAAATTTGCCAAATTTTGCTGGATTACACCGATTATTCTATTAAAAAAAGGTTCACAACTAAACAATCAAACACAGAACAAGAACTGGTCAAAATTTTATAACTTTCGAAATATTTTTACTCGTAGACAAACACTGTTTCACCTGCTGCACTGACGATTCGAAATTTCAAGAGTTAAAACAAATTAAGAGCTGTCAAATGCATACAAATCCCAACTGGGAATTGCGGGAAATGTTAAAATTTGATTAGTCAATTTTTTTCAGCATTAGTGCATAAAGTATGGAATGCAGCGTTAAAATTCGTTATAAAATTCAAATTTGTTTACATCTTTTGATTTGAAAAGCAACTGTCGTGTTTGGTAAAATAAGGCAAGTGCTACATTTGAAACAAAAAATATTTGACCGTTTGCTATCCAAAACATTTCAATTTCAATTTTATAATGCTGGTTAACATTTCCCGCAACTGACTATGTATGTTCAAAGTACACAGCTATTGTTTGGATGGTAAGACAAGCTAACATGACATTTCTAGCTAACTTGAATTTAATAACACTGTCCCTTATTGAATGTTAAAAACTGTATTTAGGATATTTTTTATTTAGCATTTAAACATTCGGGTTAACTAAATACACTTTTTAAAGTTTATTTATGTTGGCGAAATTTCTATCAAAACTTATTTGATTAAAATTTACAAAGAGTTCAATAAAAATTGTATTTACAGTTAGTTCAGAATTCGCAATGCGCGTTCCCGATTTTGCAATGAGTCAACTTACTGAGATCATTGAGATATTTTAGTTCGACACTAGACATTAGTGGAAGTGAAAAATGAAAAGAACTTTCAAAAGCGAGAGGCAGGTAATCTGGCTTTTCGTTCCATTCGGTTTTTTCTTTCAGTTACTTTCTAAATGTTTAGACCCGTACGAAGAGCGAGGTTCTTCGAAAAGTGTTTTTATGGGCTTACCCCGACGTTTGTAACAAGTCAAATTTGGACCCAGCATTTGGTAAGAGTTTTATTTTCGTTTTTAAATAAAACAAATCTCAAAAAAAAATTGTCCTCGTGTCTGTCTGTCTGTTCGTCGACACACTAACTCGATTTTGAAACTTTCTTTTCACTTAAAGGTAATCGAAATGGTGAAGTCGAGTTCTAAGATGAGAATTCTAGGACTTACTGCCTGGCCGTCGAGCAAGGGCCGCTTAAGTGGTTTCGGCGCTTTTGTACACACCTCAAGAAAATTTTTCCGATTTTCATAAATTTTTTTTGTTTGAAAGATCTGGGCATGGCTGACAATTTATAAAAGAAACGTTTTTGGATTTGAGTCCTTGGACTTAGCTAAGACTCTAAAAATTAGTCTCTGCTTGTGCCATACGTGTTTTTTGTGCATATCTCGAGTGAATCTTATCGGAATTTCACAAATATTTTTAGACCCGTACGAAGAACAAAGTTCTTCGAAAACGGGTCTTATGCGTTTACCACGACGTTTGCGTTTGTAACCAGCCAAATTTCGACCCGGGAGTAGGAGGGGAGCACCGATCACGTCCTTAGATCACGAATCAGTAATACAAAAAATGTCCATCCGTCTGTCTAGGAGTTGCGGGAAAAGTGAGAAAGTAATAGACATAAGCAAATTCGAATATTTAGAAGCAAAATTAACATAAGCTCTTAAAATGTGTGCAGTTTCAAGTTTTTCGTCATCATAAATCCATCTTCTCATTTAGAATGAGATTTGCAATATTGTCTAATTCGGATGACATGCAACTTACCACAACACTTTCTTTATGGTTTCGCTCGCATACATCTTTTCAAGAATTAACGTTTTTGTTTAAATGTTTTTCATAGTAGTCATATTGGTCGCGTCTAACTCAGTAAAATGTACGGGCATATAATATTGTCTAATGTCAAACTCATTGTAAACAATAATGTTTGCTTACTTTCAGTTTCTTTTCAATAGAAGGTATTTCAGTTGTTGCTTAGAAATGATTAAAGTTAGGGATTTTGAAGAATTCGTTGTTTTTTACCCTTTTTGGGCTCTGTGTATGACTAGTTGCTGAGATGTGACCTGATTTTTTGCTTGTTTCACTTTTTATATTTATAAAAACATTTTAAACACAAAAAATCCGAGATGTGAAATTCGATTTTCACATTTCACATTTCACATATGTGAAAAAAATGTGAAAAAAATATGTGAAGTCACATAATTTTCAAATGGCACATTTGTCGTCGGCATTGAACTTTTCGTCTATATTATTGCACATCTCAAATCTTTATGGTAGAATGTGCCGAGATGTGACCTAAAGTAACACAATAAAGTAGTTTGCATATGAAAATGTGAGTGGTGAAAGTGGCTAAATTTGCCTTTTTTCGTCACATTTGCCAGATGTGAACGTCACATTTCCATATATAAAGTACTTCATTGTGGGACTTTAGGTCACATCTCGGCACATTCTACCATAAACTTTTCAGATGTGCAAAAATATCCATGAAAAATCTTAAGCTGACGCCAAATTTGCCGTTTGAAAATTATGTGTTTCACATTTTACTCACATATTTTGACATAAATATGATCACATCTGTGAAAAAAAGGTGAAATTCACATTTTCGATTTTTTGTGTTTGAAATGTTTTTACACATACAAAAACTAATACAAACCAAAAATTAGGTCACATCTCAGCAACTGAAAGCATCCACGGCTCGGAAACTGACACAAAAATGGATAAATATGAAAATTGTATTCTTCCTTTAAAACGATGCAGATCTATGATTTTCTTTATTCTGACTGTTCTATGTAACATATGAAAATTATTTTTTGAAAAACATAACAATTTTTAAGAGTCACTTTGCATCGCACGCATGTCAACTCCAGGCAATACACCAGAAAATAAAATTACTTAATATTGCGGTGAGTTTTTTTACTGTAAAAATTACAAGGAGGAAACTTAAGAATTTAAAGAAAACAAGTTGAAACCTCGGTATTTTACTTCAAAACGCTTTCAAGACGACAAATGTTTCGTAGCTATTTCATATTTCTGTAATAAACGAATGTGTCAAACAATTTTACAAATGTCAGTGTTGACTATTCGAATCGACTGATGTCCATCAATTGTTCGCGTTTCCCGCAACTCCCTGTCTGTCAACACGATTAAATCGAGTGAAACTCAACCAATTTTCAAAAACTTTTTTTTCCCTGAAAGGTAATTGAAAAATCTTTTATGGTATTGAATCTGGGCACTGTCGGCCCAAGGGCCAATGGGATAGGGCCGTTTAAGTAGTTTTCGGTCTTTTGTACATAACTCCAGTAAATCTTCTCCGATTTTCATAAATTTCTTTCTGTTTGAAAGCTCCAGGCATGCCTGACATTTTATGAGAGTTGAAATATTTTTGAATTTATTGAATTTGAGTAAAATCAGTCGAAAAATCTTGAAGTTACGATAGAAAAAGATGTCAAAAACCTGGTTTTTTGAAGGTTGGTGGAACTTTTTCACTTATATCTCTGCGAAATTAGAACGGAAAGCGCTCTTCAAGGTTTTGAGTGAAAGATGTGGACATCGGAAAATCACTAAAACTAATTAAGTGGAAATCTGTTGAGTTGTTTGGGCTGAAGTGTACTTGCTATGGGCCAAACTCATGCTACGCTACCCTCCACAATGTTTGATGGTTTTTCGTGAATATTCCTTTAATGATTAGGTTTTCTGTTCAGCGTTGTAAAGAAAAAAGGAGCGAACTTTTTTGCTCATGGAAGTAATGATCAGAGGCCTCCCCTAAGTGCTCTAGGTCGGTTCTAAATTCTGGACTTATTTTAAGGACTTGGATAGATTTTTTGCGCCTTTTCTTCGTACGTGTTTTTCACTATTGCCCTTTCGGTAATTTCCAATCCAACTTATTGAGGACGTAATTGCACATACTTTAGAGTTAAGGCAACATCGCAACATTTACTTTGATACGTTAGATTCTTTTTGCAACATCTATTCTGCTTGCCATATCTATTCTGATACGTACGGGTCCCTTGCATCTTGCATCTTTATGCTATTCTTAATGATAATTTTACAGTCTTGTGTCTAAGTGTATTTTCATTTATTGGATCTGTCGATATGTTAGGTGTATTTTATCGACTGGAGATGATCATAATAAAAAGTCCAACAACCGAAGTGATCCATTTTTTGAGTGGTCACCATCGTTTACATCGTGTTATCTGTCCCTCCATATTTTCGAGTTGTCTATTCACAGCTCAATCTTCAGGCCAACGGTGGTAGTGAAAGTTGGGTGGACTGCGGTTACCTTGTGGAGGTTTCTGATGTGAGGGTTCTTAGGAGAATAGCGAAGGTGAATCGAAGGGAACAGTGGGACAATCATTTCAGGAACGACGAAATCAGGGAAAATTTAGGGGTTACTTCAGTGGAAGAGCGGCGATGGTACGGGTACGTTCAGAGGATGGACAAGCGTATTCTGCCAAAAAGGATATTGAATGCTCAGGTCCCGAGTGTGTGCCCTAGGGGTAGGAGAAGTTTTATAGACTGAGTTAAATGAGATTTAGAAGTTAGGCGACTTTCTCTGGGCGAAATGAGTATCTACTAGGGCCCAACGTGTTTCTTCTACACAAACTGGACTTTTTTCCCCAAAGATAATTGAAAAAATGATCACGATATTGAATTTGGACAAAATCGGTTAAAAACTTTTGACGTTACAGTCGAAAAAGTGGCTGAAATCGTGGTTTTTCGAAGGCTGGTGATACCTTTTGACTTATATCTCAGCGAAATTAGGACGGAAGTCGCTCTTCAAGCTTTTGAATGAAAGATATGGACCTCAAAAAATTAAATTATTGAAAATATTTGGTGGTTTTTCGTAAATATTTCTTTAATGATGAGGTTTTTTGTTCAGCGTTGTAGAGAAAAAGAAGCGAACTTGTTTACTCATGGAAGTAAGGATCAGGGGCCTCTTCTAAGTGCTCTAGCTTCGGCCCTACAGAGAGGTACATTTCGATTTAAACAGTTTTAGGTTTGTTAGAGTTTCAAATGTCATTAACTTCAAATCACATTTCTTTTACATTGAGATTGAGATACTTGGTTTGTACGTGCGCGTTGCGTCTCTTTCTTGCGCATACATCTTATGTAACACTAGTCTACAAGGGTTTTGTATGTCAGTTTTAAATGTCACATTACACTAGTCTACAAGGGTTTTGTATCTTAAAAAGTAATGGGTACAATTTGTTTATTTTGATCCGAAAAATCGGAATCTGGACTCAGTTTGTTCCGGGCACACAAATTGTACCCATTACTTTTTAAGATACAAAACCCTTGTAGACTAGTGTAATGTGACATTTAAAACTCTGACATATCAAACATATCTAAAAAGTGTTTAAAGCGAAATGTACCTCTCTGTACGTTGTATTTTTAAAAAGGTAAGTGCTATTTGCCCAGGGGGCGAATAGTCTTTTTTTGACTATTTGCTCTGGGGGGCATATAGTCTTTTTTGACTATAGCTCAATAGTTTTTTTTCCACTATTTGCCTAGGGGACGAATTATGCGTTTGGATAATTTATACTTTAAACCGAATGAGGAAGGCAATAAATGGTAGTTTATTTACTTTTACGTATCAATCTACCGTAAAGTCCGCTCAATATATGAAACTATTTATGCTACGCGAAATGTGAAATGGTGTTCCATTTACTCTACCTCAAACCGAGATACCATTTTACAGTTCTTGTGGCACAAAATACTATTCCATCTAGTATAGTTTTGAGATAACATTTTCTAAAATTATTGATTGGTTGGAATTAGTTGACGGAAATTTTCATTGCTTTGAATTAGTTTTGCAAAGTTTAAATTTTGACGAACCGTGCAGATAATGTGTTCCCCTAGTTTTGTAGGCCATATAGTTTTTGTGACATTTCGTAAAAGGAAAAGTTTCCTAGTTTTGTTGGCCAGTGAGTTTTTGTCACATTTCGTATAAAACATCCCAGTTTTCTCAGCTACCTACCTTATGTGACATTTAGTAAAAGGAAATCTTCCTAGTTTTGTTGACTCCCGTCATTTATACGGACGATCAAAATCTGACATTTCTCCGCCGCAAATGACGCCCGGGGCCTTAATAACACCCGGGGCGTTATTAACGCCCGCACTCCGGGCGCTAATAACGCCCGGAGTGTTATTAACGCCCCCACTCCGGGCGCTAATAACGCCCGGGGTGTTATTAACGCCCTCACGCCGGGCGTTAATAACGCCCAGCTGAATAATTGGATAAACGCTACAAAATGGCAAACTTTACTTATAGAGCATGTAACTAGAAGAAGTTGACTAAGGGGAAAATTTTCCTTATACAGAACGTCAATAGAAGGAGTTGAATAGAGGAAAATTTTAAAATTCGGTAAAGGTTTATGTTCCCACTTTTTGTGTAATAAGTTCTTTAAAAATGTTGATAGTTACAGCCTTATCCTTTTAGGGGTGTACAACGTGAAATATATAGATGACATTTGTACAATGATTTCTAACAGCTTTAAAAAAAACATGATGCAGTTTCAAAGGCCGAAAATTTCAACTAGAAAATGGTGACTGTTGGCGTCTTTCCAAAATGTGGAAAATAAACCTTGGCCGCACTTTACTTATACAGAATGAGACTAGAAAAAGTTGACTAAGGGGAAAATTTTCCTTATACAGAATGTCACTAGAAAGAGTTGACTAAGGGGAAAGTACAGAACGTCACTGGAAGGGGTTGATTAAGAGAATCATACAGAATGCCACTAGATGGAAGAATTGTTTTCTCTGCTCTTTTATTTTTAAAAAAGTTGTCAACAAGAAATCAAAAAATTACATGAAAACTTTATGAAAGTCATTGAGCAATACGCTTTTGAAATTTAAAAATTAGAGTAAAAGGGATGAATAAAAACAATACAAAACTGAATTTAAATAACTTCCAATTTATTCTTGGAGCTCAATAGTGACCGTGTACCGAAGTATATACCCGGCGTGCGCGCGTTGTTAGCGCCTGGAGTGCGGGCGTTAATAACACCCCGGGCGTTATTAGGGCTCGGAGTGCGGACGCTATTAACACCCCGGGCGTTATTAGCGCCTGGAGTGCGGGCGTTATTAGCGCCCGGAGTGCGGGCGTTAATAACACCCCGGGCGTTGTTTGCGTCCGGAGTGCGGGCGTTATTAGCGCCCCGGGCGTTATTTGCGGCGGAGAAATGTCACGTCACCGGGCAAATAGTCACTTCGTTTTAAAAAATTACGTCACAAATGCCAGACCCAACGGCGAAATAATTTTTCAACACTTTCGGTTTCCACACGCAAAAATTTAGAACCCAACAATTTTCGCACAATGAAACAAAAGTTAAATTTTTGCAGCGTAAAAATTGAAAGTACAGAAAAAATATTTCGTCGTTGGGTTGTATGAATTTCGTATGGTTTTTTGGGTGGGGTGGGTGGTGGGTACTGCGTCACGCTCTCCACTACCGCTCCAAGCATAATTCACACCTCTTCTCTAATACGTTTTTGGCTCACTTATACATCTGTGAGTGAAGACAGACAGGTTTTCCAAAACCTTCCTCATTTTCTGAAGGGATGTCGAGGGGGAAATGACTCCGGAAAATCACGGTACGGTGCAAAAAAATCATCAAAAGTCACAAAATTCACCAAAAATCATTAAAAAATCTTCCAAAAATCATTGGAAATCATTGAAAACCACTGATTTTAATGGATTATGACATCAAAAATCATTTAATGATTTCAAAAATCACCAAAATCCGGAAATAAATTATCGTCGAGAGTGGTTGGGTGTCGTTTCTCCCTTGAGGGATGTTCAGGCCAAATTGTTTTTAGGTTCAAACTTAGTAGCGGCGTCATTTGTTGCTCTTTAAAATGAATGAATACAATTCTCATTTCCATTAGATTAAAAATGATTTATGAACAAAATATACAATTATTGTCAAGACACGGTGAATTACCAAATATTTAACACAAAGTTAAGGCGTCGATAATCAATTGTCTTATCAAATAGGGTGATTTCTTTGGAGGGAAAAATGCCACTGAGGAACTGCTTTACACAAAAACGTCTGAACGTCGTTCCAATTCTCATCTAAAGAAGTCAAAAAGTTTGAATTTCGTCTAAATTTGAACAAAGTGCAATTGCTACTCACCCTCGTGACTTTTGAAATGGTTTATTAAATGTCTTCTTCGTCGCTACCTGGTGCACTTGGGCCACTAAATTCGATCCTTTCCTAAAATGTTGTTTCCGTTATTTCCTTAACTTAGTGCAAGTACCTTTAACTACTCACGTGTTTTCGTGTCATATGGCTAAATAGTCTACGCATATTAGGATACGACTTGGCACAATCAGCGCACTCGTACAAAATCTCTCCTAGAAAAGGAATTTTCATTCTTTCCTGAACATTGTCTAAAATTTCTGTCAAATACAATGAAACAAACATTCATAACAAAATTTCCTTTCAATGGTCTCCATTTGTGACTAGTGAAATTCTTAAGAACATCTAGAGATTTAAAGCCAAAATTTGAAAAAAATTTAGTGTTCACTTTTGGCGCTTTTTTATGGTCAGTAGAACTTTCCTATTCACGAATTGCATACGTTCATATGGATGTTAATAAGATCTTCAAAACAAACTTGATTCGAGGCTTAAATTTATCTGAATTTGCTTTTTTTGCATGAAACACATAGTTGTTTTTCTTATTGTCTTTAGTGGGTATTGTAGTTTTGTTGGTGCATCACAATAAATAAAAAACAATAATCCAAAATGTAAATAGATATTCCAGTATACGAACTAACTTAGAAATTGTATGTTTAGAAGGACAAGTCACTATTACCTTATTGCCGTGCAAATCATAAATACCTTGCGTCCTTGCGATGAAAGAGAGAAAAGATTTTGTATGGATTTTTTCAAACGAAATCTTTCGTCTCTTTCATCTCGAGGTTTTTATGATTTGCACGGCAGCCTACAAGGAAATAATTTTTCTATGCTTTGTGTAGGTGTATAGGTCTGGCATTTGTGACGCAATGCGTCACCCTTTTCTGATTTCAGAAGAGACATAAAGATTTTCGTCACACCTACTACGTAAAAGTTTTTTTTTTGCAGATATCAGTACTTTCGTAAGTTTATCTCTCGGCAAAAATCCCTCAAAATGTTAGTCAATGTGAATACCTCACTCATCTCGAGAACTACCGAAAATATCAAAAAACCCAAACGAAGTTGAAAAGTGCTAGAGAAATCCTCAATAATCCCATAAACCTACGAAGCCACATTGGATGACCTCACTCTTGTCGAGAATAACCAAAAAATATCGAAAAAGCTGATGGAAGTCCAAGAGTGCCAGAGAAATCCACAATAATCCCAGGATTTGGTCATATTTTTCCAAAGCTGTGAAACACGTTTTCGCTAAAATTTAATTCTCTGCAAGTTCACCTTTGGAACCAACTTTCTAACTCTAATAGTTCTAGAGTTATGGGTCATTCCTACCGATTCTAGAAGTGGCCATTTAAGAAGGATTGGACCATATTTCCCCAAAACCTTCAAACACGTGTTCGCTTAAATTTAATTCTCTGCAACGTTGCCTTTTCAAGAAACCTTCTCACTCTTATAGTTATAGAGTTATTGAGTCATGCTGACTGAGTCTGGAGCCTCTTACTACCGTGGTGCCATGATACATAGATAGATAGAGACCAAAAGACCAGGAAAAAAATTTATACAATGATGAGAACAATAGAAAAATCGAAGATCCATAGAAAAATGTCATTTTCAAACCTCGATATCTCAGCCAATTTTCAACCGATTTTGATGGGTCTGTGCTTGTTGGAAAGCTGCTGCGACACAGTTTTTTTATTTAAATTATTCAGAGGGGGAGAATACAGGGGGAAAAAACTCAAAAGTTCTCGTAAAGTAAAGTAAAGTCTTCGTCTAGAACGAAGCTCATCGAAAAGGGGTCGTATGCGTTTATCACGACGTTTGTAACCACCCCAATTTCGAACGGGGAGTAGGGTGAGCATCGATCATGGTCCTTAGATGACGAATCAGCAAAAAAAATAAAAATAAAAAAAATGTCCGTCCGTCCAACCGTCACAGCGATAACTTGAGTAAAACTAAACCGATTTTCAAAAACTTTTTTTCCCTGAAAGGTAATCGAAATATCTTTTATGGGATTGAATCTGAGCACTGTCGGTCCAAAGGCCGCCGAGCTAGGGTCGTTTAAGTGGTTTTTGGTCTTTTGTACATAACTCGAGTAAGTCTTTTCCGGTTTTCAAAATTTGTTTTTTTGTTTGAAAGATCTGGGCATGGCCGACAATTCATGGAAGACAATTTTTTGGATATGAGTCCTTGGACTTAGCTAGGGCACTAAAAACGAGTCTCTGCTAGGGGCATACGTGTTTTTGTACATAACTCGAGTAAATCTCTTCCGATTTTCAAATTTTTTCTTGATTGCCTCCCGTTTTATGGAAGAAACTTTTTAATTAGAAACACTTGGACTCAGTCAAGGCCCTAAAACATAGTTTCCACTAGGGCCCAAAGTGTTTGCTTACATAAATAGGACAAATCCTAACTGATTTTGTTGATTCTTCTTCTATTTGAGAGGTAATCGAGTACCGAATTATATTCGAAAACAAATTTGAACCCGGTGGCTGTGCTTACGGCTGGAGTAGGTGTCAGGTCTGTCCTAAGGTCGGCCCTAACAAAAAAAAACTGTTTTGCTATGTTGAAGAAAAAATTGTCATGAACATTTTTGTCTATTTGGGGGTCAATTTTATACTTTCGGAAGGGTTTTTTTACGCCGTTTCTTCGAATGGGTTTTCAATATTGCCCTCTCGGCTATTTCCAATACAGTTAAGGCAAGTAAACGAGATACGTTCGAGTCTTTTCGTAACATCAACTCTGTTTGCCACATCTATTCTGATGTGTACGGGTCCTTTGCATATGTTTTATCATTAATTTCCTGCACCTTCTACTATCTAAATTACCTTGTGGAATGCCGGGAAACAGCGAGTCACATTCATCATACGAGGGCAGCTCACGAGGACTTTTCTCTAAAAACAAAATGTTCATTTCTACCTTCAGAAAAACAACTTGTTTGGGGCCATTCACAATGTAATCACGCCGAAAATGACGATATTTTGACTCCTTTTCGCCCCTAGTACGTTTTCATACGCTTTTGCAGAATTTCAAATGCTACTAATGCTACTAAGAGCTACTAATGGGTTGAACATAAAGCTACTCCTTGTACCTGTAGTCAGGACTGGCATGAAACGCATCTGGAAAATCCAAAACAAAGTAGCATCTTCAGTAGATGAGATAAACTCACGTCTTCCTCTTTCACCGATACATTGAACACATACATTGAAATGTTTTGTATTGAAGGAATTTTTGGAATCCATCGCGGAGTTTTCAGCTCACGTCTTTCATGAGATACTGGACAGTGTGTTTTGTTATCTTTTTTGCTTGCAGCGATCCAATTTCTGAAATATTGACCTTTCTCGCAGTGTTTGCTGTTTTCCGTAGAATTTCTGTCACTTGTGCCCAATAACGCTCGATTTGTCGGCACTTTGGAACATTGGGTGGATTGATGTATTTAACGACGAAATCAATTTTTTTGTCTTTCATGAATTTTATGGTATTTTTGGCGTAATGAGCAAGTCCTTAATTCATATCACTTTGACTGCAATTTTGTTTCTTTGACGTAATTCATCGTTACTAAACAATTTATAATTCCCCCACAGTACTTACGCTTCCAGCCCTCCATAGGAGCGTACGTACTTTGTGAATGGCCCCTTTTATTAGTCATTTCCTACACCTCATACTATCTTAACTACCTTGTTGATTGCCGGGAAATAACGAGTCACATTCGTCATACGAGGGCAGCTCGTCAGGCTTCTTCTCTAAAAACAAAATGTTCATTTCTACCTGAATTAAGAGCAAGTATCCGAACTACTTACGAATGCCGGGAAACAACGAGTCACATTCGTCGTACGAGGGCAGCTCTTCAGACTTCTTCTCTAAAAACAAAATGTTCATTTCTACCTGAATTAAGAGCAAGTACTCGAACTACTTACGAATGTGCATCTTCTTATGTCTACCCAAACTTCTTTCACGATTAAACGAGCGGCCGCAAATCTCACAACTAAATGACTGTGGATCTGAAAATAATAAGTTCATTTCTACCTGAATTAAGAGCAAGTACTCGAACTACTTACCAGTGTGGATCTTCTTATGTCTCCTCAAACTACTTTCATAAGCAAACGAGCTACCGCAAATCTCACAACTAAATTCCTTCTGTCCTGAAAATAATAAGTTCATTTCGACCTGAATTGAAAGCAAGTATTCTAACTACTTACCAGTGTGAATCAGTTTGTGTTGTTGTAAGTGGTCCTTCCGTGTAAAGGCCTTCCCGCATTCATCACATTGAAATCGCCTTTCGCCAGTGTGAATCTGTTTGTGCCTGCTGAAACCACTAGGATGCGAGAATTTTTGTCGGCATATGTCACAAAAGTAAAATTTTTTAGTGGGTTGAGTTGACTAAAGAAAATCAAAACATTTACGCAGAGTGTAGAATAAATCAAATGTTAAACTGTAAATTATCAGAGATTTAGTACCTCAGAATTTGAACATTGCGCCACTGATTGTCGATTAGGATGCTCGCCAAATTGGCTCGTAGTCATAGTCACTTTTTGCGTTGGAACACTAAGGCCTTGGACGCCTGGATGCTCAAGCAGATTTTCAGGGATATCTATTAGATGTTCGTATCCAGGTAACCAGAGTTCACTGAAAGATATTTAGTCACCACAAATCTAATGAGAATTTATTTTAAGTTTTTTACCTCCCTAAGTAATCGTTTTGACCATATTCCAC
Source organism: Pseudolycoriella hygida (assembly GCA_029228625.1). NCBI lineage: Eukaryota > Metazoa > Arthropoda > Insecta > Diptera > Sciaridae > Pseudolycoriella > Pseudolycoriella hygida. The sequence continues at coordinate 36,724,253 of CM055403.1, read as the reverse complement.
CTGTGAGGTGTTCATACCACTATCTTTGAACAGATCCTGTATATGAAAAAAAAATCAAATCTCTTTACGTAACCTTGACTTTTTCACCACATGAAAGTATTTGAAGTTGCAAATAGTCGATTTTGAAATAATTTATACCTCAACCGGAGCAGCATGATCAGGATTCATGTTAAGAACTATCAATTTTACAAATTTCTTCCTTTTAATTAATCAAAAATACACAAAACAACAAACACAAGTCGGACAAGACCGCGTGTTACATCAACAGATAGAGACTGCCTTCTGTAGTATGAAAGATTTGATAATCGTACTAGATTCGATCTTTGTTAATATTCGATAATTTGTTCCTCTCTAGTTTTTATAGAAAAAGCTGGCGAAAGTTAGTGGTGCCAGACACATTTGATGAGATTCGGACATGGTAACACATCACCCGTATTGCAAAACATAACCGAATACCCGTACGTATCAGAATAGATGTGGCAAATAGAATAAATCTTGCAAAAAGACTCGAACGTTCCTTAATATAGTAATAAGCAAACAATCCAACGTTTTATGTTCTTTTATAACTATAAGAATTTCAAAGATCCATAGAAATTACTCAAGGTGATGTCAAAGGCCCTACCGAAGTACATCTCAGACCATTCAAATCTAGAAATGTTTATATCCAAGGATAGGGCCATTTTCTCATAAAACCCTGAAACACGTGTTCTCTAAAATTTTGTTCTATACAACTTTGCCTTTGGAAGCAACCTTCTACCTCTTATAGATCTAGAAATATGGGTCATCTCTCCCAATTCTAGAAGTGGTCATATCCCACGATTGTAGTATTTTTACCCAAAATCCTGAAATTTGTTTCTCTACAACTTTGCCTTTGGAAGCAACTTTCTATCTCTTATAGTTCTAGAGATATGGATTATCCGTCTCAATTCTAGAAGTGGTCACATTCCAGGATTGAGGCATTTTTACCCAAAACCCTGAAACACGTGTACCCTAAAATTTAATTTTCTCTACAAGTTTGCCTTTTACAATGAATCTCCATATTGCATAGTTAAGGAAATAAACACGAAAAACTGTTTTCGTATATCGCCAAGAAACTCAAAGCTTCACCGACCCTCGAAAAACCATGTTTTTGGTCACTTTCTCGACCATATCTTTGGAACCACTTGATCGATTTCGCTCATCTTCGAACTTGAATCATGGAAGGCATGTATCTTTCAGGGAAAAAAGGTTTAGGCTGATCGGTTGAGCTGTTTTGAAAAAAGTGGAGACGGACGGAGGGACGGACATTTTTAGACCCGTACGAAGAACGAAGTTCTTCGAAAAGGGGTCTTATGCGTTTACCACGACGTTTGTAAGCAGTTGAATTTCGACCCGGGAGTAGGAGGGTGGAGCACCGATCATGGTCCTTAGATGACGAATCAGCAATAAAAAAAATGTCCGTCCGTCCGTCTGTCGACACGATAACTCGAATAAAACTCAACCGATTTTCAAAATCTTTTTTTCTCTGAAAGGTAATTGTAAAATCATTTATGGGATTGAATCTGGGCACTGTCGGCCCAAGGGTCACCAAGCTAGCGGTGGTCTTTTGTACATAACTCGAGTAAATCTTTTCTAATTTTGAAGATTTTCTTTTTGTTTGAAAGACCTGAGCATAGCCGACAATTTATGGCAGAAACTTTTTTGAATTTGAGTCGTTTGACTTAGCTGGGGCGCTAAAAACGAGTCTCTGCTAGGGCTCTATGTGTTTTTTGTACATAACTCGAGTAAATTTTTTCCGATTTTCAAATTTTTTTTGTTTGAAAGATCTAGGCATGACCGACAGTTTATAAAAGAAACTTTTGCTATGATTGCCAACAGATACGTTTCGGTCGCACTTTCGGAACAATTTGTGAATTCGAATTCGATAAAACTAATCAAAATTAATTTTTTTTTCTGCGTACGTACAATCGTGCTCGACACCCCCCCCCCCCACCGTACGCTTCCGTACATCTCATCAACTCCCCGGCTCGCTCCCCGGCCCAAATACGACTGATGACAAACTTCATGTTAAACGCAACGTCTGAGACGTAAATATCTCCGATTGTCGTAAAATATCAGTAATTAGCAAAAATTGAGTGAGTCCTTGCGCTTTTCTTTCTCGCTTGCAAGTTGGTAGGACTGCTGGTACTGATTTCTGACTGACTTCCTGATTTTGAAACTTCCGGATATGGGGGCTTCCGATTTTTCTTCAGTACTTTGCAATTCCGGATTGTGTAATTTCAGATTTTATAAGGCAACAGCTAAAACTTGCCGGTACCTTCCAGTACGTGCCAGCACCTGTCAGTACGTGTGAATAAGTACCAGGACGTGCCAGTACTTTTCCATGTGCCGGTACGTGCCATTACGTCACATTACATGCCTGTAAATCCTAGTACGTACCTGTAACTGCCTTAACGTATGCGGTGGCTGCCGCTTTTATATTTTGAAATTACTGTAACGACATGATTCCGACTCGGCACCAGGCTGCATACCCTTATAGAAGGCAGCCTGGTGCCGAAAATCTGTTAAAACCATTGTTTCGGCAGTAAGGAATGTTATGCGTCATATAAATTTCAATTCTACACCATGCTGCTGCTGCTGCTCTCTATGTTGACAGTAGAATATGTTGGGTAGGCATCCCGGTTTTTGGTACCAGGCTGCGTTCTTTATGGTTACTTAAGCTTTTAAGGGTAGCCTGGTGCCGAGTTGGAACCGAATGCACAGTAATGTGCTCGTTTACCACCCGTTTGTCATAGAAACGTTTTTGTGTGGGCCGAACTCAAGTTACGCCACCATAGACGATATTTTTTATGTTTTTCGTGAATATTTCTTTAATGGTGAGGTTTTTTGTGCACTGCTGTAGAAGAAAAAGAGGCGAACTTATTTGTCCATGCAAGTATGGGTCCGAGCCCTATTCTTAGGGCTATAGGCCGGTCCTAAGGTCGGCCCCATTTCGAAAAAATTTAATTGCTATGTTGTGGAGTAAATTGAATGGATTTTTTTGTCAATGTTATTATGGGTCAGAGACCTCTCTTAAGTAGGTTTTAAGGTCGGCCCAAGTAAACAAAATTTGTTTGAAAACATTTTTTTTAATCTTTTTTAAATTTTGGTAGCTTTGTAGATATTTGAAGAGGTTTTCCCAACGCTCTTCATATGGGTCGGTCACATTAAACACCCCAAATCGAGCACTAAATTCTGACGTAATTATTTTTTTTTTGAAAAACTTAGTTTAGTTCAGTGTTCCACACGAAAAACACGAGAAGTCAATAGTAAAATGTTTAATCGCTTGGTACTTGGTTCGCTAGAACATCACAAATTCTAGGACCTGGACTATTTACCACTTGTGGGCCTTGGCCTGCTCGAGGATTCTGAGGCAATTGTGTCTGTTCCTTGCTGCGTATTGCCAATTTCTTATTCCGAGCGTCCGAAGATCTTGTTCGACACCATCGACCCATCTAATTTCTGGCGAACTAAGTCCTCTTCGCCCTTCTGGATCGTTACGGAATAATTTTGAGGGGGCTGTGTTTTAATGGATGCGTTTGGACTTTCACCACCGCCCATGCGTATTTTGTTTCGCTGTTGGTTGGCTGCCAGCACAAATCCCGACATTAATTAAACAAAGTCTCCCCTTCTTAGTACGAATGCAGGGGGGTTGACGACATTCACCTTATAAACTATACTAATTATATGAGTTTAATGAACATTTTATTCAACGTGTGTAATGGGTTAAGAAAAAGTAAAAATTGGAGAGCGGTAACTTCAACGAACCGTACCTGTGTATGTTACACAAGGAGGGTATCTATAATAATATTCTCTAGACCATCAAACAAAATCATACCTTCGCAAATTAATGATTAAGTGATTTGAACAAAATAATTGAAATGGAGAAAATAACTGAAGCGTCAGAAAACTTTCAAGTTGATTTTATATTCAAGCTTCATTCGAATTATATTCCATTCGAAACTTAGGTTTAGAATTGCTCTTCACTGTGAATAATTTATTTTCTTAGCTGTACGTTACAAGTTGTATGTCTGAATTCAGGTTTGTTGATTGAAAACTTGAACGTTAAAAATTCAACATTTGCATCATTTTAATGTTGCTAGTGTCTGACCTAAATCATTTCATATTTCTTTCTTCGATGTAAAAACGCTTGCTACCTACACAACCTCCCTCGCTATACGTTTTTTGTTAGTGCTTGATGTCTGGGTTGAGCCAAATTTCTGTGGTCGTTCACAACGCTCAGCTCCTATCAATCACTACTTTGTGTTTGGAGTTCTAGAAATAAAATGGAAACTAAGTTAAGTTTACTAATAAAAACGACGAAAAAACAAAATTTCGAATACTTCGAAAACCTTGGGATCATTTTAGACAGCAAGATGCTGTGGATGGACAATCTAGGCGAGCGACTACACAAAGCAACTATTGCTCTATGGCAATGCAGGAGAGCATACGGGAAGTCTTGGGGACTGTCCCTCAAAGTAATGCACTGGATCTACACAACAGTCATCAGGCCAATCGTAGCATACGGATGTTTCCTCTGGAATCACATATGCAAAGACCAGCGAGATCAGACCAAGCTAGGAAAATTCCAGAGAATAGCTTGCAGGGCCATAACAGGTTCGTGGAAATCGGAGGCAATTGTGGGCTTGGCTCCAACACACATATTCATAGAAACGGAAGCTATAAATACCTTGAGCAGAATAACCAGGCAGCAGAGTATCAGGGAAACTGACCACTCAATCATCTGGTTTTCAGCTCAGAAGAATGAACCATCACTAGCGATGCCTTCAGACAAGTTAGTAACGAAACACAAATTCGATAGGCAATTTAATATAAAAATTCCTACTAGGGAGGAATGACGACAGAATAACCTAATATCGGAGGGCGTGGCATTATTCACAGACGGTTCGGTAATCAACGCTTCAGCAGGAACAGGAGTATATTGTAACAACCCAAAAATCGGAAAATCTATCTCACTGGGCAGATGCTCAACCATTTTCTTGGCGGAGCTGAGAGCAATCATTGAAGGATGCCGCTCTATCTTAGGCGAAGGAATAGATGAACAAAAGATATCCATCTACACGGACAGCCTAGAAGCGATCAAAGCCTTGTAATTATATAGTTTCAACTCAGCACTAACATTGGAGTGTTGGGAAACAATGAATCACATAGCCTATTTTGAAGAAACTGAACTCATTTGGGTACCAGGCGTACCAGGGCATAATGACATCGAGGGGAACGTAAAGGCAGACGAATTGGCTAAACTAGGAGGAAATTGGTGCAGAGCCAATGATGGGAACACCACAATCTCACTCAAAAAGACTAGTGAGCACAATTAGGGAGACCAGATTCAAAGATCACTGGCACAATATCCCTTCCTGCCGTCAAGCTAAGAGCTGCATCAGAACTAATAAGAAAAATTCTAAGTTTCTGCTAAACGTCAGTCGCAGAAGGCTAAGAATCTTTACCGGTGTGACAACAGGACACTACGGTTTTAACAAGCATTAACCACAATTGGAAGTCGAACGGACCCATCCTGTGATCCTGTGATCGGACTCGGCGGAACATTATTTGTGCGACTGCTCAGCTTCCATTACAGAAAGGAGAATACATCTAGGCGGTTACATAATAAAATATGAGCAGATAAAACACATACATCCAAAGTACATCCTGAACTATATAAATAGAACAGGAAGATTTGAAAGAACAGACAACGACTAACTGAAACGATAACCGCCAGCACAATAGACCCAAACGGCGGCCCCCGTGCGTGTTTTCCTACATTGAAACGGCTACTTCTCAATAAAAAAAAGCCGTTGGGGTTGGTGCCAATGTTCAGCATTAACAGGCGCGCCGACTTCTAGGTAGATCAACAAGATTTAAACTGTTCAAATTTTTATGTGGACTCCCTGATTTAAAATCAATCACCAATTTTTTTTGAAATGATTATAAAGGGGTGCAAGTAAATAGCATTCTCTTACTGAAAGGGGTTTACCAAGCAATTACTGCGCGGAAGTTTTGCTAGAAAAAACGACGGGGTAAACTTACGCATACAGAAATTTTTACACTCCTACGATTGAATCTTGATTCTTTTGACCCAAGTCAAAGAACGTTTTTTTTACATTCTGATTCGTTTGAAGACGTGAAATTTTTTTCACTTCTATGGGCAGACCAAACAGGAAAAACTTTCGGTCACTCTTTCGCTTTGTTCACTTTTCATGGCACGTCACTACAAAAATCACAAGCTGTAAATACAATTGCGCCAGATAATTGCGCTATGTATCCGTTTACCACGACCGGGCGAAGGGGGAGCATCGATCATGGCCCTTAGATGACAATTCACCAAAAAAATGTCCGCCTGTGCGCCTGTCTGTCTGTCAACACGATACAGATTTTCGAAAAAAATTTTTCCCTGAAAACAATCGAAAAATCTTTTATGGTATTGAATCTGAGCACTGTCGGTCCACGGGCCGCCCAGCTAGGACCGTTTAAGTGGTTTTGGTCTTTTGTACATAACTCGAGTAAATCTTTTCCGATCTACAAAAAAATTTTTTGTTTGAAAGACCTGGGCATGCCTGACAATTTATGGAAGTAACTTTTTGATTTTGAGCTTTTGGATTCAGCCAGGGCGCTAATACTGAGACTCTACTAGGGCCTGCCGTGTGTTTGGACCGCTACGAAGTACAAAGGTCATATAAACGTTTACTTCGAACAATTTTTTTGTAACATTGGGTCGATCGAGACGGGAGTGAGAGGGATGCATTCAACCGTCTAGAGATGACGAATCAGCGAAAAAAAATGTCCGTCCGTTTATCCGGCCTCCTTGAGATTTGTTCCTTCCCTTCTGATATATCTGACATCTCAGAAGTGATGGAACAAATCTCAGGGAGCGGAATAAATCGACCACTAAGGAGAGGCCTCTTTCATACTTTTTCTTGAAAACCTCTAAATCAGAGCAAAATTTCTGCATGAAATAGTTATTTGTGTGTCTGTTTTTGAAGACTGATTTTCGCGTGTTATAGACCGAGCAGAGCGAGGTCTACATGCGAAAGTGCCTAAAATGAGTCGTCCAAAACAGACACACAAAAAATTTTTCATGCAGAGGTCCAAAATCGAGAGAAATTTGTAAGTTTCTCTCGATTTTGGACCTCTGCAAGAAAAATTTTTTGTGTATCTGTTTTAGACGACTCATTTTAGGCACTTTCGCATGTAGACCTCGCTTTGCACGCGAAATTGCATAAAATCAGTCGTCAAAAACAGACACACAAATAACTATTTCATGCTTCATATGCGGTGCGAAAGTAAAAATTTCATCTCATGGGACGAAAATTTTATTTTCGCCCAATGGGATGAAATTTTTTTTACTTAGTATGAAAAGTATAATACACCACTCGGAGATACTTTCGTACCTCTCCCTTGTAGTGTAAATAACTATGGCCCACTCTATGGGCCTGAATCAGTGAATCAATTTTCATCAACTTTTTTTAGTTAGTTTTTTTGAGGTTCGTATCTTTCACCTTTAAAAAAATGCGTTTTTGACGACTTCTTTGGTCGTAACTTCGAAATTTCTTGACCAATTTTGCCGATCTTCAATACCAACACTCCTCTGGACACTACTTTTCAGTCAGGGTCTATCACCGCCCTATGGCGATTGATGGGCCCTATGGTCCCATGGATTTAGTTAAAAAACTAGTTGAGAACCTAAAAATATTCGTATACGGCGTTATACGAATACGAAATCAATCAATTATTGAAATTGTTACTTATATTAAGTCCTACAATCAAAAAATTTCTCCTGGGGCAATGAAGCCGTTCAAAAAATTTTTTCCCTTGAAAGGTATCTAATCGAAAAATCTTTTATGAGACTGAATAAGGCCACCGACATAGGGCCGTTTAAGTGGTTTTTGGTCTTTTGTACATAACTCGAGTAAATCTTTCCGATTTTCATAAATTTTTTTTGTTTGAAAGGCCCTGACCCCTGACATTTTATGGAAGAAACTTTTCCTAATTTTGAGCTTTTGGAGTAAGCCATGGCTCTAAAGCTGAATCTCTAGTAGGGCCAAACGTGCTTTTTCTACATAAATCGGGTAAATCTTATCCGATTTTCAAAACCTTTTGTTTTCCTGAAAGACAATTACAAAATTAATAACAGGATTGAATTTTGGCAAAATCGGTAGAAAAGTTTTAAAGTTAGGGTCGAAAAAGTGGTAAAATACGTGGTTTTTTGAAGGTTGGTGGATCCTTTTCACTTGTATCTCTGCGAAATTAGAATAGAAATCGCTCTTGAAGGTTTTATATGAAAGATGTGGACCTCAGTAAATCACGAATATTAAATTAGTGAAAATATGTTGAGTGGTTCGGGCTGTAGAGTCCTCAGTGTGTGACCAACTCACGCTGCGTGACCCTACACGATATTCGTGCTTTTTCGTAAATATTTCTTTAATGATGAGGCTTTTTGTACAGTGTTGCAGAGAACAAAAACCGAACATTTTTGTTCATGGAAGAATGGATCAGAAGCCTCTTCTAAGTGCTCTTGAGCGGTTCTAAGATCGGGCCTAGTGCAATTTTTTTTTTTCAAATTTTTCCATTTTTTTTTCATTTTGGGTGTATTTTAAGAAGGGTTTGGAGAGGTTTTTAGCGCCGTTGCTTCGGACGGGTTTTTCAATGTTGCCCTCAGGGCAATTTCCAATACAACTTAATGTGGACCCAATTTCATGTTCTCAAGAGTCAAGGCAATATTTTTATTTAGATTTAGTTTGAATCTTTTTGTCGCATCAATTCTGTTTGCCACATCCATTCTGATGCTTACGGGTCCGATGCATATGTTTTAACAAATTTTTCTCTAGCAAAACGGTCTCCAAATTCGACAGTTGTTCTAGCCGGTAGAAAGCTTATAAATTCTTCAAAGGGCGCTTTCGGCTCAGTATGCAAGCTTCAAAATACAAAAAAAAAAATGCTCTAGCCGGTTGTGTTTTTTTAATTTGTTTAAAGGGCGGTTCCAAAATATCAACGTATCAACGAGGATGAAAAGTTTCCAGACAAAGCTGAAACCGCCCACAGAAAAGGTTTTAAGCTCTATACCGACTAGTGCATTTTACGAGACGCTCTTTCTTTCGAGAAAAACGCTCCAACCGATCACGGTTTGTAAACTTTCTGAATGGTTTTGAAATATCAACGAGTATGAAAAGCTTCCATACAAAGGCGAAACCACCCGTAGAAAGATGAAGTCTCTCTACCGACTAGAACTGACAACTGTCAGAATTTGCAGACCCTTTTGCTAAAGAAAGATTTGTTAAAAAAGTAGCTCATGTTGAAGACATTATTTATTAACGCAAAATTATCTCGGATCTTGTTCACTAAACAGCTCAGAACCAGGGGAGCTACAAATGATATATAAAAATTTTCGAAAAGCTCACATTCAAGCACACAAGTAACAAATTACCCTCTTTTCGTCGCATTTAAAACATCCCTCATCCCCTTTTCTTCGAATGTGACATCATTTTTCGTATCACCGATTTTGAATGTTCCTAAAGTTCTCGTGAAAACCTACAAAAATCCTAATTTTAGTAGTCCTCTAAATACCTTCTAAAAATTTAAAGATCCATATGTTTGCAGGCACGCCGACTCCCACGGTACGCCCGCCGGGGCTTAAGCCCCCAACAGAAGTTTCGTCTTAACTTGCTTTACACCAAAAGCATTCACATGATTGACAAGAAATTTTTCACGTTTCGTATTCTCAAAATACAGAAGTACGCAACACAATACCATAGTTTTTACGTCAACAAGACAATAAATAGACAATAAATACTAATGAACAATCAGTAAATAAGGAATAATACACGTTCATCCTTTAATGTTACAAATCCTAATATAATTTGATTGGCAACTCCCGGAGTACAGAAATAATCCCAATTTTTTTTTGTTTTTCTAGATTTTTAAGCAAAATTTCAGGAAGTTTTTTTTTTAAATAATTTTTGGGGTGGAGGGGGTAAGGGAGAAAATTTCAAAAGTTCGCCTATACATCTTCCTTGTCCCCAAAGACTTTATATTGTGTTTTTGGGTTTGTAGATTTTTTGTGGTGGGGGGCTGCGTCACGCACTCCGCTACCGCTGCGTGCATGATCTGTCTTCAGGACGTTTTCAAATTATAGACCTGTCAAAAAAATATAGGGACCATTCATAAATTACGTAACGCTGAGAGGTGGGGAGGGGGTTCTGAGCGTAGCGTTACACAACGTTACAGGGGAGAGTGGAGGTAAGGCAGTAGTGTTAGGTAACGCTACAATGAAATATGGACGGAAGAAAATATTTTTGCTAAAGAAATGCAAATAAAAACTCACATTGTTAGGTGTTCAAATTGATGTTTTATTTTCAAGTTTTTTCAATGAGAGAAAATGATAGTTTGATCATCACGATTGAATTACTTCGTATTACTTCGACTGAGTATTAGTTCGATGATAAACAAAGACATTACAAAGGTTTTACAAGGAGGCTGCGACGCGACGTTCGCTGAGTGTGAGCAGTGAACGCAAATTTTGCAATAAACTATACTACAAAAAACTGAAACATTTGTGAAATTTATTTGTTACAATTCATTCTACATAGTCCGTTGTACAAAAAAAAGGAGCAAAAAAAAGTAAAAATTGCCCTGGCATGGCAACGGGAAAAGCCGTCATTCAAAAACACTCCAAGTATACGAAAATAAAAGCTAACTATCATTTCGTTGCGGTGGCAGTGGAGTCATTAGGTCCCTGGTCCAAGGAAGCGGTTAATTTGTTGAACAAAATTGGTGCTAACCTCATCAGATTTTCCGGAGAACCGAAAGCAAGACATTACCTCTACCAAAGAATCTCGTTAGCCATCCAGAGTGGTAACGCAATGTGCGTCATCGCCAGCATACCGAAAAGCAACACTCTTGACTAAAAACTGAAATAGCTTCAGTTCAGTTGACATTTCGTACTGAAATAAAGAGAATTTTTTTTATACTACTACAACAGTGAAAAAATTGTCACAAGTTATCCACACGACCTCCGCCATTCACGAAGAATATTGTGTTACTCATTCGTCAAAACACTAAACAATGTTATACCAGCAGTCGACATTACCAAAAAAAAATTACGTCACACTGGCGAGAAATGCAAATATCAACGTTAGACACTATTATTGAGAGTATTGATTTTGTTCAGTTGCGTTACGTAACGAAAAGTTGGGGGCGTATTGACCTTGCTTTACGCTTGGGTTTCAGGAGGGAGAAGGGGTCTGAAAAATGTCGATCTTAGCGTAGCCCCCAACAAGGAAAGGTAAAGTCGGCGTGTCTGCAATAATCACGCGTCTCAAGAGTTTTCGAGTTTTGGTGGAACAGACACGGGGTTGCTCAACAAAGTGGCCATAAATAGTATTTTGTTATACGTGGGGAGAAAATAGTGAATTCCAACAAGAGCGAAACTTTGCTGCCAGATCGGAGCGAGGGCCGTAATTCGCTCGAGCTGGAATTCAATTTTCTCCCCAAGTGTAACACAGTATTTTTTGTGTTTTCGCGTGAGCGTTTTCACGTCAAAATGTTCGTTCAGTGTAAAGGGCGAGCGGTAAGAAAATAACTACTTTCTTCCCTGCCTGCGGTACTACTTTCTCACCGGCAAGAATATGTAACTTCCTCACCGCTTCTGCGAGGACAAAACTCGAGACAAAACCGCAAGCATGAAAAAGCAGAGAAATGATAAGGTGGGTACACCTGTCGCGAGGTAGAACGCTTATCTGCATAAGAAACTTATTGATCACTTTTCGAGAGAGAATTACATATATTTTCTCTCTCAAAAAGTATTCACTAAGTTTCTTATGCAAATTACAGCAGTTATGTGAAAGACAGCTTGACTGTATGAGAGAGAACCAGCCAAATTTTGTACGTAATTCTCTCCCATGGAACCCAGCTGTCATTCACATAAGCGTTCTACCTCGCCACAGGTGTACCAACTTATCATTTCTCTGTGAAAAAGTCTTTTTTTTTAGAGAAACCTATCATTTCTCTGTGAAAAAGTCTTTTTTTTTTAAAGAAAAAACCTAAAAAGTACAAATTGCCTTTCACCTGCGATCGAATCTAGTACAATCTTCAAATCAGTTCAAGAAGCCCACTATCTGGTTGATGCAGCACGCACTCATATCTGATTGTAATGCTTTATTGTGTTGCTTTGTGTATTGTGATTAATTTTTTTTAACGAGATGTAATTTCGTAGAGAAATTCTTTACGTGGAATGCTGATGATGATGTGTTTGAGATAAATTAACTCAAAATTAATGAAAAATCGCTCAACGTAATATTATGAGCCTTGCAACTCCCAGCTTTTAGTTGAAGGTCATATAACCTTCAAAGACTTTTATGCGATTAAAAAGTGAAAATTAACTCACACCTCATCAGAAGAATGGAGTGATAATTAACAACGAGCGAAAAACCTCATTGAATTTATGGTGCCTTACATGGGCATGAACATCCAATTCATATCCCTCCTGTGCATCAGGTCTCACAATTATGAGACGTAGGGCTTAGGAACGAACATCATAATCGCCAATCAGCGACGCAATGCTGAAATTATAAGGTAATAAATCTCTTTATTTTAACATCCGCTGCATTCATACTATTTGTATCAACGATAGATTTAAAAATTCATATGGACAAATGGCGCAGAATCAAATTTGAACGGATAAAGTTAAACTAGTCTGCTGTCTTCGATGTCTCACACACTTACCCACAACAGAAATTTGTCGATGCTGCCGAATCCTAAAACAAACTGAAAATTTAAAGCGCTATAGAACGAGATTAGACAATTTTTTTAGCGCGTGACACGCCCACGATTACATCTACCACGCGTCTTTCAATCATAGAAAAACGGAGTCCTTTTGATCCTTGAAGGGCTCTATTCAAATTCAGCAAAGATTTCATTTTTCTGGTTTTTAATTTATTTACAGTAGATACGCAACATGATTTTGGCGCATATTTCTTTGTGCAGTGACATTATTTGATGTTGGTAATGGCAGGATGTTTCATTACATACTTTGTGGGTAAATTTTATTAAATTTTGGTAAATGCATAAAATGTCCTTTGAAAATATGTGAATAAAACCAAAATTCAATCCATGTCTAGCTATGTCTGACTTTCATGATTTGAATCGAGTTTATTTAATTAAAAATTGTATACCATATCATATCTACCATTCAGTTCAGTCAGTTCGAGTCCAATGCCATATTACATTGAAATTGTTAAATAAATGGTGAATAACAACATCAAATCAACTTTTCGAACTTCCATACCCTACCCATTCTATTGTAAAAAAAAATTATATGTTGTGGTGAAACAAAAGGCGATAGCATTGCTGTAGTCAGTCTTGTTAATTAATAATATCTATACCGACATTCACTCTGTTCATTTTGTTCAGTTGTATTTTTATCTTCTATAAGAGAGTTCATTCAAACCCCAGTGTTTTCAGTACATGATCCAAATAGGTGTATTGAGGTGTATTGGGGGCAATTTTGAATGGAGAGCAGGTGGGACTGGGAGCTGTTTGCGATACATTCAATTTGAAGGCTACAAATAGTTTTTAAAACTCCACTCCTAAATAGAAAGTTTGAGTTGAAATTTCTCATGGAACTTATGATTTCAAAAATACCATCCCAAATCATATTTCATAACATTTGCGATGATGTTACGACTAACAACTAGCGCTACCTACTCCTTGTTGCACGAAACGGCTGCTCTGTATATTCCCGCATTAATAGGGTGAACCACCACGCTATTCAATCATCGTCAAATAGAGTGTACTCGTTTTACCTCATTTATTTTTGGTGGACAGATGACGCTGATAAAAACGTCAGAAATTCGTTTTTTATATTTTTAAACTTCTGACGAAACGACCGAAAAATTTTTGAAAATTTTAGCGCTCGAAGAAATGTACCATAAAAATCATTAAATTTCACGATTGCCAACATAACAAAAATGAGATTATAGAAATTATAGAAATAGAAAAGAGTCAGTCAGTGGGAGGAGTCAGCGGGGATTGATTCGGGAGACAGTACTATAAATTAAACAATTTCTGGCCAACTGAGTTTTTTTTAAAAACTCTTTTTAAGGTGATGATTTACATGAGATTTACATCGATTCCTATTGGCGACTTTGCGAGAGTTGGAATCGATGTACTTCTGTAAAAATGGCCATTTTGACATCACTACTAAAGTACCGTTTGAAAGCCTAGAAATCCTTATATTGTGCTGTCTTCCGCCGGCCGCTACTAGCGAGAGCTAATTCTCGCTAATTTCAAGAAAGGCACGCTATTACCGCCTAGCATCGCTAATACTATTCGATTTTATCGTCAGCGACATGGATTATCTCCCAGGGAATTATCCTTCAAACTAAAAAAATGGGAGTTATCACCAATCAAGTTTAAACCGATTTTGTAGAACGAAAAGGCTACTTGGATGGGTTCTAATGCGTCCAATTTGTATAAGGAAAATGCTATTTTTTATAAGGAAAATGCTATTTTGTGTAAGGAAAGTGCTATTTTGTATGAGGAAAATGCCACCCCAGGTGATAATTCCTGCGCGGTAATTCCCTGGGTGATAATTCCTATTTTTTCGGTCTGGGGAATAATTCCTTGGTGGCAGATTACCGCCGGTAGAGCTTGAAAAAGACACTTTTACCGCTCGACATTTGAAATTTAATTGAAACTTGAATAATTTGGCACAAGATGGCACTATAAATAGTAGATTATGCACCTCTGTCTAAAATGTTTATTTACATTATGTTTATTATGTCTATTTTATTTATTTATACCGAGCAGAAGGCAAGGTTTATAACCCAAATCGTCAAAATAAACATTTTGGAAAGAGATGCATACGCTATTTTATCTTCCGAGAAAAGATATATCGAGATAAACAGTTTTTCCCTAGGGAGAAAAATTCGAGATTATCGTTCTAGGCAGATAAAATCTATTACTTTTGTGCTGATTTTACGCATATACCGTGTGATTGTAACGCAGTGAAAAATTCAAAATTGAACCGCGCTAAAAGCGTCTATTGAATACTACTCGCGATTCCATATAACAATTCAACGAGGAACATAGGCTATTCAACTAATTGAATCGAATCTTCAATCTTATGTGCTCGGTTTTTGTGGCGGGCATCCAGAAATTTATCGCCCATCTGAAGAAAAATTCAAATGGTGTTGATGTTGTCCGAAGCTAGGAGCGAGTTTTTACTCGACCGACAAATTTAAGTTGAGTTTTTGATTTTACTCAATTTTTTGGTGATTGAAAAATTGAGCCCAAAACTCAAAGAACTTAAAAGGTTCTTAGTGCTGTAGAGACCTGGATTGAACATCCTTTCATGTAAGATAAGTGGTGGCTAGTGTTCCCTTATTAAGCTGCTTTTGCATCTATTCTTACAAGAAAGAAAGTAACAGTCAGTGAAACGGTCAAGTTTGTGGTGATACTCTTGAAAAATTGGAGCCTTTTTATTTCCCTGTACTTTATGGAAAACTTGTAAATTACTTGTTGAGCTTCTTTTATGAATATGTAAGTGCGTACTTTTCCTACTCGTTAGTTCCGTGCCATTTGCTCATGTTTCCTGGCATAGCGAGCGAGGCGAGCGAAATTTTTGGACCCGTACGAAGTACGAAGGTCCTATACGTTTACTACAAACAATTTTGATGTAACGTGGGGTAGATCGAGGTGGGAGTTGGGGGGATGCATCTATTATCGTCTAAATATGACGAATCAACAATAACAAAAATGTCCGTCCGCCGTCTCCACTTTTTTTTTATCAAACGGCTATACCGATCACAGTAAACTTTTTTTCCCTGACAGGTACACGCCTCCCATGATTCAAGTTCGAAGATGAGCAAAATCGGCCAAGCTGTTCCGGAGATATGGTCGAAGAAGTGACCGAAAACATGGTTTTTCGAGGGTCGGTGAAGCTTTTTTTTTTGCAAATATCTCAGCAAGGATAGCACGGAAATTCCTCATTTTGGTGTCAAATGAAAGGATTTGATGTCAGAAAATTGGGAAACAGTTTTTGTGGAAATCGGGTCAGGAGTCGGGGTACCAGAACCGATGGAATCGACGAAATTGAGTTTCTTGGCCATATACGAAAACAGTTTTTCGTGTTTATTTCCTTAACTGAGTAATTCCACGAAAACCCCGTTCCAACGCTCGAAATGCTCAGTAGTTACGAAAAGATATTCATAGAGAATGGTGCATCAGAAGGATTGATCCTTCAACTATAGGTTAGTTATTTTTCTATGACTATCATTTTGTAACTACTGAGAATTTCATGCGTAGGAACGAAATGGTCCGTGGAATTGCCCAACTATGCAATATGGAAATTTACTGTCAAAGGCAAAGTTGTAGAGAATGAAGTGCCTTAATCCTGGGATATGACCACTTCTAGAATTAGGAGGTATAACCCACATCTCTAGAACTATAAGAATTAGAAAGAAAAAAAATTTAGAAAACACGTGTCTAAGGGTATTGAGTAGAAATGCCCAAATCCTGCAATATGACCACTTCTAGAATTGGGAGGAATGGCCTCAGAGGTAGAAAGTTGCTTCCAAAGGCAAACTTATAGAGAATAAAATTTTAGCGAACACGTGTTTTGGGGCTTTGGGTGAAAATGATTCAATCCTGGGATATGACCACTTCTAGAACTGGGAGGGATGATCCATATCTCTAGAACTATAAGAGGAAGAAAGTTGCTTCCAAAGGCAAAGCCGTAGGAAATAAAATTTTAGCGAAGACGTGTCTCGGGATTTTGGGTAAAAATGTCACAATCCTGGGATATGACAACTTCTAGAATTGGGAGGAATGATCCATATCTTTAGAACTATAAGGAGTAGAAAGTTGATTCCAAAGGCAAAGCTGTAGAGAATAAAATTTTAGAGAACATTGGGTAATTTCTATGGATCTTTGAAATTCTTATAGTTATAAAAGAACATAAAACGTTGGATTGTTTGCTTATTACTATATTCTGATATACTGTTTGCCACATTTATTCTGATACATACGGGTCTTTGGTTACATATGTTTTAAATAAAAGGTTTGTTCGTTGCACATTCTTACATTTCTCTCAAAAACTTTTGTTTTAGCTTCTTCCCAAATCTATAAGATATATTCCATCTGCGCTCATTTAAAATTTCCCGTCCCCGAATCGCTGTGCCCTAGACAAATGTCCGGATTGTCCGTGTGAAGTGGCGGCACTGTTTGTGAAACAGGTAAAATTAAACTAAAACTGAAATTTTTTAACGCCGTGGACCAGATTTTCTTTCTGCAAAGCTGAATGTCGGAGATACATTTTTGACCGTCTATTTTACCAACTCTGGTCAATCCTCGCCTATACGCTGACTTGATTCTGCTAGAAGATAATACCAGGGATTTACAGGGGGATTGACTGCCTGAACGTTGCATGTGAGGAGTACGGGATAAAGAGAAGTGAAGGGAAAACTAAGGATATGGATGCCGGCATAAGAGATACCTTGCAGTCTAAATGGGTAGGAGCTGGAGCAGGTTTCTGAATTCAAGTTCTTAGGAACAATTTTTCAGGGGATGGCAAGTTAGTTAGGGAATTTGAGGAAAGGAGGAAAATGGGAAACGCGCTGGCTAGTCAGTTGAGGTCGCACGTGTTTGACAAAAGGGAATTAAATTGCGAAACAAAGATAGCTATCCACAAGGCAATTTTCAGGCCGACGATTGTGTATGGTAGTGAGTGTTGGGTTGACTGCGAAAATCTCGTGCATGACCTGGAGGTTTCTGATATGAGGGTCTGATCTGAGGGAAGGAGCAGTGGCATTATTATATTAGGAACGACGACATTAGAAAAGGGCTAGTCGTCTGCGCTGGTTTGGTCAGGTTCATACGGTTTGCTGGGCAATAACAGGCTACCGAACAGGATCTTTGATGCACAGGGCCCGGGAAAGACCAAGGAGAAGGTTTATTGATTCAATTAAATTAGATTTAGAAGTTAGGGACTTTTTCTGGGCGAACAAACCTTCCATTAGCATACGATAGAAGGGCATGGAGGGTGATAGTTCACCATTCTCGGGTTATGGCATAAAGACCTCACACCAAAAGGTAATAATGGTCTATAAAGTTTGATGATGATGAGGGCCTCATTCGGACAGTACTGAGTGGATGATGGAAAGACGAAAACTATAATCTACAATTTCTTCGAACTTAAATTGAACATTGATTCAAGTGACCATAAGTGGGGCTTTAGTGCGCTATTTTAACGTAACCCCACACTTCACTATGTCATGGCAGTATTTCGGCAGCTTACACGATCTACAAAGTCATGTTTCACTTCGTACAACTCTAGTGCTTCTTTTGATGTCACCAGTGCAGCACTCATTGAAAATCTTCCGCTCGAATTGAAAAACTTTGCATATTTGTGTTTTTATTGTAAGTCTTTTACTTGCTGTGTTTAAGAAAGTTATAGATAGTCGAAACTTTCAAGACGATTTTGTGGTGTATATTGTACGACGCATTGCTCATTTAGATTTAAATATCATCCCCAGTCACTTCACACGCGTTCTAGACTGTATGAGATGAATATTTCAATGTAATGCCCCAGGCTACGAAATGCCATAGGAATGGATTATTGATAGAATCGTTGATAAAATATCAAGAGTCATTAAGCATACATCTAATACCCTTTATCTATTATTACAGTTCAAAATGCGATATCCGTCCCAAAAGCCATTTATTTGAAGTGTATAACATAATGGAGAGATTTTGGTGTGTAAATCCATATTTGTAGGTGATACGATACTTCACCAATAGCATAAACTTTACGTCTTCCATACAGAACCATTGTCTCCGGCGCTTCAACCACACACATACAGATGCATACACAATTATATAATTAACCGTATAAGCATCTCCGTTGCATTTCTACAATTAATTCCCATCACGTATATACATACATTTAGCTTACATATATCAAAAACAAAGAACTAAGCTTCAAAGTTTGAGCTTTGGGTTATGTAATTTGTTAGTTATTTATGTCTTTTGGGTTAATTCTTTTCGTATCTCGGGTATCTATTTAAACCCCATGACAAATAATACCTAATATTCGTCTGTCCACATCCACATTCAACTTTGGAGAAAGTTTTATTTATTGATGGGATGAAAGATGCGCTACCAATACTTATAAAGAATTGACGAAACGTAAGTACAAAAGTTTTATACTCTGTTGGTTTAATAAAAATGATTCAATGAATAGATTAATGGTCGGTTTCACTCCCCACCGTTAGCGAAATTAAGTGTTAAATTGGGGTCAGTAGCCTTTCAACAAGGAGATGTTTTCTATTTTTTTTTTTTTTTTTGTGAAGTCATTTTTTCCTGTACTGTATTGATAATAGAAAGTACAGGTAGGCAGGGTTGTATTAGCGCAGCATATCGTTAGCGTTGCTAATTTTTGGCGCGCTAACGGCTAGTATTAACACCAGTAACGACGCTAATTTGAAATTTTTCAACACTAGCGTTTCGTTTAAGTCCGAATTAGCGGGCCAAACCACAAGTCATTTTTTCTTATTCTTTATGATTTTAGTTTCGCTCTCTTGTTATGGGAATATTGGCCAACTAAATCTGTCTCTTTCTAACCAACGCTTTAGAATAGAAGAACCAAAGTCATACGCGCCAGACTAGATCCCACTCTTTCGAAAAACTATTTTCGTAAACGTTGATCTAGGCTCGATTATCTACCAGAAAAACAAGTCCGCAAGACAAAAAAAGAAATCATTTGTGACTTGACACCAGCCTGCCACCCTGAGTTCTAGCTTTGGTAATCCTGGACTTGTACTTAGGATTTGATAAGACGGGCAGGCTGGCGTCATTCAATTCTGCTTGAGCCAAAAGGACGGGTTGGCACAGTGGTTAGCGTACTGGCCTTCCACCAAAACGATCCGGGTTCAAATCTCGTGTCGGAAAAATTCTAAATGGAATTTTTCTAGCAAGTGTAGCGCATTAATAACGTCCTAAAGTTCACTCAAGCTTCAAAAGTTGGGTAGTTGTGGTGTGTTTGGTGCCCACAACGACGTACACACTGAATGAATCGTATGACGTAACCCATATGCGACGAATTTGTGCACGAAATATCTAAGCCTACAAGGCGAGATAATAATCAAGCGCCTAACAATTCTTGGAGTAATTGCATAATAACAAAGACGCTACATTCGCATTACTCTGAGACGTGGTTCGGAAGTCACGTTAAGCCGGTGGTCCAGACAACACTTGTTATTGGCTGTAAAAAGCTGTTAGTGGAGTCTCTAAAATACAAATACAAATACAAATACAAATACAAATCTCACTTATTCTCCACTTAACACCAGCCTGACTCCTTGGCTTCTAGGTCAAGGAATGAAAAATCTGTATGGGAGCTATAAGGAGACAGGCTGGTGTCAAAAATCTGCTTGTCTCCAGTAAATGGTATTAGTTCAAAACAATGTTTGCGTAGTCATGAGCTTGATACCAGCCTGCCTCCCTAGTTGCTAACTCAAAGAATATTTTTTCTATGTTGGAGCTATAAGAATTCTTACTGAGCCAACAAATCTCATTGGTTAAAAAAATATTTTTCACAATTGAGTATGCTCAACAGTCTATCAATCTTAAATAGTCTAAGTGAGTGTGCTCAACAAATCTCTTTTTGGGCTTTTTTCAGCATGTTTTGTACATAGAACATTATGGTACATTCAATGACCCTGTTTCGTCACATAAGGTTTTCCTCTAGCCACATGTGTCAAGATACCTTTTTTCAAAAGTGCACAATTCGGTTGAAGCATAAATTTTTTTTATTTTCACTCTTAATAACATTATAACAAACGAATCGAAGTTGCTGCGTCCAAATTCATTAATGTTTTGATGAAATCATTTTGTTGTCAGTTAAATTTTTGTTTCGTATTTTTATTGAGAATATGTAGACGAATGTTTTGCCGAGAATCGAGTAATATGCATGCATTTTTGCGTATAAAACTGAAAAAACAGAAAAACTATAACACTGGTGGGTCCGGCATTTGTGACGCATCAAATGTGAAAATATTTTGAAAGCTTTTTTGCGTTTCGAAGCGTTAAGCGTCACCCAAATTGATATCAGTTGTTTTGGAAGAAGGAACAAGGACTTGGGTCGCATTTCCCTTTTAAAAGGGTTTTTGTTGTGATCTATCTATTAATAATTTTCGATCTCGAGAACTAGACAGCCGATCTTCCTGAAATTTTCAGGAAACGTCAGTCTCGGCCCCAAATGAAAAATTTCATAGGCCGCTTTTCCGCAAAAATTCTGGAAAAGGCATGACATGTGGAAAAGTGGTCAATTTTGACAGTTTTTCAGGTAAAGCTCGGAGAATTTCTGCTCCGGAGTGACAATAGCTAGAGACTTGGTTTCTTCGGGAAAGTTATAGAGTTTGGTCAGGAGAATTTTTTGGGATCTTAAGCAAATGACTGCAAGCAGTCAAACCGGCGCCATCTTGAATTTCCCCCAGCAAAAAATTACGTTTTTTTTTTGGTTTTATAGTTATAGAGATTGGTCCGAGGGGTGACGCACTTCTGCCGTTTATGGAATAAATGGGAATAAATGGAATAAATATTGGAATAAATGATAATTTTTTCAAATTCGTCAAAACCTCAAATAGACTTGATTTTGATGGCAACGCACACAACAAACTTTACTAATGTGTCAAAAAGTGAAAAAACCCACTTTTGAAAACTTAAAAGAATTTTTTTGAAAAATGGAATATATGAGGTACATATCGCTGGCACCACCACCATTTCGAACTGTAGCGAATTAAAGCTATTTCAATTGGGCTAGTTTTGGGCTAGATAATGCACATAACCATAAGTTTTGGGCTGCCATAGAACTCCAGCCCAAAATGATTTTAGTGGTCAAATATGTCGTTTTGAGGTTTTCGTATGAAATCAATGCTTTCTTTGCTCGATATATAGCTCAAAATTTTGGGCTGGTTTTGGGCTGACGTTTGGAACCAGCCTCGAGTTTTGGGCTGATGTCAAACCGTAGTTATTCAACTTTTGAGCAAAAAAACCATATCGTTTAGCTGTTTTCGTAACTAAATCAAATTCTTCCGATCCTAAACTTATTGTATCATTTTGGGCTGGCTTTGGGCTGACGATTGGAACCAGCCTCGAGTTTTGGGCTGATGTCAAACCGAAGTTATTCAACTTTTAAGCAAAAAAACCATGTCGTTTAGCTGTTTTCGTAACTAAATCACATTCTTCAGATCCTAAACTTATTGTATCATTTTGGGCTGACGATTGAAACCAGCCTCGAGTTTTGGGCTGATGTCAAACCGAAGTTATTCAACTTTTAAGCAAAAAACCATGTCGTTTTCACTATTTCAATATTGATACCGGCCCCAACTTTTGAAGTATTTTCGTGATGTTGACCATATGACTCGTATATAAGTTAAAAATCATTTCATGTAGAATTTCTTTATTCACATAAAACGGAATATTATGACGCTTAGAATCGGAATTTCCACGATTAAAAAATGAAGATCATAAAAATTGGATGCAAATTTACGCATCGATGTCAAAATCTCTTTCGTATTACTTCACCAACGTGGGTCTGAAGACAGGTGGTCCAGGCAACACTCGATGTTGGATTAGAAAAGCTGTTAAGGTGTTGGTAGAGTATATTAATTATTGCGGAACAACAGCGTCAACTCACAGGAGTGAATGTGAAAGCGTAATTTTGAATGGAAAATATATTTCAGTGAATGCTTGCACATTCACAAAAACGGATTGTGCATTTGAAATAAATTGTTGGAGATTTTTTTGCTCCAATATATATTTATTTATATAAATTACTCCAATTCACTGAGATTGAATGTGCATTCGAAGTAAAGCTTGCAAATTCACTAAGACGGAATGTGCATTGAAAATAATGCTTCCATATTCCTTGAAACTGATTGTGCATTCGAAATAACGCTTGCACATCAACTGAAATGGAAGGTGCATTCAAAATAACGCTTGCACTTTCATTGAAAGGGAATGTGCAAGCGTTATTTCTAATGGACATTCCATCTCAGTGAATGTGCAAGCTTTACTTCAAATGCACATTCAATTCCAATGAAAGTGCAAGCGTTATTTTGAATGCACCTTCCATTTCAGTTGATGTGCAAGCGTTATTTCGAATGCACATTCCACTTCAGTTGATGTGCAAGCGTTATTTCGAATGCACATTCCATTTCAGTTGATGTGCAAGCGTTATTTCGAATGCACATTCCATTTCAATGTAAGTACAAGCGTTATTTCGAATGCACAATCAATTTCAAGCAATGTGCAAGCTTTATTTCGAATGCATATTCCATTTCAGTTGATGTACAAGCGTTATTTCTAATGCACATTCCGTCTCAGTGAATATGCAAGCTTTATTTCGAATGCACATTCCATTTCAATGAAAGTGCAAGCGTTATTTCGAATGCACAATCAGTTTCAAGGAATATGGAAGCATTATTTTCAATGCACATTCCGTCTTAGTGAATTTGCAAGCTTTACTTCGAATGCACATTCAATCTCAGTGAATTGGAGCAATTTATATAAATAAATATATATTGGAGCAAAAAAATCTCCAACCATTTATTTCAAATGCACAATCCGTTTTTGTGAATGTGCAAGCATTCACTGAAATATATTTTCCATTCAAAATTACGCTTTCACATTCACTCCTGTGAGTTGACGCTGTTGTTCCGCAATAATTAATAAACTCTACCAACAGCTTAACAGCTTTTCTAATCCAACATCGAGTGTTGCCTAGACCACCTGTCTATCCAGCACAAAACTAGCCCAATTGAAATAGCTTTAATTCGCTACAGTTTCGAAATGGTGGTGGTGCCACCGACTTGTACCTGAATAAATGGAATAAATAAATTTATTCCATTTATTCAAAAAAAAATAAATAAATAAATAAATAAAATTTAATCTCAAGATGGTTTAAATGCTTTATAATTTGTGCAAACCTTTTTTTGAACTTATTTGTCTAACTTGTGATGTGTTTGGTTCAGATATTTAGCAAAAACAACAAAAAAAATTTTGGGAATAAATGGAATAAAAGAATAAATGGAATAAATGAAGTGCGCCACCCCTCGGATTGGTCGCAAAAAATTTTTTTTCAGAGAAAATTTTCTGATGAAAAAATTTTTTTTTCGGAGAAATTTTTTTTTTAGAAAAGTTTTTTTCTGAGAAAAATTTTTTTGGAGAAATAATTTGTTACGCAATTTTCTCGTTCTCAATATAACGAGTTTAGCGAATATTCGCTTGTGGAAGCGAAAAAATCGCATCGTTTGTCCAATAATCTATTTAGGCGATCTTCTTTCAACATTTTGTATAAGTTCTTTGCAAATGACAAAAGACAATTACATCCGCGAACAATTTTCACAATACTCAGAGAAGAAAAGCACTCTCATTAATCGATACTCTCCAGTAATAAAACAACTCTGTATCTATGAACAATAATTTAATAATTAACTAAAATAAGTTGAAAAGATCGTGCTTTTTGGACGACTTTTCTGATGAAAATTCAGGCAAAAGAATTTTAATTTTCTCAGCTCTTGTTCTCCTTTTTTCGAACGAATTGCCACTTTTTTTTGTTTGCAAAAATGTTATTGAGGTTTTGTAATCAATAAGAAGGTTATTTCGACCGCGTACACACAAAAAAAATGTTATGTCACCCTCGGGGAAAATAGGGAATTCGAAACATTCGCTCTTGTTGCAATTCTACATTTTCTTCCCTCTTGGATAACAAACAAACTTTTCATTATAGCTGCTGGTACTATATTCTCCAACTGTATCCAATGTGAATCGGTACAGTAGAATAAAAAAAAGTGCGCGACGACAAGGATAATATCGTTCATAATTGTGGAAATTATTACTCTCGTCGGAAAAAGTAAAATCCCCGAAGCTTGTCAACTTGAGAAGTGTAGAATTGTCTAAGACTCAAGGAAATATCCTCGAGCTTAAATTGCACGAGCCTCGACTTTGTCTTCCTTAGACATTAGACATTTGGCACTTCCTGACTATCTTTTAGAATTCTGTTTATTATTTATTTTCGAACATCTCTGTAGTTACCAAATTTGTAATCTACCATATTGCTTTAGAAATTAACTAAACTTCCGTGTACTTCAAACACTTCAGTTTCCATGGAAATGTGTAATTTAACCAGAAAAACTATGTTTACAGAGCAGTTATTGTATCTGCAAACGTTTGTGTACAAAAGCATCTACCTTTTTCTAACCATTTGTAATCGTTTTAGCTGTTGGCAGTCAACACCACCGTTACATATTCCTCGTATGTTATAAAACAAAAGAGGGATTGTTATACTTTTTCCATTGTAGTTATAAGAAAATCCCCTCACCTGAATGAGTTGAAAGAGACTGAAAATTTAACCACATAAAAAAATCCATTCTGATCACGTAATTGTTCGTGAGATGAAAGTTTTAATTTGGTTGAAAGTTTATCTGCGTAATTCTGATTTAATAGAAGTATAGGTAGGTTGTCTACATTTAAGTAAGATCCAAACGGGTATGAACTTTAAAAAGCTGGGCACACAAACCTGAGATGCATGACTGATTTATTTATTGGTGAACTATTTTTTCCCTTTGAATTTCTTAAGGTATTTATCTTCCTCATCGTATGACTTATTGAATAACGAATCATGTTACGCATGAGTTCGCATAAAGTTAAAAATTTAGTTGAAGCAACTTTAGGTACAAAGATTAAGGCTATTCTTACTTTGTGAAATTCACTCAAAATTTCCGTTCTTAAAAGGGCGTTTTCAGTGAGCGATTTTCATATTTTTCGCTCATGTAAATCACATGCGATTGGTTTAGATCAATTTATTTTGCTCACGTAAGCCTTTGTTCAATCAGCTGTTTCGCTCTTTGAAAAATCTGTATGCTTAGTTTGCTTGATTAAGTTTCTCAAATTTTTGATGCTATAATGTGAACGACGAAAACGGTTCTTTAAGAACATTGTCTTTAGCTGATTCATGTTTTAGGACATTTTTCTATCTCTAAAGACAGATAAATGCACCAGTTATCGGCCATATTTCAATGCGAAATGTGGCCGGTAACTAGTGAAACTATGGTTTGGCCGGAGACTACTACATGGCCGATAACTCGTGCATTTACCCTAACGGAAATTTTTATGCTTTAAATTGATATTTTCAACTTTGCTTTCGAGTTTCAATAAAAAGACGTATGAAAATATTCAAAAAGACGAGTTACGTGGGGAGGTAGTTTACCGCACTAGATGTGAGATTACCGATACTTTCATTCAGTGCGTAAAAAAATTGC
This sequence comes from Pseudolycoriella hygida, assembly GCA_029228625.1. Lineage (NCBI taxonomy): Eukaryota > Metazoa > Arthropoda > Insecta > Diptera > Sciaridae > Pseudolycoriella > Pseudolycoriella hygida. The sequence goes on along the minus strand of CM055403.1, from coordinate 36,697,899 downwards.
CGCACTAATGCGAGAAAATGATTTCATACACCATAATAACGCATGAAAAGCACGTTTTTATTGGTGACTTGCAAAAATAACTATTTTCAACCTTATGCGGCTTAATGCAATCCGCCCTTACCCTAGTTGAAAGATGCTGTACGTCTCAAGTACAGACAGCTAACCCCACTAAAACCAAACTGATCGTGTTCTCAAGAAAGAATACTAACAGCGGCTTCCAACCACCGAAGTTCTTTGGAAAAGAAATTCATTTGTCAGACTCAGTTAAACACTTTGGCATTCCTCTTGACTCTAAGCTAAACTTTTCACTACACTTTCCAAGGCAATACAAAAGGCAACAGCAACACCATGGCACTGCAGGAGGGCCTTCGGACTCACTTACGGGCTTAGCCCAAAAATCCTACTTTGGATTTATACAGCAATTGTCGTTCTCAAACTGCGCTATGCAGCAATAATCTGGTGGCGAAGGTGTAAGTTAAAGACCACTAAATTACAACTAGCGAAACTCCAACGTTTAGCTCTAATAGGGGTAACTGGTGCCATGCGTACCACTCCTACCGCTGCAATGGAAGCGCTACTACACATCCTGCCTCTACACATTCAGATCGTCTGCGCTCAGGTTTAAGCTCTCTAACTCGCTTAGAGAAACTAACATTGGCCATGCAAACATCTGGAACTTAATGATAAAAAACAAGCCGGAATTCGAAATGCCTAGCGATGCAATAAAACAGACATTCAGATTCGACAAATCATTTAGAGTCAACATCCCATCGAGGCATGAATGGTCAGAGGATAGATCCAACAATCCTCACTCGGGGGTAAAAAACTGGTTAACAGATGGTTCCCGTAGGGGAAACAACTCAGGAGCAGACTACTGCTGTCCCCAATCAAATTTTGAAAAATCTATCCCTCTGGGAAGAATAAAAACCGTATACCTCACGGAGATAAGAGGAATACTGGGGTGTTGCGAGGACATTCTCGACGATGAAACGATCTACATCTAAACAGCCAATCAGCGCTCAAAGCCTTTAACAGCTACAGATTTACTTCTTCATTAGCACTTCGGTGCAGAGATTCACTCCAGGTAATTGCTGCTGAAAATCAGGTAAATTTAGTGTGGATACCCAGTCACGGATTCGATGGCAATGAGAAGGATGACGAGTTGGCTCGTGGGGCGGCAGACACCTCACTAATTGAGCCCGAACCGGCAGTGGGGGTGTCATTAGCAGTACTTCAAAGTTGGATTACTGAATGGAAGATTGCTGCCTTCTCAAGACATTGGGAGTCGATCGGGCATGCGAGACAAGCCAAGACCTACATACCACTAAACAAGACCAAAGCTAAAGAGGTCTTGTTCCTCATTGGCGTATTAACGGGTCACTGTCAACTTAACGGACATCTTCACGTTATGAGACTCGTCCCGCACCCGAATTGTGACCAATGTGGTGACCTCGAAACAGCGGAACACTTCCTCTGCAAGACACTTTGGCTCCTTCATCGTCAGGTACGAATCAATAAAGAGCGTATCTCCCAAGCAACTGGTAAAATACCTGCTACTATAATAATAGCGTATGGTATTGTTCAGCCGGGAGGACACTTTTTAAGTGACAGATTCGACTACCATTGCTATAGCTATTGTAATGACCTAGCACTAGGGACCACATGCTTAACGTGAATTCCGAAGCACGCCTTCTAAGTATTTTTACACTCTGAAGGATTTTTGAATGTTGCGCCTTAGAACCTCTATAGCAGTGCTTAGCCCACAAAAGCACAGTAGGAGTAGAATACCGGCAGCTCCCAACAATTTATTGACCGGTAAGCCGTGTGATAGCTCTTCACACACAACTACACCAGATTTGAACCAATTCAGCCAGTTGTGTATTTGTTGTGTACACGTCTGATAACCGATTTTTTTCCTGTTGCGGGTGAGTTTCGAACCATCACACTGGCAACTCAATCGAATATTGGAAAGCAAACGAGCTAACCATTACGCCATTGAGTTGTACCTGCTACGAAAAGGCTGTAACGGGTAATTGATCAAAGCAGCCTTCAATACTTTTGAAATGTGGGCGATCACAACATACTCGCTGGAGTTCTAGGTGCGGGAGGCTCTAGGGTCTCCACCCACTAATTCTAATCTAATCTTAACATTTGTATTCTCTGTTTTGTGATCCTATGGGCCTTGCCTAGCCTATAGTTCTACCAACGGAAATTTAAAAGCATCTTCCGATTTAAAAATCGGACATCTTTTGGAAGAGCTTCGGAAAAAGAACAAAAGAAGAATTCTGCTATATATGAGAACTCTGCTATATATGAGAATTCTGCAATTAAAAAGTAATTGTTGCTTTGTCGTATACATGCGAATAAATTAAATGTTGTATACTGAGCATGCCCTACGACACATAACTTTAGATATTCAATTAGTTTCCTGCACTAAATATATCCCCTAAACTCATTTCAAATCGTTTTGTGTTGAAAATAATTTGGCAAAATTCCAAGCACACGATATCCGTCATCAAGATTCAGAATGTAATCAGCTCCGCATTCATTCATTTCAAAATACATTTTGATTAAGTGTTCGGTACTTAACCATGTGATGTCATCATTATGCTACACATCGCTCAATTTAGAAAATAAATTATTTCACATGAATGCCAATGTTGGGAAATGCTTTTTAAAGGTGTTGATGCCGTCGAAATGCTGATGTGAATCTTAAATGCCAAGCTGAACGTAATCTATTTAAGTGTTAACCGGATTAAACTTCAAAATAATGTTTACAACAAGTCAGCATTAATACAAAATTAACCGCATAAGTGAAAATGATTAAAAGAAATTTTCATGATGTCTGACGACAAGCCAACCTGTTGATCCGTTAAATGAAGATTTTTCAAATGTAAAACCTCATTAATTATAAAAACTATGCATGAGCAAGCAATTAATTAATTGTGAACATTTATTCAATTAGTTTGAATCGTTTGTAGTTTTGGCAAAATTATTAGAATAATTTGCTTTCGATTTTTAATGATTCAGCTGGGATAGCACCTTACAGATGGCGGGTGGTGTGTCTAAATCATCCAGCAAACGAGCTACTAATCGTTGATATTTCATAATTAAAATTTTGGTTTTCTATTGATGTTTGTCAGAAGATTGTGTCATTTATTATTCATTTTGTCATATCATTCTTGTTCCTACCAAATGAAATGTGCTGTTCAAAATGACGACCTTTTCTACTGGAGATTGGTTCTATTAATTTTCCAGCCAATCGACAGTGTTTAAACCGACGGTAATAAAAGTATCCCAACAAAAACCTTTTAAAAGGTAAAGTGTGACGCAGTCCCTAATGTCTACTTCCAAAATTAATGATATCAGTGGAGGTAACGCTTGCGCTGAAAATACGCATACATTTCCTTGACGACAACGTTACCCTGTGTTCAAAAAATCGCGTCACAAATGCCAGACCCACCAGCGTAATAATTTTTCAACACTTTCAGTTTTCACACGCAAAAATTTAAAACTCAAAACAATCTTCGCAAAAAGACACGAATGATAAATGTTTGCAGCGTAAAAACTGAAAGTATAGAAAAAATATTTCGTCGTTGGGTCTTAATTTCTTAATTTCTTAATTTTGAGCCCTTGAACGGGGGGGCACGGGCATTTTTTTGATTTTTTTTAAAGCGGCGGGTGGACACAGGCCGTTTTCCAAAATTTTAAAAACACTGGGCTGCGCTCGGGCCTGCAAAAAGTCATGCCCGCTTACCTCTACCTATAACCCAAGAAAACCAACTACAAATTTATCCGCAGCGGCAAGGAAACCAAACCACAAGTTTCATGATGTTTTATGAAAACGTTCATGACCTTTTTTAAGTCAATACGGTGTTTTACTTAAACGTAGTAGCATTTTGGATGAAAATTTATATCTTTTTCATCCCAGAAATTAGAACGCTTTTGAAAAGCACTGAATTTACTTAAAAAAAGTCATGAATAATAGTTTCACTGCTCGTGCGAAAAGTATTCTTCCTAACCAGTATGAAATTCTAATTTCGACTTGAGAATATTTGATGACACTTTGACAGCTGCAACGTAATAAGAAGAATCGCGGTAACAAGGTTAAGTCTGTTTATTTTCGCTTTTTACACTCAACTAACTGAAACAAACTTGATCGAAAAAGAACTTTTGACGACCACGAAAAATTAAGAATTTTTCATGTTATAAACAATCGGTATTTCATTTTTTGCGAAATTTGGTTATTAAATCTTCAAGGTTGGTTGAGCTGCCTCTAGTTAAGTGTGCTAGCACTGATTTTAGTGCAAACAATACTAAACTTATTTCAAAATAATTATTCATATGCTGAGTGAGAAATTAAACTTTTTATCGATACACCCAAAAAAATGAAAAATGTAAAGAGGCTGAAAAAAGTATATTTCAACGCCTTTATGCACTAACCAACTTTTACTTCTTCAATGGAAAAAGGTGATTGCTGCATAAGGTCAGCGATTTTTAAGCGGCAGATATCATAAATTCTTATCCGCTAGCATATTTTACTACATGCAACCATATTATACTACAAACTCGGATAATTGTGATATTTGTAACCATTTTATGATAAAACCAAGTATAGTTATACTATGAGAGTCCCCAAAACGGGACAGCACTACCATACATGGAGTTAGCATAAAATGGTTACAAATATCACAATTATTCCGATTCGTAGTATAATATGGTTGCATATAGTTAAATATGCTTGAATGTAGTAAAATTTGGTAGCTTATAGGAATTTATGATATCTGCAGCTTTAAAATATACTTTTTGCAGCCTCGTTACATTTTTCATTTTTTCATTCATTAGAGGGCATGATTTTCAATTTGCGAGCGTGCAAACAACGTCAAATGGTTAACTAGATCATGAGATTTGACGCTTTTGTCGTAGCAATGGAACCTTTAACTATGAATCAAAACCCAATTAATGAAGTGATTCGGTAAAATAATTCATTAATTTCATTTAATAAATATATATGTGATTTTAGCTACATATTTGGTTTTCGAAGTACTCACATGACTCGAAATCTAAGGGGGCGTCGCCCCCTCTAGATTGAGCTAACGGGGTCGATCGCCCCCATGAAGTCGGCACCTCTGCGAATAGTCTCTTCGTTATTCTATATATATACCTAAATTTTCTCTCAAATGTTAAAATATTTCTAGTATAACTAAAATTATAAATACGAGGGGCACCCTAAAAGTTTCGGGAATCGGCTATATCGGCTCGTGTAAACTTTTCGCCAATTTACACAAAAATTGAATTGGTCTTTCCTGATTTAAAAATGATGATCAAAATGAAAATCGATCGTAGCAGTCAAAAGATACAACAATTCCAAAAAGTCTATGCAGAGAAAAAATGGATTTATCACGTGAAAATTTTAGAGCCATGATTTTCTACGACTTTAAGTCTGGCTTGACTCCCAAGTTGTGTATTGATCGTTTGCAAAAAGCATTTGGAGATGAGGCTCCATCCAAGACCACTGTTTATCGGTGGTTCTCTGAGTTTGAATCGGGACGCACTTACCTCAGTGACGACTTTCGTGAAGGTCGACCTTCCACAGCCATCACCGATGGAAACATTGACCATGTCCGGAACATGATTGAAGCCGATCAACATGTGACCTATGCTGAGATAGCTGCATCCCTTGGGATCGGGAAAAGTCAAATACAAACAATTTTACACGAACATTTACGCACACGGAAGCTTTGTTCTCGGTGGATCCCACACAAATTTACAGACGACCAAAAGGAGGCTCGTGTGAAATGGTGCCGAGATTCTCTCAAAAAATTCGACAATGGGGCTTCTGATTCAGTATATAGAATCGTAACAGGTGACGAAAGTTGGATTTACAGCTATGATCCCCAAACAAAACAGCAATCCACCGTTTGGGTGTTTCAAAATGAAGATTTACCAACAAAGGTAATTCGCGCTCGAAGCGTCGCCAAGAAAATGGTCGCTACTTTCTTCAGGAAATGTGGTCATGTGGCTACTGTACCACTTGAGGATCGTAAAACAATCAATTCAGAGTGGTATACTACGATTTGTTTGCCAAAAGTATTTGAAGAACTACGTGGAAAGAGTCGAAATCGCAAGATCGTCCTCCACCATGATAATGCAAGCTCCCACACAAGTGCTCTGACCACGACGTTCTTGGAGAAGGAAAAAATCAATTTGATGCTGCATCCACCCTACAGTCCCGACTTGGCACCGTGCGACTTTTATTTGTTTCCGAGTGTCAAGAATAAGTTGCGTGGGAAGCGATTTTTATCTGCGGAAGCTGCTGTCGAGGCATATGAACAAGAAGTGGCCCAAATCCCAACTTCCGAATGGACTCGATGTTTCGAAAACTGGTTTTTAAGGATGAAAAAGTGTATAGATTGTAATGGTGATTATTTTGAGAAGCAATAAAATCGTTTTATAGCCGATTCCCGAAACTTTTAGGGTGCCCCTCGTATTTAGTGAAAACTTTCTGAACGCTTACTCTACACAGAGAAAATAAAACAAGCAATAAAATTCACGTAAATAAACCCATTTTTCATAATAAAAACTAATTATTTTCTTTGAACTACACCAGCTTCACAGATAATTTATTTCTACTCATCACTGTTTTTACGAGAAATAAATAAATTATCTCACAGCACAGAAATGATAGGTCACGTCAACGATTCTCTCACTCTCATATTTCCTCCATTATTTTTGACGGATACATAACTTTTTGTACAGTATACGTTTTATAGAAATCGCCAGTATAAGTGGATTGAAGCACCTCCGGTGTTCATCATGAGTACATACCAATTACACCCTAAATTTCCATAAATTTGAATTAAGGGAAATTTATGGAAGTTATAGAAATTTTTCCAAACATGTTCCATAAAAATAAGCCCTGGTACCAACAGACATACAAATTCAAATTTATTATGCAGCAGATTAAACTTAAGAAAAATTTTATTCGTTTTCTATTTTGTTCAAGGTCATCATGAAAATGAAACTCTTACGTATATTCCCCTTATATTGACAGTAATAACTTTAATACAAGTCAAACTTAGTGGAATGTTATGGAACAAAACAACATTTACGAGAATCTGTCTAGTTAAATTCAGCTCGACTGCAACGGACATATGTTTTGAGCGAGGCTTTGAGTGACGTTTGGACTCTGAGACCCTGACTTTTACTTAAGAAAATTATTATAATTGACATTACCGCAACTCTAATTCTGATCCCTTATCTCTAGAGTTACATATTCTTCTTCAATATAATGCCCTTGGCGTACGCGAAGTTTTTTCACATCGGCACAACCAAATTTCAGTTTATTCTTGTGTTCTTCTAAGAAGAATCGCATCGATTTTGGAAAAGAGCCAGGTCGCTCTATAACTATTTCGATTAACTTTGTAATAAACACCTACTTACCCAACATATGTGAATAATAATGCCGGTGTGAAATCATATAGAATGCAACTCGCTATACCATTTGATTTGAATAAGCGAACAGTTCTGGTGTATTACGAAAAATAATTTCATTACAAATTCTGTATGGGCACACCGAACAAAATTTCTTATCAAAAAATCGATTAGTTTTTTATTATTATTTTCTTTAAAAATTCAAATTTCACAGCGAGACCTAATACAATTCGTATTGTATAGTATGAGTGCAACGAAACATTTTTTATTAATAAAATGTCAAACGGTCATTGATAAGCGAATTTTTGAAGTTTTAGTGTTTTCAGAATATTGTGTATTGGCATTTACAATGTAAGATTTTAATTAACGTAATTTATTGTGGATGGAAATTTTGTTATCTACGCAAAACAAACAGAGGAGAACAAAAGAAAATGTTATATGTTTTACTGAACCATGTGAAGAGCGAAGAGCTTATGTAAACATTCCTACAGTTTGCACTATGATTCGTTGTGATGATATTTCGTGCAAGTACTCTTTGGTATTACGTACGTTATCTCTAAACACTATTCGCACCGAGAACCAATAGTCTACAAACACCATTTGCACCACGGTCAATGGTCTCTGAGTACTATTCACACTAGATACTAGTAGTCAATTCCTTTTTTTTTTAATTTTCTGAAAAAAATTGTATAAAGTTTTAAACATTGAAATGACCCAGGTTTTGTCTTTGGGTACAATGAGACCCTAACTCAATTTCACATAACAGACTAGAGGTGAGCGGGTCGACCATTTTTCGAAACCCGACCCGATAAAATTTTTCGAAACCCGAAACCCGGATTGTTTCTAAACCCGACACGGACCGAACCCGACCCGATTAAAATTTTCGAAACCCGAAACCCGAACTGTTTCAAAACCCGACCCGGACCGAACCAGACACTCAAGTTTTTCGAAACTCACAACCCAAATTACTTCGAAACAAAAATTATTTCAAGGACCGACGTCTGCATTCTTCACGGACCTTAGACTAAAACAAATTTCGTGTAATGTAAGATGATAAATTTTAGACGAATTTTGTAAACTATAAAAAGTCAATAAAGGATCGGGACCCGAGGAGTGACGCACTTCTGCGGTTTATGGAATAAATGGAATAAATGGGAATAAATGGGAATAAATGTGAATAAATGGAATAAATGGAATAAATGGGAATAAATGGAATAAATGGGAATAAATGGAATAAATATTTTAATAAATGCGCCACTCTTCGTCGGGACCCGAATAAAATGATACAACAACCCGACCCCGACCAAACCCGACCCGATAAAATTTTTCGAAAGCCGAAACCCGAACTGTTTCCAAACCCGGCCTGGACCGAACCCGACCCGATTAAAACTTTCGAAACCCCAAACCCATGAACCCGAAAAAAACAATTCGGGTTCGGGTTCGGGTCGGATTTTTCGAAGTTTCGGGCAACCCGCTCATCTCTATAACAGACATAAGGTCTTCAAACCAGCAGCGTAGGCTTCATGTTTTTTCTATCGAATTGATGCCAATGTCCCAATAATTTTCTTAACATTTACAGTAGAATTTAGGGATATTTAAGACAATTTCTTGAAAATAATCAAATTTAGTGATATTTTTTACCACAAAATTAGTTTCTTCACCGTTAGAATTTAACGTCAAAACGATTAATTTCCCTGTGTCAAATAAGTTCCCTTGTAATGAGGATCAAAAATGGATGGAATTTGATATTGTTTCACATAGAACACAGCGCCACTTTTTTACACATCACAATAAATTCAACGGGTTTATCGAATGACTCCTTCAGGTATTGCCAGACGTAAAAGCGCGGGAAAAATTGAAAAAGACTTCAACTTCAATTAAGGCGTGGTTGAGTCTACCGATTTTTTTAATCATGAATTTTACCTCTTCATTAGGGGCTTCCTCATTTTTTCGTCCAGAATTTGCAATTGATCACGCGCTTGTAAATTTTTTTATATTTTTATATGAATCTGTATGTCATATGTACTGATGATATGAACTAAAACAAAATATTTAAGGTTTAATTTTTTTGTATTTAATTGAGCTTATATGATTTCAAAAATTCAAATTTTTCCTGCTCATATCCGAGGAATGTTGTCTGGTATGCTGTCAGCTTACTTCTATAGAAATGTATGAAATTTGTCGTATTAGGTTGGTACCAATGGTAATGCTGATTCGCACGAATTATTTAATTCATAAAACTGTAATTGAACTTAAAAAAAATGTACACATTTTCAAGATGTCGTCGTTTCCATTAGTAAAGGATGTAAGTACAACTGTCAACTTTTGACAGCTGTCAGATTTAAATTTCGCCACCAATTTTTTCAAGCGCCCGATCAATTCACCATTTTTTCGATGAAATTAAAATTGGCTAAACTGTACCACAAACAACGCGCAGGGTGGACACCTTTGGGTAACGTTTCTGGGACAACCCAGGGCAATCCCAGAACGACCATTGGGGATTGGCGACCCCACGCACTCGAGCAGGTCTAACAGTGCCGGGAATGCAAGTTCCCAGCTGTAGTATAGTCACTTGTAGCTACGAATCCTACCCGAAGGTCTAATATCGGTACCACAGGGTTGGGGAGCCCTCAATTATCAACAACATCGGTGCTTGACCCCAAAAAGGTTGAGGTGCCTGTGTCTGTGGTTTTGATTCGGCCACTGCACGATTCCAGCAAAGCAGTAGAGATTGAGATAGGTGTCGGCTCCGACCCAGAGTGAGGGAATGCACTAGCATGCAGGATCTCGATTGAGTAGTTTTCACACAGACAGAATTAACTTTGGAGTTTGACGTTACGTGGAGCCAAAAAGTTCCCCAGCTAGTCCCAGTCCCAGATTATATATTTCAAAAACATAGCCAAGGCGATTCGATAAGCAAAGAGACCTGTGAGTGTCAGAACAAGTGTTACAAACTCTAACCGGATATTCAAACGAACGCTTAACTTCCATAGAGTATCGAGGAATGCTTTGCAATATTATTGAATTGAAGTCTTAGATTACATTGTAAATCGTGAAAATGTCAACAACGCACCTCACTCTTAAACATAGCAAAAAAAAAATTTTTTTGAACTTTGACCAAGGGCCTTAGCCAAAAAGTTTCCCCGGCCTTCAAAAAGTCACGTTTTCGACTACTTCTTCAATCGACTGATTTCACTAGTTATGATCACAACACTCCCTTTGGGACTAACTTTCGGGGAAAACATACTTTTGGAAATCGCTCAAGATTGACTCGAGTTATCGTGTCGACAGCAGATTCGGAGAATGGTAAGTCCCTTGGGCCCGGGCGAAAAAAGGGGTCCTGGCTGTCATTTTTCGGCTCACAGAAATACCTCAATTTAGTTTAAAAACTACCGAAAAGCCCAAAAATTGTCGCCTTTGGCGTTATAAGAAATCAATCAATTATTGAAATTCTTACATAAAGGATCCCTTCAATCAAAATATTGCGTCTGCTGCAATTCGACTCTTCGATTTACCTAAAGGGCAAGTGAATGCAGTCCAAAATTTTCGCCTGCGGCGCTTTACATGATAACCTTATCTGAACACCACAATTAAAAAAAATCGCCGCTAAACTCAAACAAAAGTTGTCGGCTGTTGACTTCATTGAATTTCATTTATTTACCAAAAAGCGCTAATCTATCCGCCCGAAGATATGAGCTTTTTCAGATTTCGCCCGCAGGGCCTTTTGGTAGCCAGGCCGGCATTGTTAATGTTGAATGTTCAAGAACACAATTGTTCTAGTTAAGTTCAACCTGAGCATTCCATTAAAATTCTTAAGTTATGATTGCCTGCTACTTCGAAAAATCGAGTAAAATCCATTGGCTACAATTGGAAATTCCACGGTCAAGAAAAACCGAGTAATAGATAAGCTATTCTCACTCATAATTTTAACAATAAAGTGTTCAGTACCGTCGAATGTCCTCATTGCAAATTGAACTCTGCGACAAAGCAAATAAACAATTCGTCAGTTCTTTACTATTTTTACACTCTTTTTATTAATGATTTCAACACAGGGCGAGTCATACAAAGTCTTAAAGCAAAGAATTTAGCATTGACCTTTCTAAATTGCTATCAGAAGGTGACATTTATACCACCGTTTGCGTAAACTCACATCAATTTTCTTACTGAGAAAGATTTCTTAATAAATTTGTCAAACCATTTCGGGTGCGTCATGTTTTCGCAGTGAAAACATATTCACTCTGTAAACCACTTCAACTGTTATCGTAAACTTATAAATTTAATTCTATAAAGCCGAAGAGGCGATCAGTAATTTGCTATCTTTCGATTAGAAAACTCTGCGCTCGGTGTTTTCTTATTATATTTTTTTTGTGCTTCGTGTATTTTGTTATTTTGATGTCTTGTGTCGTAACATTATTTTATTAAGAATAGTGTGTTTTGTTCTGCTTTATTCGTTTTTCAATATAAATATAAAAATAAAATATCAGAAAAATTTTGTTGGTGGAAATACTCATGTTGTCACAATCATTTACTTAGAAAAAAAAGTTCAGATCTGAGAATTGTGTGCCTGTTAATGCAATTCAATTATTAATCTGTAGACAATATTGTGTTATCATCTTAAAATTTTTAAAAAATTTTTATTTACATCTCTAAAATTAATAAAGGTATTTTATGGACGAACACTTGTTGCTTTTGCTGTACGTAGCCACATTTTTTGTATTTGTTTTATATTTTAAAATATTTAACTTTCATTCTATTGATTTTCATAACTATTCATACAAGAAATGTAGTAATTAGAAGTTTATTTGTTTGTGATTTCAACTATTGCTTTGTAGTCATAGTTGCACTGTATGTAATTGCATCGTTTAGCATCGTTCACGTAAACGTTTTTCATAAAAAATCGTTATATTACTTCGTTTAATGCATTAACTACAACTAAAGTCGTAAAAATTATTTTCAAGTAATTCTTTATTTCTGATAAGATAAGAAAAAGTGTATCTCTTAGTGCAGTGCACGTACCAATAAATGCAGTTAGCCTGGTATGGTATATGATAACGTTGTGGATAATAGAAGTCAATCGGAACAAGTTGCTCTCAAAAAAATTTTACCCGACTGCATGATAACATGCCAAACAGTTGAAGCACATTACAGCCGAACATCGGTATGAGTAATGGTGCACAACCAGTGATGAGTTAAACTGACACACCTTTGTTAGATCAGTATGAAGATTATACTTCAGATCATTAGTTAAGTTATTATACGTGAAGGCGGCACTATTGTGTCAATCACGTTACAAGATGGCGCTGTTACAGAGTCTGTTTCATTAATTTACATGCTTCTGCTCGGTAAATGCGTCATTACCTCGTCACAAGCGACTCGGAAAACGCATTTACCGAGTATCAATATGTAAAATATTGTACGTAAGTGCTACGAAATTGTTGTTTTGACTTCGGCTCATGCAGCAACCTTCCTACGAGTCAAAATAATAATTTGTAAGCACATATGTAATGTACTATTAATGACCGCTTACTGTCAGTGAACTAAGAAAAGACTAGAATTTTTTCTTGAAGTCATTCTTCTTTCATCAAAGAAAAAATACGATGGAATCGATAGGAAACGATTTTTGTTACAATGTTATCAAATATTCTTGGAATTTCTAAAATGTTGTAACATATGTCTATAGATTTAATATGCAAGGCGAAGAAACATGTCACGCACCCAAATAAAAACACTTTTATTCACAATTACATAATACAGTAAAACTGAGGGTCTATTCAAGCTAAGGCTCGGAAGAGGTTAGGTCAACCTGTGACCTGACCTGAAAAACCTGAAACCTGAGTTGACCTAAAACTGATTTTCTAAGCTTGGACCTGATCTGACCTGATTGACACGACAAAATAAAGATGATTGAAACGAGTATTTATGAATGTACTTTGCTACTTTATTATTTAATGGAATGTCAAGTTTTTCTTATCTCCATCTCCATCAACATTATGTACTGATTTACTGTACACAGTCTACACTCAGAAATAGTGTCTACTAAATAATAATACTAATTTTATAGTAAGTATAGGAATGGCTCGTTTTGGATCGAACTGACTCAAAAAAAAATTGACCTGAATGACAGTTCAAGTTAGGGTCGAATAGTTATTAATGCAACTCGTACCACATATGGGTATTATAGAGCGAGGTAAGAGAAAAGTCCCAGGGCGGCAGCTCGTGGACTTTTCTCTAACCAAGCACTATAGTAGACATAGTGGTGTAAGATGGATTTCTAACTTTTTATCGTTCTCGAATGGAAAAACAAAACAATTTAAGTAAAACATACTCTTCATGTGAACTATTAATTTTGATTCAAATACGCATCGGTTGATGAGTATGCTAAGCACTGAAATTTCAAAGTTCCAAAAAAGAATGATTTTGCAATAGTTATTTACACTACAAGGGAGAGGTACGAGAGTATCTCCGAGTGGTGTATTATATTTTGCATGCCTCGGGGCCAAAATCGAAGGAAATTTTATAAATTTCTCTCGCTTTGCTCGGTCTACAACACGCGAAATTGCCTAAAATCAGTCGTCAAAAACAGACACACAAATAACTATTTCATGCTTCATATGCGGTGCGAAAGTAAAAAAAAATTTCATCCCACGGGGCGAAAATTTTATTTTCACCCCGTGGGCTTTAGCCCGAGGGGCAAAAATAAAATTTTCGTCCCATGGGATGAAATTTTTACTTTCGCACCACATATGAAGCATGAAAAATATTTTTCATACTTCGGGGACGAAATTGCGGGAGTTTCAAAATTTTTCTTGTGATTTCGTCCCCTCGTATGAAAAATTATGTGTGTATCTGCTTCGGACGATGTAATAAAGCTATTTTCGCATGTACCCCTCGCGCTGCTCGGGCTACAACTCGCGAAAATAGCTTAAATACATCGTCCGAAGCAGATACACAAATAACTATTGAGTTTTAATGGGCAAATACAAACATTAAAAATGGAGAGAAATTGTAAAAAACTTAATTTTATCCATACAGACAACATTTTTAGGTCATTCTCAACTAAACGTGTGACCATTAATTGGCGGGGGGCAAAATCCTACAGTGTATTATCGTCCAAGACGATAATATTGTCTACTGATGCAATATTATCGTCCATGAGAAAATAATACCGTCTACTGATACAATAATATCGTCTATGAGACAATAATATCGTCTAGTGGTGCAATAATATCGTCCATGAGACAATAATATCGTCTACTGATACAATGATATCGTCCATGAGACATAATAATATCGTCTACTGATACAAGAATATCATCCATGAGACAATAATATCATCTAGTGATACAATATTATCGTCTCATGGACAATAACACACTGGGGTTTTTTGCACATCCCCCACTAATTCCAGTCAAAACAAACATTTATAATAGCCTCTACTTATAAATTCATATTAGTCGAGTTTTCGAGCATTCACAATAGCCTCGACTAATAAATCCATAATAGTCGAATCTACCAATAAGTGTCATAGTCATATGTTACTCTGTTTTCTAAATTTACATCTTCCATTATTAGTCGAGAATGACAAAAAAAGCTAATTTCAATCTGACGTTAAAAAATTGGGACAACATAATATTTATGGGTAAAGCGACCTAGAATTGAAATCGATCCACAAGTCAACCTGATTTATTCAGGTCAGGCTCAGGCTGAACTTTTAGCGACTCAAACATGGACTAAAAATTCAGGTCAAACCTTTTTTGAGTTACACTGAAGAAATTTATAATTTGTACATTCTACACATTCACATATTTCAGCTGTTTTGTCATTGTTATGACAATAGCAAAACATCTAAAAATCAAAATTTCATTCACTAAATCGATCTATTTGCACATTCTTTGGTAAAACATTCAGAATGATTGTCTTTAGAATTTTTTCAAGTCAAGTCGGGTCAGGTCAGGTCATCGACATAATATTATCAGGTTGTGGTGATACACAGATCAAGTTTTCATTTGAATATTATAATTTAATCGAGTCGCCTTTGCATTCGCTATATAAGCGATGCATTTTGTATGAATTGTAGAATAGAATGACCTATTCACAACAAATTGGTGACCCCGACGCCAGGTTCAGGTCATTTGAAAGAAAAAACTGACCTGACCTGAATTTTTCAGGTCAGATGATTTCAAGTACAGGTCAGGTCAAACCCGACCTGTTCCTAGCCTTAATTCAGGCTGAATAAAAATTTCATAACTGTTCGGTTCAGAATCAAAATAAAATGATTAGAGCTCGGACCGAACACCGAACCCGAAAGACCCTGACCCGAACTTGAACTTGTTTTTAAAAAAGATTTGATTTGCAAGGTTGGGTTAGCGACGCTACTAGTGCCGCTAGTAGCGGAGCTATTTTGTTAGACACTTCGCGATCCCACTGGCGGATCCATTTCGCTAGTCGCTACTTCGGAATTGTACGAACTCGAATTATTTGGAATTTAAATTTCCACAGTATTTTATTAGTACATCCCAAATCTGACTAGCCAAAATCCCAATTTCCACTTCAAAGTCTTGCAAAAAAAATTTGCTGAAATGTCAAAAAAAAAAATCATATGACGACTGAACGTTCAATAAATCTACTGCCGTGTTATACCTAAACTACACAGCATCACACTTTATTGTTATATTGTAAAGAGCTCGTCACAGTATAGCAAACGTTTTGATGAGATGCAAAAACTCTCTACCAGTGAAATGGAAACTGTTTCAAAATTTATACATTTCATTCATCACGAAATTCGATATACTTTGACAGAACTTTATAACATAAATGTCTAGCAATATAATTTACATTTCAAATTATATTATGTAATCGATGTTGAAAAACCATGAGATGCGCCAAGGCAAAAATCAAAGGATGTAATCGGGGAGCAGAGCAACTGGGGACTTTGAGTCATGTGCAACAAGATATGAACGTTGCAGCTATATCATTTCATTGCTAATAAACGATTCTATAGATTTTCAGTGCAGTGCCATCAGAAACACCTTTGACAACATTTTCGGTTAAATTGGCTTTAGTTTTACCTTTCAAATTGCAAACACAGCATATTTCAAAAAGTAATTTTGCGTTTAAAACAACGTTTATTCAGAGAAATTCAAATCACATTCCTGGATATTCCCGACGTATACATTCAAAATGTATTTTAGTTATAAATCGTTACACACAAAACCTGTCGCCGATGACCTAATTAAAACACCAATAAACCAAATTTTCCAATCTACTCTGTATGTTAGAATCGAATGTAATTTCACAGTTCAAATTTGTGATTTAACAACAAAATAGCAAGTTTATTATTCCAAAATCGAAGCGCATTTATTTTCAAAATGGAATTTATTACATATGAGTGACGTTGGTTTCAACTGATGTCGGTCTATAGTAAACTGCAAAGATTGCCGTTTCCGTTTTCAGGTGATTTTTTTTTTGGTGTTGGAATTAACGTTACAAAATTTATAGTCCACGTAACATTAATTTTATAAATACAGCACCAAATGAACTTCCATTAAACTAACTCTAAGTTGACCTGTTTGTTAAAATGAAAGAGGAAAATGGGAATTTTCCACATCACATACAGCAGTTCAACTTATGAGGAATGAACCTTGGCTATTAAAATGTTTCATTGACGTTGAAGTAATTAGGCACCTTCTTGTGGTAAAATTTTTAATTTTGTTTTGGTAAATTCTACTCTGCATAGCATTCAAATCGGAAACCGGTGCCAAAGGTAGTAGATATTTACATTTGAAATGAATGAAATCTCAGGATAGGAAAATCAACGGTTTAGTCCATTTGGATATAATCAAACAAAAATGCGCCATAAAAAACCAATTAATCTTCATTAAGTACTTACGTCATAAAGTACTGGAAAAATCATGATAAATGTCTTAAGCGCTGTTTGAGTGCGATATCCCAAGCAGCACGCGGTTGCTGGTATATTTCTTTCGTCACGTTTTCAAATGAAAAATAGCGCGTTGAAAAAAGAAATGATGATGTCCGGAAAAACTATCTTTGGAAGGAAAACGGGACCCCTTAGACAAAACACAGCGGAAAATGTTACAATCTGGACTCTACCCTAACCTGCAACGAGATAGTGGCTCGTATTATGGCTGCTTGTTTGTTTCAGCAAAGTAACTTTTCTTCCAGGGGAAAAAATGTTCGTAAAATCACTGAATTGTTGCACGGAAACATTTTAATTACACAAGTGTCCCCGAATAGGATTTCTAAACACAATCAACAATATGAGAATATTATTACTATCCTGGATCCCTATTTTCAACAAGCAAGAAAGCGTATCTTTTTTTATCTCACATTTTCCATCTCGCATGAGTTAGAGCAGCGGAGACAACCGGTGAGAAAACATCTCACTACTTCTCGCTTGTTAAAAACAGGGACATGGGATGGTACAATTACGGTATTCCACACGAATTAGGAAAAATTAGAAATTAAGAAACCGAAAATTAGGAAACAAATTATTTGCCAAAAATAAGGAAAAACAAAAATCAGGAAAAACTAAAATTAGGAAAAACAAAAATTTGGAATGAATTAAATTAAGAAAAACCAAAATTAGGAATCAGGAAATTAGTAAAAACCAAAAGCAGGAAAATAATTTTTGAGAGAATGCACCGCAGGCCTTGATAATATCCCCCTTGCGGAGTTTGGGACAGAGCCCCGTGCACAGAAGGCAGCCTGCAGGGCGTTAGTAGCGACCTCCTTAGGATCTGAAAACTTTGACGTTTTTCCTGATTTATTCCCTTCATGACTTCGTTTTTCCTAATTTTGGTTTTTCCTTAATTTGGTATTTGCTGATTTTTGTTTTTCCTTATTTTAGGTTCCTGATTTTCGTTTCCTGATTTTCATTTCCTGATTTCTTAATTCCTGATTTTTGCTTTCCTAATTCAGGTGGACATTTTACATTTACAGATATTGCAAAGCTAGAGTAATTGACTTCTCACAATTATGTTATGGCAAACAGACGTCAAAAACAAGAATTTTATTTTTTGTTCCACAACACCCATGCAGGCACCCTCTTCTCTCAACAAAATGTCGACTAAAGAAGGTGCATTAGTTGTTGCTGTTGCTATATCACTCATTATCATAATCCCTCAACAAATAGCGGCTGCTTTTTTGAACGTTCAAGTACAGCCTCAAAAAAGTGAGCTGAAACCCGACAAGTTTCTGATTTATCAAACGAATTTACTATGCAAATCAGAAATTTATCGGTTTTCACTTCTCCGTTACCATAGAAATTTTTAAATATTAGTACTTTTTCTACACCTTAACAGAGTAAAATACCTAAACTGACGCCTACCGTGCATAAAATGTGTGGCTCAAGTATACTATACAGCCACTGGAGAGATTTTACTTGCGTTTTTTAGCGTATATAATGCAAGCGCGACGCATAAATTTGGTGCCAAAATATTTATTTTTCTGTATATATGACTCAAAACGCAGCAACAGAGAATTTTCTTTCTCTTTCACTCTATCACTTATAGCATATTGTCGTTTCACACACAGACATGCATTTTACCTGTGCAAGAATAGTTTTTGTCTCATTTCATTATGATTGCTGTGTGTAAGTGTAAAAAGATGCAAGATCGAAAAGGTAGCGTGGACAACAATGCACTGTGTGACATTTCTTTATCAAATAAGGCAAAATCGGTACAAATTAAAAAAAATTTACTGTAGCGTTGTTTGTAGCTCATAATTGATTCAACATCCTTATCCGCTTTTACCTTATTTGGTAAATTTGGCGTAGTGCCCGATTTTGACTCTCGCCGCCATTTTGAAAGAAATGTCACACTGTGCAATGGTTTAAGGCCAGGTAGACATCGTCAAATACATAGTTGACTATGTAGGTGGGCTTAACCTGGCCGTAAGCCGTGCGAGAGTGTATCGGTAGTGAAAAGTTACTTTCGCGGTATGTGCACCAACACACTCTCGCATATACAGAAAAATATCTTCTCCATTACACATTCGATGCATTACTTTTGCTTTTGATTCACACGTGTACATGTGTACATATCTTGTGTGTATTTTGGTATATTGAAATATACATTTTTCGTGCACGTCGCATTGGTATAATAAATGTGCCTGGCGTAAATTTATATGACTAAGCGAGACAACAAATTTATTTTGTCCGAATAATTAGTCTAGGAACCAGAACTAGTATCCGACCTGCACCTGCGCCAAAATTTATGAAACGATAAATGAACAACTAAATGTTACACATTGAGTGATCAGTGCAATAAACTGCATTTTCAACCATACAACACTTATGCTTTCCGGGACTGAGTGAAACGAACGCTGCTGGTTTTAGAGTTTCAAAAAACGAAGTCATAGTCAAACGGTTCAAAATGTATAAATAACTAATCGCTGGTGTTTTTAGAATGAGTCGCATATAGGAAGTGGAAGCATGAGAAAATAATGATTCGCTTATATGAAGATGGAATTAAAGTAATTAAAATATTTTTGGTGGAAGTAGTTTTGCGGAAAAATAATGTTCATTTGATTATAAAACGAACGGTGACGGGTTATTTGTACTGGAGTGTTTGTGGAGAGTCTATTTTCGACCATCAGACTTTTACATCTGCACTAAAATTTATTGTTATGAGAAAGCAGACCGCATCACATGTGGGCTGCTTTCTTTATTTTTGAAAGAAAATTGAAAACATTCCATAAAATTCATTTGTTTTTCATCGGACCGTTTATTTATGTGGAACCGTTACAGCCCTAAATACACTCCGGTGTTACTTGTAAATAAGAAAAAGGGCAAATAAAACGGAAAAATGTTTTCATAATAAAGTAATTGCATGAGCTTTTTCTCCATCATAGTGAAGCGCCATGTATGTAAATAAGACTTTCACATAGCAAATAAATTTTGTCGAGAGAGCAAGCTTTTTAGTAGAATAAATAGTTTAACATTACCCAGTTTTCAAGTGTGTGTTGTCGTCCTTAATGGTGGCCGCGCGATGTTTTGAGTAGTGATTTGTTATGTTTGTTTTTCTGTAGTCTGTGTCTCTCTGTTATTCATGATTTTCATAGATCGTTGACGATTCAAGTTGGTTCACTTGATGTAGAATGGCAACAATGAGGATGAATGGATGTTGTTTAGGAAGCAAGATTAATGACTGGATTTGGAATTCAACTGAAAAATGGTAACGAAATTGTTATTTTAATGTTTTTTTTAAGTCCTAGATTGTAAACTGAATTGTTCTGCACAGTGACTGTTCGTTACATTTATTGCGTCTGTCTGTAGTGTAAATTTATGAAGAACATTTGAGCAATTGTAGCAGACAAACAGGCAGGCAGGGGAATCATAGAGTTCAGACGACTTTATAAATATTTCAGATTCATTATGAAAATGCAGTGCTTTCTGATAAGAATTCAGAAAGTTATTCGTGAGAAAGCAAAACGTCTATTAAATTTTTGGTCATGCTTTCCAAATTAAGGCAACAGTTCGCTACGAAGGTATTATATCGACAGATATATTTCATGAGATATGCTTTTATCGAGGTTTTTCTTCCATTAGAAGTTACACGTTGCATATATTTATCATTTCCATTGATGAATAGGACTATGTAGGTAATTCCAAGCCATAAATTACTGTTCTGGAATTAAAAACATTTACAAAACATAACCAAAGACCCGTACGTATCAGAATAGATGTGACAAACAGAATAGATGTGGCAAAGTGACTCGAACGTACCTAAATATACAAATAAGCAAACAATCCAACGTTTTCTGTTCTTTTATAACTGTAAGAATTTCAAAGATCCATAGAAATTACCCAAGGTAATGTCAAAGGCCCTACCGAAGTACGTCTCTAGAAAATCTAGAAAAGCTTATATCCAAGGACTACATCGTTTTTCCCTAAAACCCAGAAACAAGTGTTGTCTCAAATTTTATTCTCTACAACTTTGTCTTTGGAAGCAACTTTCTACCTCTCATAGTTCTGGAGATTCGGGTGATCCTTCCCAATTATGAAAGTGGCCATATACCAGGATTGGGCCATATTTCCCCAAAACCCTGAAACACGTGTTCGCTTAAATTTAATTCTCTACAACTTTGCCTTTGACAGTAAATCTCCATATTGCATAGTTAAGGAAATATAGACGAACGAAAAACTGTTTTCGTACATGGCCAAGAATCTCAATTTCGTCCATTCCATTGGTCCCAGTGCCCAGACCCCTGTACCGATTCCCACAAAAATTTTTTCCCAGTTTTGTGACATCAAATGCTTTCATTTGACACCAAAATGAGGAATGTCCGTGCTATACTTGCTGAGATATTTGCGAAAAAGCTTCACCGACCTTCGAAAAACCATGTTTTTGGTCACTTCATCGACCATATCTCCAGAACCACTTCATCGATTTTGCTCATCTTCGAACTTGAATCATGGGAGGCATGTACCTTTCAGGGAAAAAAAAAGTTTACGCTGATCGGTTGAGCCGTTTGGAAAAAAAAGTGGAGACGGACGGACAGACGGACAGACGGACGGACGGATATTTTTTTTATTGCTGATTCGTCATCTCTAGACGATAATAGATGCATCCCCCCACTCCCACCTCGATCTACCCCATGCTACAATAAATTTGTTTGTAGTAAACGTATAGGACCTCTTGTACTTCGTACGAAAAATGTTCGAATTTCGTGATTATGGTTTGATCATAAAAAACTTTAGGAGATAACTTCTACAAAAATGGGAGACAGTGTCGTCTATTCCATGGAGCAATGTGGGTAACTCTGCTCAGTAGTGTGCAAAGAGTAGCCTATGAAATAAAGAGAAGAAGAGAGAAACATATACCGTTAGTTCTATCTCTTTCTGTCATTTCTTTTGTTCCACAATTTTGATGTTTAACACACAAGCCTGACTTAAGGAGTCAGTATATTGAGCACGATGCGAATCGCATCGCGTAAGTTTTGTGTGAAAGCTCAACTTGACAGAACAAACATTTTTTGGTCAAGTTGAGTTGAGTTGAGCATCGCGCCGAATATAATGACCTCTTTACATCCTATTGTCATTTTTCCATCGAGAGTAGAGTAAGGTGAAGTTACTGCACCTTCGACATGAGGGTTTCTTTATAGTTTTCTTCCTTAAAGATTTAAATTAATCTCAGGAAATCCCTTAAAAATCTCTATACATCCCTAAAATCCCTAAAGATCTCTGAAAATTTGTCGTGAAATAAATCATCAAAATATTAAGAGTGCACACTGCTTACAAAAGAGCCATCTGTCGGAATCTTTTCAACTAATGAAAATTTGTATGGAAAAAGTCGCAATTTTCTGTAACGTTTTTCTTTTAAAGTCTTAACTGAAAACGAATGCTTATGTCGTCATACTTAACCTATTCCCAAACAAAATTATGAAACACTTTTGGAAAAAACATTTACGTTTTCCAGAAATGTGAATTCCAATATTTCACTGCAAAAAACAGTCCTTCAGCTTTTCCACTCAATAAACACTTCAAAACGTATAACTTTTTCGACCAATGTGTTTGCTCACTTAATCTTTACCTGAATAATCAATCAGAACATCATTTTCTAAAAGTCAGAAATTGATACAAAAAATTTTGAGTTGATGATTGCAAATAAAAATGGCCGCCCTCTTTGTTGGCTTTTGACATTTACAAATATTTGCAAATGTATCAACTCAAAAAGTTTTTATCTATTTCTGACTCGTAGAAAATTTTTTCTGTCATTTAAATTTATTATTCAGTTAAAGATTAAGTGAGCAAACACATCGGTCGAAAAAATTATGCGTTTTGAAGTGTTTATTAAGTGGAAAACCTGAAAGACTGACTTTTGTAGTGAAATATTGGAATTCACATTTCTAGCAAATCTAAATGTTTTCTCCAAAAGTGTGTCCGCAATTTTGTTTGGGAATAGGTTAAGTATGTAACGACGACATAAGTATTCGTTTTCATTTCAGACTTTAAGAGAAAAACGTTACAGATTATTGCAACATTTTCGATACAAATTTTCATTAGCTGAAAAGATTCCGACATATGGCCCTTTTGTAAGCAGTGTGCACTCTTAAAGTTGATCTCTATCCTTTCGGAGAAGCAGTATAGTTAATATGAGGCAGACATTCACATCTTGCGTAATCTGTCAAGGCCAAGCGTAAACGAAAGCGTTCTTTTATTATTTTATCTAAGTAGTTTCCTTTAATAGAATAAAATGGAATTGTATTGAATTTCACTTGGTGTTTTTAGTTCAACTTTCTGATTAATTGTATCACAACATAGTTTTAAAAACTTCGCGACCGAGCAATGCCGAGAAACCATTCTACTAGTTTACTATTGACTTGAAATAAGTTTTCATAATAAAATTCATTGCGTGGGTTATAAATAGGAAAATGTAATTTTGTTGAATAAAAATAGATGTTTATATGAAAATATTTATTTTTATATCAAAATTTGGAGTGAAGTGTTTGCACAAGATATCAACTTAACAACTGTTGACTAACTTTTTTTTTGAGAATAAAGATCTCATTTAAATTGAGTTATTAAAGAACTGAAACATATCGTAACGAAATTAGAATTTCGTTTTTACAGATTAAATACGATGCTCCAAAACGTGTTGCTATAATGTTTTGTAAATTGAGAAAACCAATGACCTGTTGTTTCTTAAAAAAATCACATTCAATGTGAGAAAGGTCGATTTTCTCACTTCATATTAGGTGTGAAAATGGCTCTTTCTTTAATAACGTCTTAGTGGGATGTAAATGAAGACGTGTTAGAAGTAGGATAAAAAGTGAAATGTGAAGGAATAAAGTAATAACTTGAAATGTGAAAAATGTAACTCATAAATTGCTTGAGAAAGATAAACATGCCCGCAGTGGTAGCGGAGGGCGTGACGCAGTCCCCACACCCTAAAAAAGAAGTCCACAAACTCTAAAACGCCATACAAAAACCTTTGAGACAAGGAGCCATATTTACGCGAACTTTTGAGTTTTTCCCCCTGCCCCCCCTTTTCTGTACTTTCAGTTTTCACTCGCAAAAATTTAAATTGACGAAGAGTATATTCTAATTTACAAGTTTAATTTACAAGCGGGAAAACTGAAAGCTCTCAATGACGTCCACATTAAATTGCCGAAAAGGCAATATTGAAAAACCCACATGAAGCAACGACGCTGGAAACTTCTCCAAACCCTTAAAATAAGCCCAGAATTTAGAAAAGACTTAGAGCACTTAGGAGAAGCACCTGCCACATACGTCCATGGAAAAAAAAGGTTGCCTCTTTTTTCTCTGCATCACTGCACAAAAAACCTAATCACTAAAGGAATATTCACGAAAAACCACCAAATTTCGTGTTGGGTCGCGTAGCGTGAGTTTGGCCGACATTAGGGACACTACAGCCCGAACCACTCAACAGATTTCCACTAATTTATTTTTCGTGATTTTCTGATGTCCACATCTTTTAGGATGGAGATAGATACTTGGTGTCAAAGGAAAAGTTGATGGGTTGGGTGTGTACTGTGTCAGACAAAATGGCCGACGGTGGAATGGGACGGACTTAGGGGGAAAATTTTTTTTTTTTTGGTTGGAGATAGATGTTTGGTGTCAAGAAAATTGATTTTTTTTTAAATTTTTTTTTTGTTGAAGATAGATGTTTCGTGTCCAA
>CM055403.1:36596823-36672638 GCA_029228625.1 Pseudolycoriella hygida | reverse complement strand
GGTAATTTTTTTTCAACAGACATTTTTTTCTCCGGTAATTTTTTTTCCAAAATTTGTTATCTCTTTCCTTCCAAAACTACTGATATCACAACAAAAACCCTTTTTAAAAGGGAAACGTGACTCAAGTACTTCCAAAACAACTGATATCAATTGGGGTGACGCTTAAAGCTTTCGTACGCAAAAATTGATTTCCTGCACATCCCACAAAGTCTAATTTTTGCGTTGTGAAAGCTGAAAGAACAGAAAAACTATAACACTGGGGGTCCGGCATTTGTGATAGGTACTTGCGTCACGTTTACCTTTTAAAAAGGGTTTTTGTAGTGATTTATCTTTCAGGAAAAAAGTTTTTGAGAATCGGATAAGATTTACCCAATTTATGTACAAAGAACACGTTGGGCTCTATTAGAGATTCAGTTTCAGGGACCTGTCTGAGTCCGAAAGCTCGAAATTAAAAAAAGTTTCTTCCATAAATTGTCATACATACCGAGACCTTTAAAACAAAAAAAATTATGAAAATCGGAAAAAATTTGCTCGAGTTATGTAAAAAAGACCAAACACCACTTAAACGGCTCTTTCTCATTGGCCCTTGGGCCGACAGTGCCCAGATTCAATCCTAAAAAAGATTTTTCAATTACCTTTCAGTGAAAAAAGGTTTCGGAAATCGATTGAGTTTTACATAAGTTATCGCGGTGACTGACGGACATTTTTTATTGCTGATCCTTCATCTAAGGACCATGATCGATGCTCCTCCCCCTTACTCCCGGGTCGAAATTGGGCTACTTAAAAACGTCGTAGTAAACGCATAAGGGGTCGTGCCCATATTACGTCACACTCAGTGTGGGAGGGGGGGAGGGGTGTGCATGGAACGTGACGTCACGTTTGTTCCAAAAAAAGGAAAAATTTTTATTAGACATTCAAAACATAAACTTCGCGGACCCGTAGGAAACCAGTACAAGAAACCTAGAATTACTAAAATGACCCTCGCCGAACGGCTTCTGGACATATATTTTCAGGTAGGAGGGGGGAGGGGGGAGGGGGAGTCCAAAAATCAAGAAAAAAGTATGACGTAATATGTGTACGACCCCCTAAGACCTCTTTTCTTCGTTCTTCGTACGGGTCTAAAAAGTGGTTTATTTTTTTTTAATAAACCACAGTCTAACATTAAAACAAATATTTGAGGACTTACGGACTACGTCACAATTCATCTTTGAAGAGGTTTTTGTATGCTTTCAAACTCGAATAAATATTGTGGCACTCACGGAGGAAACTTAAATGAACCGCGACTCCATTCTGGCTGCAAACTTTGCTTCAATAACTATGCAGATTGCTCAGCCTTTTTTATAAATTTTTTTTGTTTCAATATGGAATAGTGTATTCCGGCAAAATTCTGAATTATACGAACGAGACGGAATATATGAATAAAAAAGTGATAGAAAGAGACGTAAATAGGCGCCACGCGTGGCACACTTTATGAATGATCCCTTAGATCAGATTAGATTTGGTGGGTGGAGCCTCTTGGAGCTACTGCACCTAGGCCGCCAGTGGGACTGTTTTGCTTACCCACGACTGTTTTATACCATGTTAGATTACTTTTTCTCAGTTTCGAGAGACAAAACGCGCAGTCATAGCCTCTTAGTGGCATTAAGGTACTCTAGCATTAGCTTCATTAGCTTTATGAAGAGAAAATTTAAATTTTCAATTAGAACAACGTATAAAAAGTAATAATTTGCCAATACAAAGCTAGAGGTGAACATGGTTTGGAGCTAAATTGGAAAAACTAGTACGTTCAGTACAAATTCATCGACAATCTTGGACATATTTTCACTTCGTTGCTCTTATCTCAACTGGAACCAACTTCGTTATAAAAAGGTTACCATAACAGTAACTAAAGTGAAGTTGCTACGAACCGAGATAGTGCAGGCATGACGATTAAACTAGATTCGAACCCAACGCTGTGGTGGTCAATCGTATTTTTCTAGTTGTGAATGCACAATACATGTTTTAGAACCGGGAAAATAGAGGAGAGCTCGGTGATAAAAATCTCTATGAAATTCTAACTTTTTAAATAGTTCTGAACCGAGCCCCTGAACCATGGCTATTTTCACAGAGTGAACCGAAAAGTTAAAAGTCGATCTTCTTTTTCTTTATACCGAAACAGAACCGAAGTTTTATCGGCCATTCCTCAAAATACGAAAATGGAAATAAAGCTTAAAAAACGCTAGGGAGGTAAAGGATAAAAAGTTGCAGATTGTAACTCGATTTGTAAAAGTTCGAACAAAGAGAGGGAAGTTAAGAATGTGGAAGGAAAATATTATTTCTACACGCTCTTATTAGGAGAACATCGAGTTTTCTGTCAAAACTTCGTTTGCTTTTTATTTGTCAAGGGATATTTATTCATTCCCAGTTCTAGAACTCAAGGAAGCAGGAAGATGACAAGAGACAAACTAATGAATTTTCGATTTTCCCCTTCCTATGATTAATTACGTAAAACTTTGAAACGTTGTCTGCTCAACTATTTTGATTTCATCGAATAAACTCATCATTTAATCAGAAAATTTTTAAACTAATCAACTGCTATCAATGCACAATATATTTGTCAATCAATCTTAATTTCTAGGTTTTCCCAAAGCTATTCCGTCCTACGTAATAAAATTTTGTTATTTTTGCCTTATTTCTTTCATTTCCTATCTTATCGACTAACAACTTAATTATGTTATTCGAAGTTTTCTTGATACATGAGGCAGGGAGTCGAATGAAACAATTTTTTCCTCGTTTTCTTTCTCATTTACCTATATATAAATAAACGTATATAGTGAAAATAGGAGCGTGTGTATATCGCCTTTCCGCCATAAGACATACTTTCACCCAAACATAAACGCTGCGATAGGGTAAAACAAAAGCAAAAACTCAGTCAACTCTATTTTTATTCCAATTAATTTATAACAAGGTATCAATTACTGTAATCTACTTAGCAAGAGAGAAAAAAAAAGTTTATTACAGCGGAAAAATAATGTCGGAACGATCAATAAAAAAAGATATTAAAAATGAAGTGAGCTCTCCCGTTACACACGGAAACGAAGAAAATGTTTGTTGGCTAGAAGTTGAACGGTTTGAGAATTGGTGATATTTGTTTTCAAGATAAAACTTTGCACAAGTTTTTTTTTTTCGTTCAACTAAAATATTTAGCTTCTACGTATACTTTATCGTTGCTCTATCATATCAATTGGAATAAAAAATTTAAGAAGACTGTTTCTTTCATCTAACAGTTGAGGTATTGCTTTAATCCGGATAGTTTTGAAAGGTTGGAAAATATTTATTTATTATTCTCAAAAACTTTATTTGTAACAATTTAGTTTCTGCTACTTGCTGTATATCTCAAATAAAAATAGCAAAACAACAAATTTTGTAATTTCTTTCTTTTTACATTGAGGTAAGTTTTACAATAAATTCCGCTGAAATTTTTAAAACATTTTCATAAGTAAGAATTTCTAACTCAATGCTTAACCTGCTACATCTGATACAGTTTTAGTTTATTAAACAACAAGTGAAGTGTGGATGATTGCCATTACCTGAGGAAAAATTACCTACCAGTAGACTACCTGAAAAAGTGGATAGTTTTCCTAACGACGCGACAGAACTCGGCATTTATTCTTCTGACCACGGTTAGCCAACACAACCACAAATTTTGAAACTAGGTTATGGAACGATACTTATATTTCCGAAGCAACGTCGCAAAAAACGTCTTATCCCTAAAAAAAGTCTAAAATTTAAAAGAAAAAACATATGTAAGGACCCGTACGTATCAGAATAGATGTGACAAACAGAATAGAGCAAATAGAATAAATCTTGCGAAAAAACTCGAACGTATCTTAATATAGCATAAGCAAACAATCCAACGTTTTATGTTCTTTTATAACTATAAGAATTTCAAAAATCCATAGAAATTACCCAAGGTAATGTCAAAGGCCCTACCGAAATACATCTCAGAACATTCAAATCTACAAATGGATATATCCAAGGATTGGGCCATTTTTCCCTAAAACCCTGAAACTCTTGTTCTCTAAAATTCTGTTCTATACAACTTTGCCTTTGGAAGGAACTTTGTACCTCTTATAGTTCTAGAGATATGGATCTTCCCTCCCAACTCTAGAAGTGGTCATATCCCAGGATTGGGGCAATTCTACCCAAAACCTTCAGAAACGTGTTCTCTAAAATTTTATTCTTTACAACTTTGCCTTTGGAAGCAAGTTTTTTCCTCTTATAGTTCTAGAGATATGGATCATCGCTCCCAATTTTAGAAGTGGTCATATCCCAGGATTGGGTCCTTTTCACCCAAATCCCTGAGACACATGTTCAATAAAATTTTATTCTCTACAGCTTTGCTTTTGGAAGCAACTTTCTACCTCTAATAGTTCTAGAGATATGGATCATCGCTCCCAATACTAGAAGTGGTCATATCCCATTTTTACCCAAAATCCTGAGAAACGTGTTCTCTAAAATTTTATTTTCTACAACTTTGCCTTTGGAAGCAATTTTCTACCTCTTATAGTTCTAGAGATATGGATCATCCCTCCCAATTCTAGAAGTGGCCATATCCCAGGATTGTGGCATTTTTACCCACAACCCTGAGACACTTGTTCGCTAAAATTGTTTTCTCCACAACATTGCCTTTGAAAGCAACTTTCTAACTCTTATAGTTCTAGAGATATGGATCATCCCTCCCAATTCTAGAAGTGGTCACATCCCACGATTGTGGCATTTTTACCCAAAATCCTGAGACACATGTGCACTAAAATTTCATTCTCTACAACTTTGACATTGAATTTCCATATTGCATAGTTAGGGAAATAAAAACGAAAAACTTTTTTCGTATATGGCCAAGAAACTCAATTTCGTCCATTCCATTGGTCCCAGTGCCCAGACCATGGACCCGATTCCGACAAAAAAATTTTCCCAGTTTTGTCACATCAAATGCTTTCAACTGACACCAGATTGAGCAATTTCCGTGCTATACTTAATGAGATATTTACGAAAAAGTTTTACTGACTCTCGAAAATTTCATGTCCGACCTCCACTTCTTCGACCATATCTCCGGAACTACTTGGCCGATTTCGCTCATCTTCGAACTTGAATCATGGGAGGCATGCACCTTTCACGAAAAAAGGAGTGATCGGTAGAGCCATTTGGAAAAAAAAGTGGAGACAGACAGACGGACATTTTTTGTTATTGCTGATTCATCATATTTATTTATTTATTACTTAAGTCAACCGCTATAAATAGCTGTCTGGCTCTAGTAAATATAAAGAACACAGAAAAAAAAGATATTACGAATATAGAGATGAGCGGGTCGATCATTTTTTGAAACCCGACCCGGACCGAACCCGACCCGGACCGAACCCGACCCGGACCGAACCCGACCCGGACCGAACCCGACCCGGACCGAACCCGACCCGGACCGAACCCGACCCGGACCGAACCCGACCCGGACCGACCCGACCCGGACCGGACCCGACCCGATAAAATTTTCCGAAACCCGAAACCCGAATTGTTTCAAAACCCGACCCGGACCAAGCCCGACCCGATAACATTTTTCGAAACCCGAAACGCGAACTGTTTCGAAACCCGACCCGGACCGAACCAGACACTCAAGTTTTTCGAAACTCACAACCTAAATTACTTAGAAACACAAATTATTTCAAGGCCCGACGTCTGCATTCTTCACGGACCTTAGACTAAAACAAAATTCGTGTAATGTAAGATGATAAAATTTAGACGAGGTTTGTAAAATATAAAAATTCAATAAAGGATGGGGACCCGAATAAAATGATACAACAACCCGACTCGGACCGAACCCGACCCGATAAAATTTTTCAAAATCCGAAACCCGAACTGTTTCCAAGCCCGGTCCGGACCGAACCCGACCCAATTAATATTTTCGAAACCCGAAACCCATGAACCCGAAAAAAACAATTCGGGTTCGGATCGGGTTTTTCGAAGTTTCGGGCAACCCGCTCATCTCTATACGAATAACAATAAACTAATTAAGGAACATGACACAGATTATGAGTCAAGAAACATTAGAAACTTAAAAAGATATATCTTATAAATAAATTGCATCGACCGAAGTAAAAGAGAAAGATGAGTAGTCTTACGATCGGCAAAAACCTAATTATAGCAAGAGTTCAATGAGCACAAAAGAAAAATAAAACGATCAAAATGAAAGAAAATATTACGAACAGAAATATCGGTCAACCGCCAATGGTAGAGTGCGCGCGAAGGGACGACAGCCCAAATTGATAGACAAACGAGGCGGGGAACGCCACTGATCTAAATATTGAACGAAAAGCACTCATTAGGGTCATAAAACTGGGAGTAGTCAGTTCTGTGGTAAGGGATAACGAAGAATTCATTATGCCCGAAAGCACGAGCCGGATCTTTCAACTGAACCCTTGACATCAAAAACAAACATAATACTCAAAGAGATCCTCCTACGCCACAAGGGCTCAATATTTGAAGTGCCGCAACGCTCCAAATATGGGGGTAGGCGATAATTACCGTCCCTACGAACAGACCTCCTTAAGGCATACATCACGAACTTCTTCTGGATCGATTCAATCATGTTTGCGTAAACTAGCTCGTGAGGATTCCATACTACTTGCGAGTACTCAAGATGAGACCTAACGTGAGCACACTCTTGAGAGCACGGATGTTGGTAAATGGCTTACAAATTCTGTTGACGAAACCCAGCATGGAGTACGCCTTAGACGTGATGAAGTCGATATGACGATTAAACGTCAAGCAAAACATCTAGATCTATAACTTCCTTCACACGTTTCAAGAAGGCTCCATTAAACGTATAGAAGGTCATAACTGTACACTTCTCGAGGTTTACACTCAGACGATTTGTACTACACCAATATGACAGCGCATCTAAGTCGGACTGCAATTGGATAGCATCAGATAACGACTTAACTTCACACAGCAGCTTAATATCATCGGAATATCAAAGTTTCATTATCTTGAAATTGTTGATGATATCATCCATGAAGAGAATGAATAGCAGGGGGCCCAGATGGCTCCCTTGTGGGACACCTGAGGTAACCTAAAACGTCTCTGAGACATGGCCAGAAGTTTCACATGCTGAGAGCGTCCACTAAGATATGATCCTATCCAACTTAAGAGATCAAGGCCCATTCCAATGTCTTTCAATATCTTCAATAGTAGATCATGCGAAACCTTATCAAATTCCTTCTGAAAATCGGCGTAGAAGACGTCTAATTGAGAATCCGACTCAATGATTTTTATAACAAAGGAAGCGAATTCAAGGAGATGTGGACCGACCACGTACAAAGCCATGTTGAAAGTGAGAGACTTTTGCCATACTTAGACGATAGTAAATGTATCCCCCCAACTTCCACCTCGATCTACCCCATGTTACAATAAAATTGTTTTTAGTAAACGTATAGTACTTCGTACGGGTCCAAAAAATTAAGTATAAATTTCACTGAAATTTTTTTTTACACTAGGGCACCAAGAGCGCTTAGGAGAGGCCTCTAACTCATGCTTTGATAGAACAGAAAAAGTTAGTCAGTTTATTCTCTACAACACTGCACAAAAAACTCATCATTAAAAAAATGACCAAATATCGTATAAGGTCGCGTAGCTTGAACCAGAGTCCAGAGTCGAAAAAAAACGGCTAGCGGGGGCTAGAGAGTGGAGAATGTTCGGCGGCGGCGGCTGAATTTGGCTAGTCGAGCGGCTGGTCGAAAAGCCCATAAGATTCGGCAGATTCGGCATCTAGGGCCCATGATCGATGCCCCCACCCCCTACTACCCCCTCAAATCGACTGGTTACCAAAGTAGTGGACTTCGTAGGGGTCCACAAATTCTCAGAAAAAAGAATTTGTCCTCACCGGGATCGAACCCGGATATTCTTGGTTGAAATTCAGCACTTTGCCGCTGATCTAACACGTTTACTGATGCTATGAAATTGATACAAGCACTCTGAGTTTAGAAAAATCTTTGTCGTGTGTTTGGTGTGAATAACCTTACTCTGTCTACTCAAGTAAGGCGAGATGGTGGCGTTGAAGTTTTGCCGGATAAAAATTTGCTCTTGGTCTCCCATGTGAGGACAATAAAAATGTTATGAAAGCAAACTTACGAACTTGTTAAAATTCCCTATTTTTCCCTCTTGTACTTCTGCCTAATTTTTTTGTTCGACGAATTAGATGTTATAGAGAGAAACACACACCTTTTATGTGCCAATGTAAAGTGAAACTAATCTTACATCTTAGAAGCGAGCTAATAAAGTGTACGTCTACAATCACAAAGGCACATAAAATTTATTGCAACAAAAAGTTTTTCCGGCAGTAAACCAGTGAAACATAAGAAGTGACTTGAACTAAGTGTGTAATTACGCAATATTCATAAAATTCAGGCATCTTGAAACTACATCTTACCACATTATCTTAAAATATCTACATTTAGACTTCCCTTTGTATTATCTTCCACTGAAAGTGATCAAAGTTATGCGGAATATCCCTTCGCGTCGTTCGCGACTACAGTTTTGGAGAATTTCCATACATATACTGCTATATCTAATGTTTAAGGACGGTAATGGAGAGTTAAAAACGTGTTCTTTGCTTCGAGGTCCACTATCCAGAAGAATGTAATTTTCATTGTTTTATTCCAACAAAAGCGTTCCCTATACCCAAAGATAAGTCATGATAAATATGAAATTCGATCTGATGACCTCAATAATGTCATATCAGTCAACATGTATAAGTTCCATAAAAGTGCAATGGAAGTTACAGAGGTCTAAATTTCCCATCACAAGTCCTAAAATCCAGAAGCGGCACCTAATAAATTTCAACTCGTTAGAAATAACCAAAATTTACGTCATATAGGCCGACGCATGATTTATAGTCGGAAATCACTTTGAGGGCTCTATCTCATGATCCAACGATTTCCTGATAGGTGTACTGATCTCAGCACTTTAATTATCTATATTACTTAGCACCAGAAGACATCCTAATAGTAAAATGTAAGCTAGCGTTAGGCGTGGTTCGGAATTCACGTCCAAAAAATGCCTGCCGGTAAAACACATTGATGGGGCGAACCGGCATTCTAAGCCCTACTAGTTTCCGCCCTAGTACATCATAGATGGCACTAGGTTGGTGTGCAGTTTACCACTGGCACAGTAAAAACTTCGGTAACGAAAGGATCTCTAAGAAGAATCCATATGAGTGAAAGCTCGCAAATATTGCTGAACTAGTAAAACAAAATGATCTAGCCTCTGACTCGGACGGGTTGTAACGGCGGATTATTATTATTATTATTATTAAATAAACCATTAAAGTGGAATAAGAAAGTAGCGTCGGAGTAATTTTCTTCAAAAAACAAATGTCAGAGTGTCACTTTGACAGCTGTCATTTTGTCGGTTCTCGATTCGACAGCTATCACTTTGTTAGCTGTCACTTTGTTAGCTCTTACTTTGTTTACTGTCACTTTGTTAGCTGTCACTTTGACAGCTGTCAAAAAGCGTGCACAGACAGAGAGCCATTGCATTCCCATAAAAAAGCTACCGCTACTTAATAGAAACTTTTACTAAGCATTTTCCAATTCCCTTGGAAATTTGACTGTTAGTTAAAGTTTCTTCTTGTTTTGCGTAGAATGTACGTTTTACGCTTTCAAGTTAGTGCGAACACGGACAGACGGATGGAGAGACATACCAACATTTTTTATTGCTTTGACATTTCTGCAGTCACACAAGAATTTCTTTTATTTGTAATATTACAAACGAGAATACAACCCAAAAACCCCATGTATGTACTTCGTGCGTGTCTAAAATTTGCGCAGTGTGTTATATGTTGCGTGGAACCAACAATTGTTCCATATAAGTCAATGACTCCAAAATTCCATTAAAAAAACGTAACAGTTGATGTCTCAAACCCACTAACTCATAAAATACAACGACCACCGTGTACTTACCAACAGAGATTCCGAATGGGTTCATCAATATTTAACTAAAGACAACCGTTGATTTTTTCGACGATAAACATAATTATCTTTAGAGCAAATATCAACAAACGCGTGTAGCTATAGCCTCATGATATTGTTGAGCTTATGCTAACGAAAAATATATCGTCGTTATCCTATTAATTGCTTCAACGTTATTTTATACAGAGTCACTGTCAATAAATATGCTCCCCTAGGGCTATTGACACTAAAGCGAAATGTAATTTTCTAAAAATAAAAAAAAACCTTTACACAAACAACTTTGGCCGTAACTAAAAAGCCACATGATACAAAGGAAGCATTTTTTATTTATTTATAATCAATTAACCATAATTGATTCAATGTTAAATTCATTTTTTATTCGATGAATTTTCTATCAAAATACCAGCGGAGCATAGAAAAATATTTCTCCAATAGAAAATGTGTTCACAACACATCAATTAAAAAAAGGGATCGAAAAACAGCTAAAAATATAAATATAAATGTCAGGCAATGGCCATTTATATTTTGGGTTGCTTTTACATGTGTATGTGTATGCTCAGTGAGCTTTAATTGGGATTCTATTCAGGTCGATCGAAAGATATGTTTCTATATTGAGATCAACGAAGGGACCAATATATACTTAGGAAATCATTTTCATTGAATAGGAATGCCAAGAATATTTATTAGTTAGTTTTCATTTCGTTAAAGTCGGGCTGAGTTCCGGGATCCAAAGCATCATAAACAAGAATTGTCTCTTTAATTTTCTCTAAAGAACATCACTAACCCAATAGTTATCTTATTGACCAGAATTTCGACATTTGTAACATATTGGTGAATTCTATCTTATGAAGTTATCTTTGCAGAATTACAACCGGAAAGTCATTAAAAAAATCCGAAAATAAAAAAATCTACCAACTATTTTTGAGAAAATATATCGCGCTTTGCGAAGTCTCGCCCTCTTTAAACTTTGGGAATTATATTCCGGGTGATGTATCTGAATATTGCCAGAGAAATGCAAACCACACCAAGTTTTCCTTCACTGATGCGACAGAAGAAGATGTTATCCTATCCTTTCAGATGATCAAATCGAATCCAGCAGCATTACATGGCATCCCTCTGCGCTTTATGAAAATTTTTGTTCCATTCCTTCTCCCACTACTAAAGTAGTAGTTTTCCCTGATCAATGGAAACGATCAAAAGTGCTACCAACACATAAAAAGACGAGGTACAGCTATTCACAGTAAGAATGACCCGCAATTTGTAATATCACAGTGTTCTTCTATTTCTATCATTATCCGACTTCTTTCATTTCGCTAGAAATAACATACGAAATGAGAGAAGTCGGAGAATCATAGAAATAGAGAACACGGTGATATTCAAAATAGCTGGTCATTCTTATTGTGCACAGCTGTACTTCGAAATGGCTGATTTTCTTCCGATACACCTAATTCCAATTTTGTCTAAGGCAGTCGAAAATTTCCTAGCTAAGCAGATCGCTCTTTTTATAAGTTCACATAACTTAGTGCGTAAATTACAATCTAGTTTCAGATCTGGGTATAGCGCATTATCAGCTTAACATAACGGATGACATTCTTAAGAATTTTTGTAAGCGAGAAGTGACTCTTATTATGCTGCTGGATTATACTAAGGCCTTTGACACCGTCAACCAAGAGCTCTTGCTTGTTAAATTGAAATCTTTATTTCACTTCGAAAACGTGTTCTGGGTAATTTGGAGTTTTCTAAGTGGTACATAGCACAGTTACCCCTTACTGGACAAGCGCCAAGTAGAGTGCTTTGGATAATTGCTCGAAATATTCGGATCTTGTTAGGAGTACTTAATCTTGACTTCCTATTAAGCAGCGGGTAAGTTTCAAGGCTTTGCTTTTTATATTATCGGTGTGAGGTTTGAAGGTCATTGTTTTGTCTAGAGTAACCCCTAAATACTTCGTAGAATTTTTCCAAGCTATTTCTGTGTCGCGGATACTCCACCATCGTTGTGCAGTTCTTCTAGTGAACAAAGTTGCATTCGTTTTGGAGTCGTTGAGTTTTATTTTCCACTTAGTGGAATAATCGGTAAGCTGCTTTGCTGGCAGCATTCACGCTTTTGGTTATTTTGCCTGGGGATCTGGCTGACTTAAATAAGCAAGTATCATCTACGAAAAATGGCTTAACGCTCTTCGTAATATTCAAATCAGATGTGCATATATTATAAAGGGTAGGGCCCTCAGGAACGCCCGCCAGAATTCGAAAAACATCAGATTTATGGTCTTTTATCGACACATAGAAGGAGCGATTGGTCAAAAATGATTGGACGATTTTTATAAGGTAAAGGGGAAATTTCAGATAAGATATTTTGTAAAGGAGCCATACAATGTCAAAGGCTATTTCAATATCGAAGGTTATCAAAGAGTAACTAATTTGTGATTGATATTGAGTAGTGTGGCACGTCATGGGGAGCTTAATGAAATACGCTTGCTTCAAAGATTTACGGCGGCCTGCGTTCATTGTGGTCTTATCACGCACGTTAAATCTCTGCTCTAACCGCATTTCACTTACTGCTGCGAGATTTTTAGACCTGTAAGAAAACTTTTTTTCCCTGGAAGATAGTTGAAAAATCTCTTTTGGGATTGAATCTGGGCACTGTCGGCCCAAGGGCCGCCGAGCTAGATCCGTTTAAGTGGCTTGTGAAGAATTTTTTTTTCATCAATTTTCACTTCCCAAATGGGGTCCGAAAATGAAAACATAAGAAGGGACCCGTACGTATCAGAATAGATGTGGCAGACAGAGTTGATATTACGAAAAGACTCGAACGTATTTAAGTGAATATTGCCTTAACTCTTAAGTGTTTGAAATTGCGTCCACATTAAGTTGTGGAAATTGCCGATAGGGCAATATTGATAAACCCGTCCGAAGAAACGGTGTGAAAAACCTTTACGAAAGCACAAAATTCATCCCCAAATATAGAAAAATGTTCTACTCAATTTTCTCTAGAAAAAAAAAACAGTTTTTGGGCTAGGGTCGACTTTTGTACCAACCTAGGGCTCTAAGTGGAGGCCTCGGACACACAATTCCATAGCCAAAAATGTTTCACTCAATTTCCTCTGCAACATAGCAAAAAAAATTTTTTTTTGTTAGGGCCGACCTTAGGACCGACATGGCCCACTTGAGCCGTAAGCACAGGCAAAAGTTTCTTTTATTAACTGTCGGTCATGCCTAGATCTTTTAAACAAAAAAAAATTTTAAATCAGAAAAAATTTGCTCGAAAAACACATAGAGCCCTAGCAGAGACTCGTTTTTAGTGTCCCAGCTAAGTCCAAGGACTCAAATTCAAAAAAGTTTCTTCGGTTCTCTAAAGAGGGCCGATAGTATTTTCGGTTCTTAAAAGAGAGCCGAAAGTAACTGATGTAAACAGTATTTGAGTTTGGTAAGTGAAAAATTACGATTTCCGCGGTTCTCGTGATGAAAAATTACGTGAATCACAAGGGATGACGTATAAAAATTCAACCTGTGCGATGCAGTCCTTGCATTCGGCGCGGGCAGCAATTCTCGCACTTTTATACTTTCATCCCTTGTGATCCAAATAACCATTAATTGAGCTTTTGGACTCAGCCAGGGCCCCGAAACTGAATCTCTATTATTGTCGAACGTGTTTTTTCTGCATAAATCTTGTTAATCTTATCCAATTTTCAAAAAAAGAAAGATAATCAGAAAATTGATTACGGGATTGAATTTGGGCAAAATCGGTCGAAAACTTTCGAAGTTATGGTCGAAAAAGTGGTCAAAAACATGATTTTTTGAAGGTTTGTGGAACTTTTTCGCTTAAGATTTTAAATAAAATCTACGGACATCAGAAAATCACGAAAGTTAAATTATAGAAAATCTGTTAGGTTGTTCGGACTGTAGTGTATTTAGTGTGGGCGAAACTCACGTCACGCGTCTCTACAAGATAAGTTATTTGGTCGTTTTTCGTGCGTATTTCTTTAATGATGAGGTTTTTTGTGCAGTGTCTTAGAGTTAAAAGAGACGAACTTTTTTGTATACAAGTATGAGTCAGATGCCTCTCCGTAGTGCTCTATTTAAGTTCTAAAATCGGTCCTAGTACGAAAAAAATTTTTT
The DNA here is from genome assembly GCA_029228625.1 of Pseudolycoriella hygida. NCBI lineage: Eukaryota > Metazoa > Arthropoda > Insecta > Diptera > Sciaridae > Pseudolycoriella > Pseudolycoriella hygida. The sequence goes on along the minus strand of CM055403.1, from coordinate 36,658,524 downwards.
TTGTGTAAAAAAATGCTGGCCTATGCGGATGACTTAACTCTATTAGCAGATAGTACCAGTGATTTGCAGAGGGGGATTGACTGCCTGAATGTAGCATGTGAGGAGTACGGGATGAAGATAAGTGTAAGCAAAACTAAGGTTATGCATGTCGGCAAATCTCGGAAAGAGGTAGTTTGTAGTTTAGAACAGCAGCTAGAACAGGTTTCTGAGTTTGAATATTTAGGAAGCATTTTTTCAGAGGATGGCAAGCTAGTTAGGGAATTTGAAGACAGGAGGAAAATGGGAAACGTAGTAGCCAGTCAGTTGAGGTCTCATGTCTTCAACAAAAATGAATTAAGTAGCGGCAGAAAGCTATTCACAGGTCAATCTTCAGACCAACGATTTTATATGGTAGTGAAAGTTGGGTGGACTGCGGGTGTCTTGTGCATGGCCTGGAGGTTTCTGATATGAGGGTTCTAAGAAGCATAGCAAAGGTTAATAGAAGGGAGCAGTGGGATAATCATATCAGAAACGACGATATCAGGGAAAATTTAGGGGTTATGTCAGTGGAAGAGGCGGCAAGGGTTGGGCGACTGCGGTGGTACGGGCACGTTCAGAGGATGGGTAATAGCAGGCTACCAAAGAGGATGTTGAATGCACAGGTCCCGGGTGTACGCCCTAGGTGTAGGCCAAGGAGAAGGTTCAATTAAATCAGATTTTGGTTAGGGGACTTTCACTGAGTGAACAAACCATCTCCTTGGCAGGGGATGGGAGGGTATGGAGGAAGGTGGTCCAAGATCACCCGGTTGTGGCATAAAGGCCCCACACCGAAAAGTATAGACGGTCTATAAAGTTTGATGATGATGATGATGTGAAAAAATTTGTTTTCAATTCTTTCTTCAAACTTTTTTTGGAAATTACTTTTTAAATTTTAGGCTTTTTTAGGTATTTTAAGAGGTTTTTTGCCCGTTGCTTTGGACGGATTTTTCAATATTGCCTTTTCGGCAATCTCCAAACCAATTTAATGTGGACGTAAGTTCATACACGTAAGAGTTAAGGCAATATTGACTTAAATACATACTTGCATATGTTTTCTTTTGCACTGGATGAAAAAGGTAAGGGTATATTGTCCAAAGCTTTCAACGCTTACATCAGATTTGTTTTCGGTTTACGACGTAGGGATGGGGTGAACGAACATAGAAACGAAATATTGGGGTGTGACATTATAGGTTACTTTTCTTGCATTAAATCATTAAGACCGGTTCACGAGACTACATTTTTGAGAGATTCGGCACTCGTATTCCTCATCTAATTCCAGCAAGGACGACGGCTGCCCGTACACAAAATATTATTCTATTCAAGGGTATCTTCGTACAGCGAGTTCGCCCTACTTATATATACTTGATAGAAGTTTATTGTACTTGTTATTTTTAAACTCACAACAGAGTATCTCTCTTTACATATCGACTTTCGAAACGTTTATTATATGACATGAAATGTGTCAGAACCTATAAGTAAAGTAGTAACCTCAATTCTAATATTTGGTCAGCCTTACCCCATGAGAGCATAATAAAAATTCTCACACCTGCTGTCTCTTCGTGGTGTAAGTAAATTCGTAAATGTGTATTTGACAGCTGCCTTCCGAATAATGTGAAGTTAACAAAATCAACTTCAATTCATTTGATGCTCTTTCAACTGTGATATACATTTATTTGAGCTCGAAATGCTTTTAATAAAAATATTTTACTAAATAAGTCAATAAAATATCTTCAATTATATATTCATTCGCTCTCATATTTCCAATTTCCATTATTATTCCTCGTACTGTATCACCATTCATAAGCAAAAAGCTAACATAATCTCAATATATTGATTCCGTTCTGTGTATACAATTATCCTTTTTCCATATTCCGATATTGTTGATACTGTGTACTATGTATTTAAAGCCATAACAGCCGATATAGCTGTGGCTGTGGCTATGGTAGCAAAAGTGTATGAATATAGCAAATTCGTTGTCCTTTTTATCAAAATTTTATTTCATTTTGATACACACTATTTAAATATAAATTTAGGATTATGCGAATTTAATGTCGGTTTTCTGTTGATCAAAATTAGATTTAATGTCTCAATTCATCGAGAAGGCGTTTTTATGTAAAAGCACAAGAAGCGTTAAGAAAAGAACTGGCGAAAGCATTGCTTGAAGGATGGTAGTAGAATTATTTTATTTTTTTTTTTATTTTGAGGGATTATTATTTATTGATTTCGTATAAAATTGAGCAAAGTAGGAATAATAAGTAGGTGGAAGTGATATGTTTGAGAAGGCAAAAACACACAACCAGAAAAAGGTCAAAAGCAAGGCGAAATGATGTATGTCAAGAAGGTGTGTACAGTGTTTTATGAGCTCTTTTTTTATCAAATTATTTATACGAGGCGGTAAGTTCGGTTGCAGGCATGATATAGTAAATACATAAAAAAGGACTTAAAAGATTTATCTATACGGTTACACCAGTTTATCTCCGTGTTTGTCAGTTTCTATTTTTATATTACACATTCTTTTCATCCATCATTGACCCTGCTATCGCTTTTTGGGTTAGGCTTATGAATATTAAGGGCTATTTTAATATATAAATTGGATTAAAGCTCAGAATAGGCAGAGTTAGTTTTATTAAACCATGGTTTTAGTAAATTGTTTTTCGTACTTTAGCTACAACGACCGACGCAGACACTATAATTGTTCACAAATCTATAATTCAGTATCGTAACTGAACCACTAGTTTATATGATGTATATTTTATATACCGACATTTTGTAATACCGGCAGGGGTTGGTTTGAAAAGGAGATTCCCACTGAATTTAAATACTGACTTCGAGGGTGAAATCTGTCAACTCTACCAGTTTTACGGCCGACCAATTTTACACGACCTGGCCAATTTTACCCTCTTAGACCCAGGCAATTTCACCCATCTTGATGATCGCACGATGCAAATTTCTTCCCCGTAGCCCCGGCCAATTTCAAAACGCTTCGCCAAATTCATCCCCGTAGACAAGACGGTAGCAATTTCAATGCGATAAGTTTCAAGAAATTCATATTTTACTAGCATGAATTTTACATCTTATCCCGAAATTTGCTATGCTGGCTGTCGAAAAATGAAAATTGATGTCTTTAATGTGCATTATTGTTTTGATTTTTGTATGGAAGATTTCCGAAATTGAGGTCGTCAATCGATTATTTCCCTCCAATTGCTAAATCCGCAAGATTTTAACTTTGGATGTTTCTTTTGTTTTGTTCTCTTACCGAATTTACATTATTGTCAATTATTAAGTAGCCATAGCTATTTTAAGTTTTCACCCTTCCTGTCCGTCCGTTCGTCCGTCTGTGCAACTTCACCGGGGACTCACCGATGATTCACCGATGATTCACCGATTAATCACCAATGATTCACAGTGTAATCTCCGATTATTCACCGTGGAATCACCGATGATTCGGGAATGTGCAAAATCCCCCAGTATATTATTGTCCATGAGACGATATTATTGTATCAGTGGACGATATTATAGTCTTGGACGATAATCCACTGGTGGATTTTTCACCCCGCCTTTTACGAAATGCCACAAAAAATTAGTAGTTGACGAAGCTAAAGAATTTTCCTTTTACGAAATGTCACAAAACGAGGTGGCTAGCGAAAGTAGGAAATTTGCGCTTTGATGAAACACTACGAAAAAGCAGGGGGCTAACGATCCTAGGAAACTTTTCCCCTAAAGGTGGTTAACCAAGCTAAGAGCTTTTCCTTTTACAAATTAGACAATAATATCATCCAATGGACAATATTATCGTATGCTTGAAAAAGGCTGACAACGCCTGACAAAAATATACAACACATAAAAAATAGTATAATCCACTGGGCGATAATATTGTATCATTAGACGATGTTATTGTCCCATGGACGATATTATTCATACACGCCGACTTCCACGGTTAGCTGGGGCCGTCGCCCCCAACGGCAAAATTCGTAGGGGGCGACGCCCCCACGGGAAGCCGGGACACTAAGTAACCATCTCAAATTTAAGAGTAAATTTGCCAAAAAATCCTATAAAGTCACAGATTTGAAACTGCCCTTGATTATGGTGTTAATTTTACATAGAAAGAACCTTTGTGTAAGGCTCCAATGTCCGAACATTTCTCGGGAATTTAAAAAAAGAAGTGGAAAAACATTTTATTTAAGTTGATTCCGTAGTGTAAGATCAATCAAAAATATTTTATTTTTGAAAAGGAATAAGGATACGGCTACATTTTCATGCGGTGAGAAAATCATTTTCGCAGAGTGACACGTAAAAGAATTTTTTGTATCGGCAGACAAACTTGATTTTCGGCCCGTTTCTCACCCCGCTGATGACCGATTTTGTCTCTAGCAGCCGATAAAGGCACTGAACGATTGTTTTGAATCTGTACGAGTTTTTTTGTTTTCAAAGAAACATAGTATGAAAAATTTCGCTCGCTTCGCTCGCAATTTTTAATCTTTGGTCATAGTACTTGAAGCTTTCGTAATGTTGCTTTATCTGAACTGGCTACAATTCCATACTTCACATTCGTGATAGGCTGGAATTAGTTCCATGGGCTTGGGCTCGGTCTGATATTGGACTCTAGATACGGCCCTGTTTGCCCCCCACGGGAAAAGGTGAAGTCGGCGTGTCTGATATTATTGTATCAGTTTACGATATTATCGCCTCATGGACGATATTACTGTATCACTGGACGATATTACCGCCTCATGGACGATATTATTGTATCAGTGGACGATATTATCGTCTTGGATTTGGCACCCCGCCGATGATTAATCGAGAAAACACAGTTGATTCACACGGGAATCACAGATGATTCACAGTGGAATCACAGATGATTCACAGGGGAATCACAGATGATTCACAGGGGAATCACAGATGATTCACACGGGAATCACAGATGATTCACAGGGGAATCACAGGGTAATTACATATTATTCAATCAGTCAATCAATTTATTATTCAACGGAACAAAAAGAAAATTAATCCTTATACTAATGTTCACACGAATGCAAGACATAGACGGTACAAATACAAACCTAAGAAAAAATAAATAAATAAATATATATATTATAACAGTCAAATAAATAATTTAGCTACAAGAAAAAAAGAGAAAAAAAAATTTCAACAACTTATTCACTGACACAAAGATAGAAAAGACACAAATAACAGTGAAGGCGACATGGTGGCAGAACGAGAGGAGCACAAAGTGCTCAGGGTACACAACTTCAACACACCGAGACCACAGTCCTAGATGCGTATCATAGCTCTATTCGCAAGGTCAGTACCGCACCCGAAAAAAGCAGCAATTCATGAACGTTTGTATTTCAAAAAGTGATCAAGACAATCCCGGCTGAACTGCTTCGCGGATAATAATCTCCTGGTGCTTATGGGAACATGATTATACTCTGACACTGTCTTATCGAAGAACGATCGATTATATTGTCATGACGAATGCCTCGGAAGTCTGAGTACGTCATTCCGCAAGGAACTCCCGCGAATAAGCTTATCAAATAAGTAGGATGGGCCGCCACCTCTCCCAATTAGCCAAATTCTTCCGGTTTTAAAAATCTTTCGTAAAAGCTTTAACAAAACTTCTTTTGTTCTATTGCCTAAGCTTTTCCAAAAGCTGTGCGATTTTTCAAATCGGAAGAATTTGGCTAATTGGGTCTGATAATCCAGTGTAGTGCCGCTGCCTCAAAAACTTCAGAATGGGAGCCCCGAGCAAGGTATTAACATACCCTTGGGTACTGTCATAGCGCTTAAGCCTGTGTTCGAAACGAACGCATGATGAGAAAGCATCCTCCAATGACTTTGCATCCCTAGCATTGAGGTTGGTAGAGTATATTACATTCGCCATACGTAAAAGCAGGAATGACGAGTGATTTGAGCAACATTAGACGAATCTTCAGCGGAAAGTTATTGCTCAAGAACACTCCGGAGCAAATCTCAGTGACCTGATTACTAAAAGTCATCCCTTTATCCATGACAATACCCAAGTTCAAGACTTTATCAGCTAGGGGAATAAGTGAGCCATCCAATAAGACCTCCGAGTCGGATTGTAAGTCCGAAGACTCGTAGTTATTCTCAGAGAGTACAATCGCCTGTGACTTCTTTGCATTCAACGTCATATGGTTCTCACGCGCCCAGCCATTATCCGCATCGAGATCCTTATTGACTCTAGTTACTGCTTCATTTAAGCTCAATTTCTCGAGCGACAAGAATAATTGCACATCATCTGCATACATATGATGGTCAGTGGATTTGAGACAACTTGGAAGGTCATTAATATAGTATAAAGAGAGAATATGAGAGGGCCTAGGATCGAACCCTGGGGGATGCCTGTCATGTTAATTACAGGGAGTCACAGATGATTCTCAGAGCAATCACACGCTGGTAGAAAAACCGACATATTTTGCGAGCATAGCTCTCGGGAAGTGGTCGGGAAAAAGGAAGTTCAGGAAGAGGGAAATTAAGCAGGCTCGCCAAAGGTGAACCATGATATTTTTCGAAACTTTTTTAACAAACTTTAAACGTGCGAAAAGTAGGAAAAGTCTGTCGGGAAGGGGGAAGTTTGGTTGATACTTTTTGAAACATGGGAAGTTAACACACCAAATACACAAGTGAAAGCGGTCCAAAATTTTCGCCTGCGGCGCCTCACTCATTGCGATAGTCATTCATTTCTTCGATTTACCTAAAGAACAAATGAACACTGCAACACAATCGAAAATTTTCACATCCTATACCTTAGGTAGGATTAACGCCCCGTACGTGTTCTAGTGTGGTGGATTATGTCACGTATACTCGGTCATTGGAAACATGTCTAATGCAATTCAAAAGCCAAATATTCTTTGTTATACGATTGTAGGGATTCATTTAAATATATTAAAAGAAATGGCGAACATCTTTCATTCTTCCAAATTAACAGTTAAGTCTGTTTCTGATTCTACTTTTTTCCCACTTTAGCGTTGATTACCAAAGAAGCTATAGAAAAACATGAGTATAAAGGTTGTCCTCTATTAACAAAAGTACAATCATCCCATTACGAGGACGTTGAGGCTGACCTCAGGAAAACAGTTATGCTTTCTAATTGAAAATTTCATAAACAACTTTGAAGATAGAATGTCAAAGGAAAAAGGAAATATTAAGCGATGTAAGTGCTCTTTTCAATGTTTCAGAAATAGTTAAGTTAGATGCAGGTCAAACAATCAGAAAACACCTCGAAACATATTCAAATTTAGCTAAATTAACCGATAACTTGACTGACGACGCGACAACAGACGAAAGAGCAACCTGTTTTCGTTGTACCGTAAAACATTGGTCTACCCACATAAACCCCTATACGAGGACTTAGCATTGCTTATGATAGCGAGACTGAAATCTGGTAATTCAGTAATTGCTACAACTAAAACCTTGCATGCCAGTTATTTCAACCTCAAGGATATATGGAAGGAAGAGTGGACGTCTACTGGCTACAGTTCACAGATATTCAATTTTGATAAGCACTTGGCAAGATCAATGGAATTTACGCTCCCTCGGAAAACATGGTGCAATTCGAACTGGATGAGAACTGGACACGGACGATGCAATGAAATGCTTTTCAGGTTTACCATCTGATGACGGAGTGCAGTGTATACAAGTATGAAGGTGATTTGGGAGATCTTAAGAGTTTAACTAAACAAGCGCTAGCTTGTTTAGGAAAACTAAATTTTTAATGTATGTAGTGTGCCTATTGTATTTTACTTGCATAAATTTTACAAACACCTGAACTCTACAAAGAGATGAAAAACATTTTACATTCAGCTCTAACTGGGCTTTCAAGAACGCATTGCGAATAATTTTTTTATATTCGATTTGTAAGCATTCAAATGTAGTTGTGTAAATAAATGAAACTTAAAAAAAAAAATGAATTTTCGTAATCGGTAAATTTGGGTTTTGGGCAATCGGGAAGTTTTTTTGCAATGTGCTGCTCGCGGGAAGTCAAGCGCTTTTTCCACCAGCGGAATCACACACGATTCTCAGGGAAATCACAGATGATTCGCTGGGGAATCACAGATGATTCACTGGAAAATCCTAAGGCATTCACCGGGGAATCACATATGATTCACTGGAAAATCCTAAGGGATTCACCGGGGAATCACATATGATTCACTGGGGAATCACAGATGATTCACTGGGGAATCACAGATGATTCACTAGGGAATCACAGATGATTCACTGTGGAATCACAGATGATTCACTGGGGAATCACATATGATTCACTGAGGAATCACAGATGATTCACTAGGGAATCACAGATGACTCACCGAAGAATCTCAGATGATTCACTGGAGAATCACAGATTATTCTTAGTGGAATCACAGACGATTCACTTAAGAATCACAGATGATTCACCTAAGAATCACAGATGATTCAGCTGGTAATCACAGATGATTCACCTAAGAATCACAGATGATTCAGCTGGTAATCACAGAATATTCAACTAAGAATCACAGATGATTCACCTGGGAATCACAGATGATTCACATGGGAATCACAGAAAATTCACCTGGGAATCACAGATGATTCACCTGGGAATCACAGATGATTCACCTGGGAATCACAGATGATTCACCTGGGAATCACAGATGATTCACCTGGGAATCACAGATGATTCACCTGGGAATCACAGATGATTCACCTGGGAATCACAGATGATTCACCTGGGAATCACAGATGATTCACCCTGAATCACAGACGATTCACCCTGAATCACAGACGATTCAGTAATGAATCGCAGATGATTCACCGGAGAATCACAGATGATTGAGCAATAGGTGATTTGTCATTTGGAATTTGAGAACACTCTATCGCTACTTTTCTATATCTATGTTTTATTGCTCGATAACTGACCAACGTGACGTTAAATAACTTGGTTCATCACCCTTACCTTTTCACCATTTATGATATATAATGTACTACGTAACGACGTTAAACATTTTACATGCTTTGTTTTCCCAAGCTTAGCTCTTCCATGAAGAGTGTTGATATCTCTCCTAAGAAAAACAATGGGCAAAACTCCACTTTAGGAGACAATCGTATTTTTTTTTGTGTGGGGTGACGCATGACGTAACAACGGGAAAACCCTCCCATCCAATATTTGTGCTTCATTATCTGAGTTGTAGGTGGGAGGTGGTTCCCAGATGACATTACAATAAGAATTAAGGTGCGGCAGTCCCACTGCAACCCCCTCCAATATTCTGTTTCATATATTTACATAGAGGAAGATTTGTTTGAATGCATAAGTGTAATTTTTGAATTGTGAGCAAAGTAGTAGCGTCGGTCGTTATTTTGAAAGCGAATTTAAGGCGCAAAGTTAGTCGTCATTAAGTCTGATTCCAATATCTTCAGGACACAGCCTGTTAAAGCAACTTATGTCACACCTTTAACAGCACCTTTAGTGTCAATAAATTTTTTTTTTTTTAAACTATTTAACCTCTTTTTTATTTTCATTCTAAATTAATTTCAAAATACACAATTTACAATATTCATTTATCGGACAATGTAGTACACCTCGTCCAATTTGTCATCATTTTGGGGGGTCGTGCCAAGTACTGTTGCTGCGTTGCCCCGTTGATTCGCAATGCTAATCCTCTGAATTAAAAAACTTTTCGCTCGAGGTTCTCCGGTTGCCTGGTTTAATTTTTTTCCGATTTCATCAATCAATTTTTTTCCGTCGTTGCCCCAGGCACCCATTGTTTCGACCGAAATTGGACAAAAGTAAAAATTGTCCAAGTCTCTGTACTTCGTTTTCTTTGAGTTTTCTCTAACATCAGCAGCTGCACCTGCTCGACGACACGTTGACGTTACGTACGATTGGCACGTTGTGTCAGCGCAGGTGAAGTCCCAAATCAGAGGCTTGCCACATTTCCACGGGATCAATGTTAACCCGTCCGGTTTCTTTCCGTCTGATCTGCTACAACCACGAATCACGAATCGCAGGAAAACCACATGTGTGGAGGGCTCTTTTGATCAGATCGTTGATTGTTTCATGTCTTGCTTTCCTTCCGTAACTTTTCTTGCACGCTAAACCGTGACGACCGAATTTGTCCACATTTGTTCCGCAAACACAACTGTGAGGATGGCACACTGGCAAACCCAAACGCAAACAAATGGCTATCCGGAAAGACTGATTATCAAGCAGTGTACCTAACGATGAACTCGGCAGAACGCTTAGCCATGCGCTTGAGTATTGTGCTACGTTTGCTAAAATTCTCGCTTTTTCAATTCGGGACGAACTGTTTGTTAATATTTGATCATGTTTAGCACTGCACATGGCCTCATCCCAATAACGCTGATAATTACGAGATGGACATTCCAAAGCCTCTTTCCCGGTGATCGCTTGCCATGCAACTAGGGCTTCATCGGCCAAATTTGTTGAGGCGGAAATGTTCGGTGGAAGAATCTGCTGAAACAAATCGGAAACGTAATGATAGGAACCTAAGAAACTGGAGAGACATAGATCAGTGACGTTTCTTAAGCCCAGACCGCCATATTTCACAGATAAGGTACATTCAATCCAAGCACTCGAATCAAATTGACAATTTACTATCAGTTCTAAAGATGACCGTAGTAGCTGATCAAACTCATTGAGACTGTCCATCGATCGCCAACAAGGGGTGGTTCGTAACAGGTAGGTCAACCTTGGAATTGAAAATGAATGTCGCAGCAGGTAAAAAGCCTGATGTGAATTCAATTTCTGAAGACGGCCGACCATACGTTCCAGAGCACACTTTTTTTCATGTAGAGCCCCTGCAATACCGGCTACAGTTAACGGCGATCCGAGTAAATCGATTTCCCCCAATTTCAGTTTAATTCCAGGCGCCACTGCTCGAAAACGTTCGAAAATTTCGGATATTTCAGCCTGGCTGTTAACTCCTAAAATCATCAACTCGCATTTATTAAAGTTGAGACGCAAACCGAGGTCTGACGACCGTTCAATAACTGTATTTAGATCTTTCAAAACCATTTCTGGTGAACCACCCAAGGAGCCATCGTCTAAATACCATATGTTCAAATCCGATTCCAACACATTGACCATTTCTTGAATCGTCAAACAAAACAATGCCGGGCCGCATGGATCACCTTGCTGGCAACCCCTTTGTGACAAAACAGTGTATTCACCGAACGCTAGCTTAGTGGGGTATGAGTAGCATTGTTTTAGAAAAGGATAAATTTCCGGACAGTGTTGGTAGGCCGACATTAGCATAGGGTCTCGTTCCAATTCATTAAAACCATTTGCGAAATCCAATTTCAGAAAAACAGTTGGATTCGTATGATTCGCATTTATAAACGTTCTAGCCGCATGCGCACCTGCTTCGGCTCCCCCTTTCGTTCCACAACCAAGTTGTTTAGGTTTCAAAAGTAAACCCACCTTATCATTAACCCTCGCACAAGCAACCTTCGATACAAGCCTACGGAACGTATTACCAACTGCAATGGGACGAATGGATAGATCTTTTTTGTTAAGCGCACATAGCGACGCTCCGTACAAAATGGGGATAATAAAGTCCGGTGCTTTCCCGTTCAACAATAAATCGCTGAACCTGCTTAAACGAGTCAGCGTCAACACTGCATGATCACCGATTTCCGTTCCAATCATATCTTTTAAATGTTGCGGACGAAGTCCGTCTAACCCACCAGCGCTGCCATTCTGAAATCTCGCAATCGCTACTTTAACTTCCGACTCAGTGACAACGTCAATTGAAGGAATGGATGAGTCGTCGAAATCTACATGTAATCCTGGGGGAGGATGTTTTTCTAGCAACTTCAAATATGTTTCGTGATTGACAGGGGCTATCGATTCGTCCGATGACAAGATTCGAATTGCTCCTTTAACATCCCCATCATTTAATTTCGATTGAACCTTTTTAATCCTCGCTTCATCTGCGTCTAGAATGTTCTTTCGCTTGTGTTGTTTTAACTTTGTTGGCAGAATTTTTGCAAAGAAATCTTCAAACGGGAGGTGTTTAATTCCATTCCAAAATTTAAGATTTCTCTTGACACAAGTTCCTAGCGAGAGTTTTGATGTCGCTTTGTCCTTCCGATCCGGGGCTTTAAAAGCTACAAACGGAAATGTGAGAGCCTTGAACCATGACTCAAACGAATCAAAATTCCTAATCGTCTCATCCAAGACTTTGGAGAATTCCTGTGAAGAACAAAGACGCCCTGCCTTCGGAATTCTTTTGAGCACTCTGACATTCGATTTAAGAATTTTCATGTATGTCAACAAGCGGTCATCCGAAATAGTTTCTGGTGATGAGGTTATCGCATGTGGCTGTGCATCCAGCAGTGCATTATGAAATTGCTGTTCAGGATGAGCACTATTACAATGCAGCTTAAAACCTCTCGAACCTTTGTATGTCTTCGCTTTATCGGCTGGACATAAATGACACAAGATAGCTATTCCAGGGGAGTTTGTGAGCTGGCTTTCGGTTTGATCATTTGGATTTAGATTCATCGTTACGCGTTTAACGAAGGTAAAGTGTAAAGATAGAAGCATTCATCCGAAGCTACGGCCGTTTTACCTACGTAGCTCTCTCCCCGCTTAAATCAATGCACCAAGCCTCCTAATGCAGTCGAAATGAATAAAAACCAGCTGAGATGAAATTGCGCTTCGTTTATTGAGGTTATGTTCACCGTGGTTATATTTCACTCGTCGATATTTCCGTTCGTTGTTGGTTTATTCGTTGTACTCCAACGGATTGGAAAGCAATGTCCCGGGTCCTTGCCGTACTTGTCGTTCTATGACTTGTCCCGTTTTTAAAAATAGTAGAATTATTTAATTAAATCGTCCGTATTTAAAAATTATGTCAGTGCGATTTTGACAATTGTGAATTATGTCAATAAATGTTTCTCTCTCTTTCTATCTCTCTCATGAAGGCTCTTCCAACCCACCTTCTTCACCCTAAAAAACTCTAATACATAGAGAAAAATATTTCTCATCAAGTGAAGCCCCAATGAACCAATTATTCATCTGAGAACCACCCTCAAACTACTTCATCCCAAAAAACGCAAATCCGGGCTAGTCACATGAAGTGCAATTTATCCAAAGTGTGTAAAAATATTTTCAGATACCCATTTCACATCCACTTTTATTTTTCACATAACCGTATTTCCACATGGCAGCTGTTTTCGCCTTTCTGTTCGGCCGTATATGTGCTTTGTAACCATAAAAGAAAGCTTGACACGTCATTTGAATTAAAATACAATTTGTGATTGACAAAGCAATAATAGTAAATTGTATGCATGCATAATCCATAAAATTAATAGTCTTCAAGTTTCGAAACACAGTATTTACCGAACGTAACACAAGCTACCTCATTTGCCATCATTATTAGAAGTTGTAATGAAATATTAACAGAACTGGCGAACAATCAACCGAACCATAAAATAAATTTTATATTCCTTTTTGCATTCACTATTCACCTGATGGGGTTTCTCGTAAAATATTAAGCATTTTTTATCCATCTCCCACCCTACTCGACTACCATAACAATGTTGTTGAACTGGACTTTTTCGTAGACCACTTGATCGACATGTAGAATGTAGGTTTTAATGAAGGAATAGGTTCGTCTTGTATTTGATGTATTGTAGCTTTATTGGGTTGTACGTCGAATAAACGTCGTGGCAGCAATATATTTTATCGAATATGAAAACAACTGGAGCTAACATACAAATACAAACATTAATAGTGAATTAAACCTAATTCTCTGGTTGGAAATGGAAATCAATAAAAGCAAAAAGCAATTATTTGTTAATAATTTATCACCTAATAACGGGATGTCCTAGTTTTGTTGTGTTTGAACGACAACTTAAAATGTTGGCTATGTAATAAAGTTGAAATTTTAGTTTTATTCAATCTATTTCTCATTAACTATGCAATGTGGGATGTATGTTCCTAAGTAAATTATTTATTTATCCGAGTTTTACTTTTACACACGAAAATGTAATTGTAAGTTGCATTAGGATGAAATGAAATTATTGAACTTTGATAGGAACGGATAATTTCCATGAAAAATTAATGTGATAATTTAACGCTGTGCTTGCCACGTCGCGTCGATAGTCACAATATCAATTTTATTGCTGCATCTTTCTATTCGTTCGACTTTTAAGAGGCTGGAAATTTGTTCTTCCTACTTACCTGCGTAGATTTGTCTTTGGTAGGACATGGAGCCTCTTGCCATGGATGTAAAGACTGGCAATCCAGAAGGTAATCTAGAACCATTAAGAAAACATGGGCTTCATCGACTGGTCTGCTGGAGTGCAGCATTAGAAGCGCTCTCGTTACTCTGCCATAAGACGTCGTCGTGAAAGCTGTTGCTTGCAACGCCTGTAAATATTCGTTGTAATGGTTACTGATTGTCGTTTAAATCATTGGTTTTGTCGAGGACGATGTTCGAGAAAGAATGAATTTATTTAAATGAATAAGTTGTGCTCCCTACATACAGTAAGTTGCGTAATAAAGCAGCATATCGATCTATCACATGACAATCTTAAATCTAACAAGTCGTTGAGGTCATTTTTCGTCAAAAATTTTATATACAGCGAGAGTCAAAGCTCATAATCATTATTCGTCACCTGTATATGTGGTTTACTGGACCCGTACGAAATACAATGGTGCTACACGTTTACTACAAACAATTTTATTGTAACATGGGATAGATCGGGGCGGGAGTGAGGCATTTAATATCGTCTAGATATGACGAATCACCAAAAAAAGTCAGTTTGTACGTCCTTTCATTTGTTTCTAAACGGCTGCACCGATCACCGTAAACTTTTTTTCCTTGAAAGGTATATATGTCCCATGATTCAAAGATGAGCAAAATCGGTCAAGTGGTTCCGGAGATTTGGTCGAAAACGTTTGGTCATGGTTTTTCGAAGGTCGGTGAAGCTTTTTCGCAAATATCTCAGCAAGTATAGCACCGAAATTTTGGTGTCAAATGAAAGCATTTGGTCTCAGAAAACCGAGGGGGAAATTACTCGGGAAAATCATGGTACGGTGCAAAAAAAATCAAAAATCATCCGGGAAAATCATCAGAAACATCATCAAAAATCATTAAAATGCACAAAAGTCATCAAAAATCATTAAAAATCTTCCAAAAATCATTGGAAATCATTAAAAATCCCTCATTTTTGTGGATTATATGATTTCAAAAATCACTAAAATCAATAAATGGTTTCAAAAAACATGGAAAATGAAAATAATCCGGAAAAATCATCAAAAAATCATCGAAAATAAAAGAATCATTAAAATATTTCAAAAAATCATTAAAAATCATTAAAAAATCATTAAAAAATCATTAAAAATCTTCAAAAAATCAGTAAAAATCTTCAAAAAATCAATACAAATCTTCAAAAATCATTAAAAATCTCGGATTTTTATAATTTATATGATTTCAAAAATCACTAAAAATTATTAAATGATTTCATCCAGAAATTAAATCATGGTACACTCATTTTGGGAGTCGTTTCATCCTCGCAGAAAACTGGGAAATTTTTTTTTGGAAATTGGGTCAGTGTTCTGAGCACTGGGACAAATGGAATGGAGGAAATTGAGTTTCTTGGCCATTTACGAAAGTAGATGGTGTTTCGTCTATATTTGCTCAACTATGTAATATGGAGATTTGCTGTCGAAGGCAAAGTTGTAAAGAATAAAATTTTAAAGAACATGTGCTTCAGGGTTTTAAGGAAAAATGGCCCAATCCTGGAATGTAACCACTTCTAGAATTGGGCGGTATAACCCACATCTCTAGAACTATGGAATTTGGAAAGTTGTTTCCAAAGGCGAAGTTGTTTTTAAGAAAAAATGGCATAATTCTGGAATGTGACAACTTATGAGATTGAGCGAGATGATCCATATCTCCAGAACTATGGAAGTTAGAAAGTTGCTTCCATAGGCGAAGTTGTAGAGAATAAAATTTTAGAGGACACACTTGCTTAAGGGTTTCAGGGAAAAAGGATCAAATCCCGGGATAAAGGAACTTGAATTGGTAGGGATGACAGATATCTATAAAATTACGACAGTTTGAAGTTTACTTCTTTAAGCAAAGTTGGTTAGAATTACATGTTACAGAAAATAGTTTCATGATTTCTTGAATGTAGTTTGGTCCTCTTTTTGATATTGTGCAGGGGAGAACATTTAGACCATCAAAATCAACGGTCTCACACGTACTTCGGTAGGGCCTTTGACATTACCTTGGGTAATGTATATGGATCTTTGAAATTCTTATAGTTCGAGTCTATTTGAAACATCTATTCTGTTTGTCACATCTATTCTGATACGTACGGGTCTTTGGTTTGGTTTATTATATGTATCGTCTTTATCAAGATTTCCGACAAACTTATCAGACGTGACCTATCCAGTTTTAGTTCGTTGAAGAGATTTAGGACGCTTGCGTTGAATGTTCCTCTACTCCCGAATCAGAGTCCACGTACACAACATTTTCGTATTCCGAATTAGCTGGCATATTTCTCCTCGTAGAATTGGATACATTTGTAGCAAATTTCTGCCTTTTCTGTTTGGATCTCCTCTTCTTGATGTCGATTACTCTGATCGTTGGATCGATTATGTTCACGTCCGGTCGTGTAGGGTGGAATGCAATAATGTCGCTGAAACGTGATTGATCGTCGATATCAGTGGCGTGTCATTTTCGACTCGTCAATGTCATGACCTCCCTTAGACGACCGTAGAAATTTAAATTTAAAGAATGGTTCGTGGGGAGAGAACTTCTAAAGAGCCGGGTATTTGAAATTGGTAGGTAACCTATCCACCGCACCGGTGGTTGCATCAGTGCACCATACCAAGTTGTTCGTATTTTGTGAAGGTATAGCGATTTTCATGATGAATTGTATAAACTGTCTACCATCTGTAAAATAGCGTTTTATTCCTGCATTAGTACAATTGTGTCAATCTAGTTAAATATTCTTCGTTACAATAAATAAAAAATCTCCTCCATTTTATCACCGGACCTAAATGTTCCCATAACAGCCGCCGCATTACCCCTTTGTATTGCCATACTCAATCTTTGTTTAAGGAATGTTCTCGATCGTGGTTCGTTAGTCTTATTTGGTCAGCTCATTGAAAAAGTGTATGATCTCCGTGCCCCATGGACTCATTTTCTCCACTGCGAAGGGCACGAAGAGGTAATTATTGTCTATGAGTGACGCGTATTTCGACGTTTTCCTTTGTGCTTTGTCTTCGGACGCGTTGCCCGCACACCTACCACCGAAGCGAAAATTGCTCGGGGCCAACGTGTCGGTACAGGTTGCATCCCATATTAATGTGCTGCCTTTCGACCACGGAATTAAAATCATGCCGTCGACTCTTTTGCCGTCACTAATTGATAACCCAACCGGTTCCAGTAGTGCTGGTATATCGGTTGCATGTAACGCTCTCTTTATTATGTTGTTTAATTCAGCGTGTCTTGTATGTCGGCCAGCGCTTTTTCGGCATTTGAGACGATGTCGCCCCTTTCTGTCCACCAGCAAACCACAAGCACATGTGTGTGGCGTGCAAATGTCCAGACCTAGACGTAGACCCACGATTACCCGGAAGCATTGTTGTCGAGTGAAGTTCCTAATGCCTGTGACGGCAACGCGTCCGGTCGTTGAATGCTAAAAATCTTGCCCTTTCCTCTTCTTCCTCATAATGCAGCTCATTCAGCCGTTTGGAGTCAATGATTGAACTCCATTTTTTCTGAGATGATGGATGTGCTGGTAAGTCGGTTTCCGGATGCAGGCGAGTCCATTCATTTAAATCATCTTCGTATTCACCAACTTCTTCCAGTTTTAAAGCAGGTGATTTAAACATAAAGCTAACCAGAGAAGATACCGAATACACAGATGATAAAAATGTCGGTAGGCCCATATCTTTTAATCTACGAACTCCCAGACCTCCACATTTTGTGGGAAGTGACGCCAATGTCCAAGTAACGTTGTCGAGTTTACAATTCGTTAATGATTCACTGCATTTCCACGTTGACGTCGTCCTTAGCAGGAATGTCAATTTTGGCAGTTATCTAATTCTTCCAGTCCTTGGAATAACAATCTCAACTCTTGCAGTTTTTTTTTTTTTGAATACTTTCTTTGTAGCATTGTCCGAGCAGGGTCAATTCGTTTACCACACAGATTCCCGGTGATAGTTCTTGGAACCTGGTGACTATGTGTTGGTCTACTTCCGAGCAGAAGAAAATCTCGCATTTGTCCGGATTTATTCGTAGTCCCACCTTTCCGCACTCTTCTATGACAGTTTTGAAGTCGCGAAGTACGCTCTCATACTCTCCCGCAATTGTCCCATCATCGAGGTAAAAAATGATAAACTCCGACATCACGCTGCGACGACCGAATGTATTGCCGAACTGAACAATAGGGATCCGCACGGGTCACCCTGTTGCGCTCCGTTTTGTGATAGTAAGATAAAGTTTCCATAGAATAAAAGTGTTGACATTGAGTTGCACTGCCACAGGAAATGGTAAATAGCTGGGCAATCTGTCTTCATTTCCCATAAGAATTTATCTCGGTCTATCTCGTTGAAGGCATTCTTGAAGTTGATTTTCAGCACCACTACTTTTCTATTACTGTTCTTTTTGATGAATGTCCTTGTGGCGTGGGCCGCTGCCTCACAGCCTCCCCTGATGCCGACACCGACCTGCCGGGGAGAAAATTTTAACGATCTTTCCGAACGAGCCGATGTGCATGCTAATTTTGCAGTGATACGACGAAAAGTATTTCCAACGGCTATCGGTCGAATTCCTCCCTGTAGCTTGTTCAGAGCACATAAAGATGCACCATACATAATTTCAGTCACCATGTTTTGCATTTTCCAGCGCATCTTTTATGGTATTTTGGGTCTATATTTTAGACTCTAAAATGACAAATATCTGAAGGCGCCATTGGGAGTTTCCCCCAGTTTCCCCCCGACGTTAGATTATGTGTGACTGGCATAACGATACTCTACATTATGAGCTGTGCGACTTAGGAATGATGCTCTCACGAGGGACCTCATTAACAGTGTGAATGCCAAGAAGCTAAAATTTCTGTTGTGACATACTTCAAGAAAAAAATATTCCACCTTCCACCTGTCTAGTTATTTAATATTCTTTCTATTTTATTGTATACACCGAGCGTTCCTCTATTAAATTGCAAAGAAAATGTTTTCCTTTCTTGTTACCATTCCAAAACGAAATTGTATGATTAACTTAACTTCGCTTTAATTCGAAATGAACGTCTTTGCTATTTCCTTAAGTTAATGTAAATACAATGAGCATTATTTGTGGAATTGTTGCAAGGAATGAGAATGGAATGGAAAAAAATAACTTACACAAAACTCAATTTAAGAACGAAAAAACAGCAGAAAAAAAAATTAAAGAATAAAATGTACAAATTTTGGCAATCATAATCAACATCATCACAAAAAAGCGTCTATCGCAATGCAAGATGAGATGAGGTAAGTTTTTCGTATTTATTTGGTTTTTATTCGTTAACATTCAAGTATAAGAAAGTTCATTTATAACTTTTTCTATTTATTATATGAAGCTGTTGAAAACTTCCCTTTGAACGAATAAATACGTACTTGTAAACACACTGGGAAATACGAAAATTTTCCTTAAACAGGTTGCAGGAATTGTAGCAATTTCAAAGGTGAAATATTTTCCTGTTAACTTTTATTTAAAATCAAGTCAAAACGTCGCGTCGTAGTTAAAATTTTGTGTTGTTGAAAATATGAACTTTTCCTCAGCAGCCGTAGAATGTCGATTTGTACAGAAACTTTGATTTCGTGTCTAATTTTGTATTTCTTTTTATTTATGAAGTTAGTTGTCTTTAAAACAAAATATATCATAAGAAGAGGACTGTCCATGTCTGAAATTAAAGTATATGCGGTTATGTTAAAACTAGAATTTATATTCAAACATTTTTACAGTCAATTTCACTTCAACTTACTTTTCACTTTAATATCAAATATTACCACCATTCCTTGCTGTATACATCGAGTGCTACGTGATTTGAATTATTAGGATGCGTCGAATATTAAAGAGACTTTGCATTAATTATTAGCAAGATAAAATTGTGCATCCACGAAGTTTGAAAATAACGCAAATGTGTTCGACTTGTTCTTTTTAAGAGACGCAGCTTTTAACACTTTCGAAGTATGAATAGACTTACCCATTTTTTTTAATTGCAAAAACTTTATTCTTTTGAAATTCTTCATCGAGGTACTTGTGCAACGAGCTATAACACAAATAAATCGGTCCACGGAGAGTTTATATTTGAAAGTTTATATTTTCCATCTGTACCTCATACATACCTCATGTATGTCTAGAAAGCCATAAACAAATAACGTCACACTCGAGGGGGTGATACTTTTGAAGTAAGTCGATGACGAAGTAAGGAATATCAGGACCTTTTGAAGAGGTCTTAGGTCAGCTCATACAGAGAGCTTTCGCGTTGGTGGAGGCATGGTGACGAGACTCATGACTTTCTGTTAACCCAGATAAAACTGGACTGGTTCTTTTCACCACTAAGAATAAGATCCGAAAAATGAGACTACCGAAACTCTTCGGGCAGCAGCTAGTGCTGACGGACAAGGCGAAGTATCTTGGGGTCATACTAGACGAGAAGCTGAACTGGGGAGAACACATATCCGAAAGGATAAATAAGTCAATCAGAGTTTTCTGGCAATGCCGCAATGCGATGACGTCGACTCCGACCGCGGCTCTGGAACTTTTACTGTCATTGAGTCCGATTGACCTATTTATAGAGCAAGAGACATGGATGATAGTAGCTAGACTGTTCAGGTGCGGTCATTGGTTGGCGCTCGACAGGAGCATGGGTCATGCGGGTATCTTAACTAAGCTGAGGAATGACATCAGAAAGATCGAGATGCCGCAAGACTATTTGCCAGTTGAGTTTCGTTTCGATAAAAAATTCCGAACCATTATTCCCAATAGAGCGGATTGGGAGGGAGAAAGATCACCCGCAGAGGGAGATGTGAGAATTTTCACTGACGGATCAGGTGGACGGAAGGAGAAGGGAGCAGGTGCGGGAATATACTGTGCGGAGTTGAGACTGCAGGACTCGATCCCGCTCGGGAATCTCGCGAGAGTTTCCCAAGCAGAAACAGTTGCCATCAGTGTTGGCTGCAAAAAGCTATTGGAGCAGCGGCTGGAGGGCAAGAAGGTTTCGATTTGTACTGACAGTGAGGCGGCGCTAAAAGCGCTGTCATCTTGCAAGCTATCGGCTCAATCAGTCCTAAGAGGTAGAATGGCACTGGATGCCCTATCAGAGAAGAACGAAGCAACTCTGGTATGGGTTCCGGGACACTCGAACATTGAGGGGAATGAGAAGGCTGATGAGCTGGCAAGGAAGGCGTGCGAATCTGAGTTCACTGGCTCAGAACCAGCACTCGACATTAACGCTGGATTGGTGCCAGAACTCATCAGAGACAAGGCCAAGGACAAGCATCAGAGAGCGTGGGAGCAGCTGAACGCTTGTAGGCAAACGAAAGAGTTTTTGTTGGGATGCAACTCGAAGACCGCGAAATATCTCTTAAGCTTAGATAAGGCAAGGCTAAGGTTGTTAGTGGGAGTGCTAACAGGGCACAACTGCTTAAGATACCATTTGAACAAAATAGGACTTAGCAACGATCAGAGCTGTAGAAGGTGCGGAGACGTACCGGAAACGGCGAAGTACTTCATGTGCAACTGTCCTGCACTGTCGATGCTGTGGTCGAAGCACCTGGGTGACTTTTCCTAATACTAGAGGAACTCCGAAAGGTACCATTTGCCTGACGTTCTATCCTTCATTACAGACAAGAATAGTGAATAAGTGTAAGTTCTTTAAGTTTTGTGTAAAGCTTACCTTATTGACATG
Source organism: Pseudolycoriella hygida (assembly GCA_029228625.1). Lineage (NCBI taxonomy): Eukaryota > Metazoa > Arthropoda > Insecta > Diptera > Sciaridae > Pseudolycoriella > Pseudolycoriella hygida. Next base: position 36,636,576 of record CM055403.1, on the reverse strand, counting down.
AAACTTAATATTTTTTATATCAGTCGCGCTTATAATGAGTCATTTATATACCTGAAAGTAGGGGTATAATGACCATATTATAGTCGAGTTTCATACAAAGTGGGAGGTATATTATAGGCATATTATGGTAGACTCGACTATAATTTTCATTATAGTCCCACTATAATTTTCGATTCGACTATAACTTTCATGATAGTCCGACTATAATATCATGATATCAAATCTCAAAGGAAATCAAAAAAAGTCACGAGTCAAATGGCGAATTATATGCCCAAATGATATAAACTATCGTATTAACCAAGGGATAAATAGCTTGATTATATTCTCTGTACGTGAATATTTCACGGGGCATAGCCCCTCGGACATTCACTTCACCTCAACTATAATCACGCCATTATATCCCTTGGCTAATAATATACTATTATCACATACGCACGTCATTCGTTCGGATGTCAAATCAAATTACATCGACTGGGGAGTGTAATACGAAATTTTTCTTCTCTTCTATGTTGTCGTTTCGTTTTCGCTTATGTGATAAAAAAGAAAACACACTTGTCACAAAGAGTCTCGGTGAACCTCGACTGCTTCGTGACAAGAACATTTATCATTCACCGCAGTGCTTCCCTAGGGCGTTAAATAATATATCAATTGTTGGTGTCCAACTTTGTTTCGGTGGATGCATTTGCATCTGCGGGAAAATTTATTTATCTACTCGGGGGATTACATCCCTACCTTCGCTGCGGGATGCAAACCCCCCTCTCGAAGATAAAAAAAATTTCCCCGCAGGTGCATAATCTACTGATAAAGGGTTTTGATGGGAAGATATTTTTAGATCTATGGGTATCAGAGTTTGGAGCAGTGTACTCGACCTCTGTTGTGTTACACTGAAAAACAACAAATACAAACCAAATTTAATAGATCTAAACAAAATATGTTTGCCGCAACAATATTGGGTACTAGCCTGAGTGGAGCCAAACATAATATAAATATTGCAAACATAAGACAATTGCTACAATATCGTATATGGTAGCTGCAAGCACTTCAAAAATATGTAATCATTTCTCCTACACAAGACGATCGATCGATGAATTCTTGATATTTTGCAAGAAACCAAAACAAATATTAAATTAACGCCTGGAAGCTGTACTCTCTATGCAAGCTTATAGTGTGCCATCAGATTTTACCAAAGAATACAACATTTCATAACGAAATTCACAATATACAAAGCGACAAAAAATGGTGTGCTTTGTCAATCAATTATGAAGTTATTCATGAAATTTTGGATACTTTGATAAAAGCCGTCGACGTCCGTCGTCGCACTAAACGCGTGGATTTGTTTGTAATATTTACATTGCATAAACTTTTGAGATGTTTCAAAAGCAATAAGTGGTGGACATGAGTGGGCTGAATTGATGGCTTAAATCATCGTTTGCAATGTCTTTGAAATTTGTTATCATTCGACATTTAGCGATAGACCAGCAAAAACAAATAGTTGATTTGTGACGCAATTTTCTCTGATATCAGAGTATGTGACATTGAATCGTCAGTACTTCAAGAATGCGTCACCAATAGCATATGATTTTAAGTTTGTTACTTTGTAAAAATGCCGTCATATTCATCGAGGCTACTTCTATTATAGGTATGGCTGCAATTTGCCGCAATTATCATTATCTAGAATTAATTCACGTCAACGATAAGACTTTTCATTGTCAATCAAATTAGAAGGTGCATTCGTAATTTGTAGTTTTATGATTTCGGTTTAGAAGAGACAGGGAAGAACCTTGACGATATAATAATTTTAATCTCAAATTTTACCGCATTGTTCTAAGGTACCGTAAAAATCTCTTACTTTGTAGATACCTCCTTGATCCCCTTACGTCCCTCGTGCTTTGTTTAGAAGGGCACAATCTGAGGTATGTCTTGGGTGTAACTGATGAATGTCTGGGCATTTTCGCTAGCGGAGGTCGAAACACAAAAACGGGGCTGGTGGAACACCGATATAAAGGAGCAATACAGCAAAAAAGAAAACTCTACTTGATCTGGCTACAGGACATGACGGGTAGGAAGTGGGAGGCTTATACGGCTTGTAGGCATGGCTCAGCCATGAAGTCTTCTACCGTACCTGCTGACTTGAGATTTGGTGTTATTTTTAAGAAATGCAACGGTAAGGTTTGTAGTAATTAAAGCGGGATATCGCTCTTGAGTATGATTGGTAAGGTGTACGCGAGTTATTTATTTATTAAAATGACATAGTAGAATGACAAAATCTAACAAAAGTATCAGTACACATTAATTGTAATGATTCCAATAAAATTAATTCAAATTTGTAATCTGACCAGCCCGTGCAATTGATTTCGATGGGTTTAGTTGATGGTTACTTGACATTTTTTTTGACTGGGAGATCTCCGGGGAAATGTTCAGCTATAAATTGAAAAACGAATGCGAGACGACCATGTCATTGCTCTTAGCCAAAGGGAAGTTATTGATTATGAATTTGTTTGATTGATTTCGTAATCCTTTGACTGGGAGATTTCGGATGAAATGTTCAGTCGTCGATTTGTTGACATTTGATGAAAATCTTCAAGGACCAATTGATGAAAGCGAAAAGAATTGGTTGTCAACTTCCTTGAACAAAACTCAAAGACGAAAAAGTATACTACGTTGGCACAAGTTGAGGTTATGTTTCCTCTTCTGTTCCTTGGTGAAGGTTTTGTGGAAAATTTACCCAGCTAGCCACTGTACTCCATATGGATGTCGTAAATGAATCACTTTTGTTGATTATTAGATTAACTGGCAAACTTATAACGTATCTAACACTCTGAAAAATTGAATTTCGTTTCTCTACCAAGCAGCAGCGATACTGACATCTTGCCCGCGTTCACTTCGACACGCGAGTGTAATTGTGGGACGGGCTAGGAACATGGTGGAAGATGTAATGTAGGAGATTCAGGGTGGTTTCAGGCCTTTAAGGGGGTGTCAGGATCAGATTTTCTGTCTCAGGCAGACTATTGAAAAGCTTTATGAAAAGAACAGGGATTTATACTTATGCTTCATCGACTTGGAGAAGGCATTCGACCGGGTACCAAGGCAGAAGCTGTTCCGGGTTCTTAACGAGTACAGAATGGTGACCGGCAAAATCGCCCACTGTAATTTCGTCACTGAACGGTATTATCATATGTCAATACGATAATATCAATCGAATATGATATTATTGTACGCCAATATGATAATATCATATCCAATACAATATTATCATACGCCAATATGATAATATTGTTTCATAGTGCGGTCGTTCAATCAGAAGTATTAGATGCAAAATTCTGGTATGGTTGAAAATATTTTTTCGGATACAATAGGAACCAACATCGATTTTTCATGAGATGAAAAGGTGTGGTAGACATCTAGTCACCATAATCCTTGTTAGGACACAGGGCTTAAGTCTATTTTGGCAACATTGAGAAAATTTCAAACTTATTTGATTACTTGAAATATCGTGGGTCTGGTGAGACAAGTTTCAAGTTAAGTCAAACTTCGACTATAGTTCCTAAATCGAAGTTACCTTTTGCCTTACCAACCTAAATGGAACAGGTAAAAGGGCTGAAAGATAGGCGTATAAACCTAAACAATTTCACAATACATCGTTGCAGTTGAGATCTATTTTTGAAATTAAAATTGTGTCTGAAATCAAGGCTTAAAAAATTACGTAGCCCAACTTAACTTTAATATATTTAACTGTGCTCTAAATCAAAATTACTTATGATCCAATAGAGTAATATACAAATTAAAAAAGTGGGGTCGAGGGACGGCAGCCCCCGCAATGGGGGGTCAAGGGAGGTACAGCCCCCTTGCGAGGTCTAAGGGACAGAGCCCCTAACGGAGTTTGGGGCAGAGCCCCATGTAGGCGGGGGTCTAGGGGATCACAATGTTAAAAAAAATGTTTTTTTGACTTGGGTGAGACAAGAAAATCTTAGCTTTTTTTTGGGTCACACTTTATTCCACGTTTTTTTAATTTACAATGAAGAAATTTATAATTTGCTCATTCTACACATTCACACGCTTCATCACTTTCAGCTGTTTTGCAATAGCAAAGCATCTAGCAAAGAGAAAATTAGAAAAAGAGTTTAATGTGCAAATTATAAATTTCCTCATTGTCATTTTTTCGCAACTTACGAGGACTCAAGCAGCCTGTAATTTATGCAAATCATTATTTTGGAACTAGTCTTGTAATCATGGACGCGCGGTAGCGATGCGCCTGTGACGCAAGTGCCCATACGATCAAAAAATTAAGAAATTTTTTTTTCGTAGACTTCGGAACCATACATACAGCTAAGTTTCGATCTTGTTTTTCGGATTCTACGTAAAATTTTGATTGAAATCGACATTTTACTAATTAAAATCGGTCCAGTGGATCCATACAAAATGTGCTATTTCATAGAAGCCAAAGTTAATGAAACATCATACGTTACTTAGTTAGTTCCAGAGCCATTTGTATGAAAACCGACTTTTTTGGCTGGAGATAGATGTTTGGTGTCAAAGGAAAAGTTATTGGGTTGAGTGTGTAGTGTGTCAGGTCGACCAACAAATCGCCGAAGGTGTCAAAAGAAACTTTTTTTTGCCGGAATTTTTTTTTCAGCGGAAATTTTTTTCGCCGGAAATTTTCACCGGAAATGTTTTTCGCCGATATTATTTTCGCCGAATTTTTTTTTCACTTAAAATTTTTTTCGCTGAAATTTTTTTTGTGCAAATTTTTTTTCGCTGCTAATTTTTGTTCCTTCAAATTTTTTTTCGCCGGAAATTTTTTTTTGACAGAAATTTTTTTCGCCGCAAATTTTTTTTTCGCATAAAATTTCTTTTTGTCGGAAAGTTTTCTTTTCCTCCAAAATTTCCTCATCTCTTCTTCCAAAACAGCTGATATCAATTGGGGTGACGCTTACCGCTTTGAAACGCAAAACATTTTTTTGGAATGTTTTCATTTTTGATGACGTCACAAATGCCGGAACCGCCAGTGTTACAGCTTTTCTGTTCTTTCAGCTTTCACAACGCAAAAAATTGACTTTGTGGGATGTATGGCGTATTTTTGTACAGGAAATCAAATTTTTGCGTGTGAAAGCTGAAACCGTAGAAAAATTATTACATTGGTGGGTCCGGCATTTGTGACTCATTTTTTTTAATAAAATTGATATCAGTTGTTTTGGAAGAAGGGACGAGGACTTGCGTCACGTTTCCTTTTTAAAAGGGGTTTTTGTTGTGATTTTGAAGACTACGAACTTATTATTTCGACGAAACTAATTTTTTTTAATAAATTGGGAATAAATGAAGCGCGTCCCTCTCTATCAGTGTATACATTTTTTTGTGAGTGTAAAGAATATAACATTTCAGTGCAATTAAGCGGTTAACTGTTGCTCCAACCGTTTTGATGATGGAAGAAAACCCTAATTTCAAATTTAGATATAAAATAAACCAACATTATTGGGACAATGGGACATGTTGTTGAATGATTTTTGCACAGAATATGATTCTATCAAATTAAAATAAATTATTAAAAATATTCCAAAAATCGTTTTCTTATACGGACTATAAAATTCAAGTGACTGTTATGTCTGGCCTCATTGAAGATTTTCCAGAGATGGGGACATCAGAGAGAAAAATAATCATATCGTCTCAGTGTACAGTCTCCATCCCTACTCATGCATCTTATGTTATATAAGACAGAATGGCACATCATTTAATCCCCAAATTCTATGAGGGGTCCTGTGTCTGCTGTACTTTCAATGTAATTATCAATTTTAGGCCACTAATTAATCATTTAATTAAATCATTCCAGTAATAAGACATCAGTATGTCAGCTCATCTCAATTTAATTGGTAATAATATAGTTTGTCATCACATCATCTTCGTTCATGAATATGTAATTTGATTAAATGCAATGCACGAGAATTAAATAGCAAATGACAAATCACTACGGTTGTATTGTAACCCGTATATTGTATGGTTATTGCTTCGTACAATACACTCCAGATTATCCCACATGAAATCTAAACATTATTTCAACACATTTGTATCTATGACTCTGTTTACGAAGTAATTAGCCTCAAGCGTAATTCGAACATGCAACCCTCCACATAACTGGTAGATACACCGAGTGAATGATTGATGCGTGCGTTTGTCAATTATTGCGCATTCTAATCACCCTTTCAATTTTATTTGAATTCATCTTTAGTACGCTAGGGTCAATTGTTAATCTATTTTATTCAAATGAAATGAAAACATCCAACTCTATTTCGACACACTCTTTTATTTAACTATTGAAACATTTGTGATGTTTGACTCACTCTGTTTTGTAAAGAAAATTAATTTTCCGGAAGTAATGTCGCGGGATTCATATTCGACTTTTCTAATTGGGATATATTTTTTATACCAGCAAAATTATTCTTTAACCAGCAAATATATTCTTTTTCACCAGCAAAAATTTGGTTTTTTCTCAGCAAATGTATTGCTTTGAGCCAGCAAATTTATTGCCTTGGCCTGCAAATGTATCTTTTTCTAGTGTATGTAGATCATACTCAAACATAAAATCTTTTAAAAATGCGCCGCAGGCCATGATGTAAAATACGCAAAGAAAAAGCGGGGTCGAGGGGCGGCAGAGTTCCTAGCGGGGTTTGGGGCAGAGCCGCATGTAGGTATTAGTAAAGTTATGGCCGCCTGCAGAGATCCCTATGCTTTAAAACAAACTTTTATTGGGTCGTGAACATAATGACGTCACACTTGCTATAAAATATTATATTCATAACAAGTTCATAACTCAGTCAGGACAGCAAATTTTATTTATAGAACTCTGGCTATCCTCCAAATAGGGGGAGTGTTTTGGGGGGTAGTCAGAGTACTATAAGCAAAATCTCTGACCAGTTTGTAGCTATGGACTTTTCGGATTTTGTAGCAAGTGTGACGTCATATGTGCTCGACCCCTATTACTAAAAGCGAATAATTTTGCTGAAAAATTCAATTAATTTTGCTGGTAAAAGAGAATAATTTTGCAGGCCAAAGAATAAATTTATTGGCCGAAAAATACATTCCTTTTCTAATTTATTCATTTCTGGGTACAAATAGGCTGTTTGAAAAAGCGTACGAATAGTTTCTTCTCACTATTTCGCGCGCCAATAGTATTTCCCCTTCGATCGCGATTTTATTTTATCGTCAAACGACACCGCTTCTAATCACTTCATTCTTCACATTCAAAGATTCATAAAAATACCAGACCCCAGACAGACCGCCCCCAGTTGATAGGTAAGATTACTCTCTTTGACTGGGAAAGTCTACTCCCAAATTCAATTGATTTGTATGATAGAAACTTAACCAAATCAGCATTCAGTAGAACCTTCAATGACATAATGGTGGTAAAGTTGTACGCCCGCAAAATGCAAAAAATCTTTTTCCATTTCGACACACTTTGTTGCTCTGCTATGAAAACGTTTGCAATTTCTTACCAACTCAAGACTGTCTTCTAAAGAAATTATTTCTACGACTAATAAGATTGCATAAACGATATAAAGAACCAACTACTAATTCTTTAATTAAAAATTTACCTTTAAAACTCAATTATAAATTATGTGCGGCAAGTCTCTTTGCTTATTTAATTATTTTTATATAGTTTCATAGAACGACAAATGAATGAAGAAAAAGAAAAACCTTAGCTTAAAGAAAAATTAAAACCTTAGCTTTTATTATTGTTTTCTTTCTTTCTTTTGCCGTAATCAGAAATGAAGAGAAAAACGTTGAGTCGGATTTCTTTACAAGGATTTAGAAATACCATTTAATCAGATTATACCTGCGAATTGTGTGGAAAGTTCGCTTCCTAAAAGGTATGTGTCAACAATTTCATTAATTTAAACGTTCGAATAATTTTTAATCCTTTTTACAAAATATATACTCAGATCAAAAGCAATGACTAAAAGGAAGAACAGAAATAAAAAAATAGATTCTTCAGTGCTACAAACCCATCCACGCATTCAGTGTGACGTCGCGCCGCGTCAGCTTATTCAAAATTTCATGATGAAGTGTATAAGTCGACAATGACACCATTTTCGTCGCTTGGCATATTATGCATATCGCCACAACATTTTGTATCACAACAAAAACCCCTTTTAAAAGAGAAAGGTTACGCAAGTCCTCATCCCTTCTTCCGAAATACCTGATATCTACTTGGATGACGCTTAAAGCTTCGCAACGCAAAATTTTTTTTTGAAATATTTTCGATTAAAAAAATGCGTTACAAATGCCGGACCCTCCCAACATAATAATTCTTCTTTCAGATTTCTCACGAAAAAATTTGTCTACTGGTACTCCATACATAGCGCAAAGCTAAATTTCTATTTAAAAAGCATTACCGCCTCCACGTTGATTTCCAATCATTTACATTTTTGGGATGTAAAATCTGAAAGCGCAAGAAAATTATTACGTTCAGAGGGTCCGGCATTTGTGACGTATTTTTTTAATCGCAAATATTTCAAAAGAATCTTTTGCGTTCCGAAGCTTTGAGCGTCGCCCAAATTGATATCAGTTGTTTTGGAAGAAGGGACGAGGACTTGCGTCACATTTCAATTTTAAAAGGGTTTTTTTGACGAATTATATATAGAATTTTATTCGAGCCGCCACCACCAAACTACTTAAATGGAGGAAAATGATACTAACAACTTCCTCTACAATAAATCAAAAGTTTTTTTGAGCCGCCGTCGCCGCCAAAACGAAGAGCGGCGGCTACTATTTCCCATGCGCCCATCCTGCACCGTTAGCTAGAAACAGCAGGTGTTCGAGGAGTCGCCCTAGAGTTATTCAAGGATTACCTAAGGGGTAGAAAACAGTGTGTAAGAATCCAAAAAGACAGCAGTCAGATGCTTTCAGTCGAGTACAGAGTCCCACAGGGTAGCGTCTTTGGACCTTTGCTATTTCTAGTTTTCATAAACTACATGCACTGCTTGCCGCTTAAAGCAAGGCTTTAAAGGCACAGTTAGCCTATTCGCGGATGACTAAGGTGTGTTTTGCTCTAACATGTCATTTAGAGAAAACGAGGAAGACACAGTCCATGATCTAAATCCCATCAGCGACTTCCTTAGTCTAAACAAACTTGCCCTCAACCTAGACAAAACGAAAATTATGCATTTCAGGAAGGACAATTTCTCGACCGGGAATATATCTGGGACTAATCATAGGCTCTAGGATCAACTGGACCCCTCATGTGGCACACGTGTGCAAAAAGCTAGCCTCATTAAGCGGTGTTCTATGCAAGCTGAAAAAATTCGTCCCTAAGACAGTAACTTTGCTCATTTACTTCGCACTAGGGCACTCCCACCTGACCTACCTTACAGGAGCCTGGGGAGCCGCAAGCCAGAAGAACTTGAAACAGCTTCAAGTATTGCAGAACAGATGCCTTATAAGTTATCATTAGTCTAAACGTTTGAGGTGCCATGCACATTTAAGCTAAAAATTATTACTATTATAACGTATTAAATAAACAAATAAATTTAAAAAAAATGTTACCTTAAAATAAGCCGTCACCGCTCTAAAAGAGTAGATTTAACGATAGGATTGGCTCAGTTTTGCTTAATAATAATATTCAGGCCTAATAAAGGAAAGTACTCTCTCGCTTTGTTTAGGTCCCATGCCCAAATTGTACGCAGGCTTTTCCGATTCTAACAAACACATTTATTCCGGAAAACGAACAAAAGCGACATCTATTGTTTGTTTTTCGAACCAAGTTCGATTATTAAAAATTCTGTTAATTGGGTGGCAGATCTTAGCTTATCTTTTTTAGCAGATCTTTTTTAGGTCACTGAAGTCACTGGTCACTGGTCAATTCTTAATGAGCTTTAATTTTGAAGCTACAAAAATGTAAAAAAAAAAAATTACTAAGTTACCCCAAAACGCCATCGACGTGGTTCAACATACTACAGAGCCTTCAATTTAGTCCTCAATTAGCCCTAAACAAACAACATCCGAAGAGGTGTTGCACCAGCGACACGTACGTAACCATTACAATATTTCAGAATAAAAAAGAATCTCTTGATTTTTTACCGACTACAACATCACACTTCACACGTTTGCCTATAATTCTGTCATCATTTGGTTGTCTAAACTCCCATATTTAACCTTTTTCATTTTTACAAGAAAAGGGTTGAAAAAATCAAACCTTTTCAGTCCTTCTTGAATGTAAAATTTATATTTCGCTCAAATTTCATCTCGTTATTTTATTATTTAAAAAAACGGGGTTTCCCAATTCTTAAACATTCTTGGTAGAAAATCTTTCGCATTTCGGATTATTATGCACACTTATTACAACATTACACGACTACAACCTTTTTTTTACGAATCGAAAAACGAAAATTGATAGGGAAATCAAAGCAAAATGTATAAATGTAATAACATTATCCTAAAACCGTTCATTATAATATAAAAGTCAAGGAAAAAATGGTTTACCCGTACATCATTGTGAAAAACCTGCCTATGTAAACTTATATTCACATGTGTCTATTCACATCTTATGTACATAAAGAAAAGATACGAAAAAGGGATAGAAGAAACAAATCATGACAAATTCATTAAAAAAAATCAATTGAAATTGTCGATAAATCGTCACGATATTCGATAACATACAGAAAGTCTCATTTTATGTGTAACAACTTAGAACTCCCCTTATCATACCAGAAATGGAATCCCCGGTTTGCATTCCACATTTTCTCTCTTTCTCGTCATTTATATATACGAACATTCCTTTTATACATTAGGAAATAAAAGTTCAAGAGAAAAACGTATATTCTACTACACAAAAAACTGTAAACACAAAAGATCGTTCCTTTTAACTCACTAACTTACTGCAGGCAATGAGTTAAGTTTCAGTTGAGTATGTATTATAAACTGTTCGGTGTTGAACTATAAAACATCATGTATATGAAGGGACAAAACTCTCCAACAAACTGTAAACCAATATATTTCGATATATAGAGACACCATCCTCTATTCATGTATCGGCCTATAGAGCATGGATTATAGAGCGAAGCAGGGACACCTTATTCCTGTACCCGCCCGTTTGAAAACTTCTTTTTTTCTTATCACTCAGAACGAAATATCAGGTGCATCTTATTCATTTATTGGTTTTGTTACTCTTCCGCTGTTCAAAATTATTTCTATTGTCAATGCACAGAAAAATAAATTCTACTATGAAAAGCATTCGCAAAATGTACAAGTTCTCTACTTTGTTGTAAATGCTTTGATTCTATGTGTATAGCCACGAGGGGCAGATAAGCGTAGAAAATCCTTTTGCACTCTAAAGAAAATCAAGTGTTAAGAAAATCCTCAAATTCATTGAAAATCCTCAAAAAAATCCTTTGAATTGCAAGAAAATCCTTAAAAATCAAAAGAAATCCTTAAAAATCAAAGAAAATCCTTATAAATCAAAAGAAAATCCCCAAAAATAGTGTAAAAATGCTAGAAAATCTTAAGAAATTGACTACGAAAATCCTTGAAAATCAAAGAAAATGATAGAAAATCATTGGAAATCCAAAAAATCCATTGACGATTTTCTTTAAGAAAATCCTTTTGCACTTAAAACACAAGATTATCTGCCCCTCGTATAGCCCGATCATAAACTTTGCTGACTTTTTTGATCATTTTCAGTACAGTCAGTTTGTTTCTGTTTTACTTCTTGATCTGCTTACCAGCTGATGCACCAGAAGACCTCATATATATACGAGGCTAAAAGTTAGTAATGTATTCGTATTCGAAATCGAAGGAATCAAAAGCCAATATTGAGGAAACTCACGACGACGACGTTCAAAGTTAATCGGTGCTTAAAAGCTAATTTCTGAACTTCTTGATATTCCAAACAACTCTGTCAAAACCATTGAAAACCCAATTTTTGTAATAATTTTAGCTAGGCCGTTAGCTAGGGGCCGTTCATAAATTACGTAACGCTAAAATTTGCATTTTTTAGACCCCCCACTCCCTCCTGTAACGCAAGGTCATGACATCTTACGACATTTTTGTAAGAAATATGTTGTGTTACGTAACGCTACTGTCGTGCACTCCCCCTCTCACCTGTCACAAACTGTAACGCTAGGCACGAACCCCCCCCCCCCTAGAGCGTTACGTAATTTATGAACGGCCCCTTAAATCCGTCAAAGCAAGTGTTTGTTGATCAAAAATGTGGTTTAGAATCATAAACAATTTTTTCCAACTATCTGCCAATCGCTTGGCCAACATTCGATCTACGGATTTCATTTATAATATTTGGGTCCAATGCTAATTTTCAGCTAAAAATTATCAAAAAAATAGGCTTTTCGATGGTTTTGACAGAGTTATTTGGAATGTCCAAAGTTAAGAAATTAGCTTTTAACGTGGTCGTCGTGAGTTTCCTTATTATTTTATTAATCACGATGTGGAATTATCACGTTAAAATTTTATTTGACGGATTTATAGGGTGGGACCTTCAATGCAAACATCGAGCGCATGTTCAGTGATTTTTTAATTTTTCCGAATTTAAGATGATTTTTAAGATTTACAGTGATTTTTTTGGGATTTATTGAGATTTTCTTAGATGATTTTTAAGATTTACAGTGATTTTTCTGAGATTTTCTGAGATGTATTAAGATTTATACATCTCAGAAAATCTCAATAAATCCCAAAAAATCACTGTAAATCTTAAAAATCATCTTAAATTCCGAAAAATTTTTGAAAAGAATAATTTGATACAAAAAATCTAAGGTCTGAGATATAGGGCACCCTTGAGATTTGATGGACTTAGATCTTTAAACCGTATGGGATTTAACGATTTAAATCCACTAAATCTCATGAGTACCGGAACCTTGCAAAAATATTATCTATGGGTTAATCTCCAATGAGCATATCGATAGATTTTTCTCATTTTTGAAAACAAAATTTATTGTTTTTATACAGTTCACTGATACCAATGGACTTTCTAGATTGCAGTACTGGCAAAATTGAGTAACATCATCTTTTCAAAAACTGGAATCATTGTGGTCGCAGTCGAAAATTGGAGTTTTGAGAAAATTATTTTTGCGATTGAGAATTGCGATGAAATTGCGCCAGCTCTCAGTTCTATCAATTTGATCTCTCAGTACCTGTCAAAAAATGTATCGAGAAATAAAATTGAGAGAGTGCTAAGAGAAATTATTCTCATTATCTGTCAAACAATGCACGCCGCAATAAAATTGAGAGAAATTATTTTCATTATCGGTTAAACAATGTACGGCGCAATAAAATTGAGAAAGTGCTGAGAGACTACGAAAATACCAAATTTAGACTGCAACCACAATATGTGATCACAATAAATTTCTATCACCATCACTTCGCAAACTGTAGTTCGAATTCGTCACTTTCAATCGCCATTCCCCATGGCTTTTTCTCGTTTCTTGTTTACTTTGAATCCTGCCTGAATACCGCCTGAGCTTAAAAAGATTATCAACTCCGAAATACGATCGTCTGCGAAAATAATGTCCCTAAAGGAGAAATATTGTTCCGGGAGTAGACGGATTAAAATTCGGGATGTCCCGCTCTGCTCTACATGAGATATACAGAGAATGAGAATGAGATCAAAACGAAACAAAAATAACTGAGTTCAAAACGAGATTCCAACTGAGTTTAAAGCTTTTTCAAGCGCATTAATGTTGTGTTGTAAAGCTTATTCGTTTCATTTTGTATACACACAGGGCTGCTACCCTTACGATGTAACAGTGTAAGGGAAAATGAGATTTTTTTTTATTATTATTATTATTTTGCATTGAGTCTTGCGCATGCTTCCATTTTAAAATTATTATGTTTCTTACACCCTCGCTGTAACACAACATTTCGGTATTACTCGTTGGAAAAATTTACTTAGTATGTTGAGTTAGCTCGAAGTGTTAGGAACTCGGTATCCGGTTTACAAAGAACAATATCAAGTAACTGATAAATGTGACAGGTTAAGTGTTTTTGATTAGAAATAAGAAAACTATAAATGGATTTTCAATGTACTCTCAATCAATTTATTGCATGTTATGTCCATAGAGCTTATTCAATATAAAATCCTTACAATTTAAGCGGAAGAAATTTATTTGTGAAAAAGAACATAGAGTAAAAATACAACTTGAAAATAATCGTAAATGTCAGTCGGTGTTTCTTGTCTGTTTATATATTTAAAATCAGCCGTTTCTATTGCTTTTTTGTCAATCAACTGAAACAGTAATTTAACAACAAACTTAAAACAGTGATACATTGTCGTCGATATTATAAATTACCTTAAAGAGAAGCGATTGCCTGTTATAAATCGCATGTTCTGTAAATAAAAATAAAATCATATTTTTTTCCGTTGTGCCATATGTGTCGCCGTTGTGATGCCCTCACAATAAATAAATAACATTATGAAAAAATAGCGGGTATGGTACAGTGAATTTCGTCTATGTATCGATGGTATAGTGGAAAAATACTCTTCGTGTAGCAGGAAAATGTTTTGTATGATTTTATAAAATATTACCGAGAGTCGCGTCTGTGATTCGATTAATTGAAAACGTGCCATGTAAAAATATTGAATTTTTGTTATATTTTGTTTTCCATTGGTATACTGACAAAAATAAAATATCTGAATAAAGAAAAATACTCACCGTGTTTTGGATGTGAATATCTATGGAAAATGTTCCACGTTTATCGATGGTATCAATCGCTTAAGCTTATGAGAGAAACTATGTCGGATAGATCGTTTGTGAAAAATGGTAATTTACTTTTTTTTCTATTGTAAGTGAATTTGAAAAGGACAATTTTTTTTAAATTAATTTAAAAAAAAAAAAAGTGCATGAATTCTTGTGCTTACTGCAAAATGCCAGAAAACTAAAACCCCACTAACCTTTTGTGTAATTCTTTACATCCGTTTCGTACTTTGTTGAATTGCACTCTAGCGTTTGGGTACATTTTGGCTAAGATCCAAGAAGTTTGAGAGTTCTCATTAAACATTTATCTACTACGTCCGAAGAGACATTCCAAATTTCTTTCGATATAATCGCTCCATTTTGGTGTTTTTAAAAGAAAAAAAATTAAAACTTCGACCTTATTGTAAGCCCCATTTCAGTCATGAGATGAAAAAAAAAGTCAAGAAAAAGTAACGAGATTTTGTACCAATAAAGTGCAATTATTTCCTTAATTTTTTACATATTTTTGTAGTTTTCTTGTCCTGTCATTTGATTTATTTAAATTTCTCTATGAACAATTGAGTATATCGGCTGTGATTTTGTTGGTGTTCGGAATACATTCATGCCACCTGTTGGCAAAGACTTAGAGAAAATGAAAATGACAAAGAAATTGGTTCTGTTAAACATCAATAAATTTTCAATATATTGTGCACTTTCTTCACGTCGGTATTAATTGAGTTTTACACTTTGTGATGAAGTGCAAGAGATGTGTTAATTAAAATGCTGTTGTGATGAATGACCTTTTCCACGTTTCTATTTTCGCATTCTCTCTACCGTATAACGGTATTTTCTCAGGTCTGTTCTTGTTATCAGAATTCTCATGATGAAAGACGTCAACTGTCCGTAAATATCATTTTTTAAATCAATTTTTATAATCATATTGCGTCTCTCAGTTTCATGATAAATTAATGTTTTGACATTCGATCCACTCCCATTACCTCACATCGACGTTACTTGACGTATTGTCTTGGGTCATGACCCGTGTTGAACAGGGCCGTAGCCAGGGGGGCGCAGAGGGGGCTTCGCCCCCTCTAGAAAAGTTTGCGCCCCCTTTAGAAATATTGCAACCTTCTCAAGAGATTTTCTTAGTCAGCTAACTTTTCACATATATTCAGATTGAAATACAAGAGCTAGACAACAATTAAATAGAATTAAATATTAGAATAATTAAATAAAAAAATTTTTCGCTGCGCGGCTAAATATTTCTTAAATGAAACGCTTCAACAAATAAAAACAAAAATCAATCTCGTTAATCCGTAAGCCTTGAAAGAATATAATTGGTGCTTTCAGGTAACGTATTTTGGAAGAGAATTGTAGACTCACTTTTTTGAAAACGTATGTTTGTACGAAAAAGTCACTAGAATTAGTCCGTTGAAACACACAACAATTTAGCTAAATTTACATACATTCAAGCCAAACTGTGAAAGTCTGTAAGTCTCATGTTACGCTAGTCGGGTATAACAGGTATTTTGGGCTTAATCTGATGCCAAAATTTTGAAATGGCCTAACCATGAAAGTCAAAAAATTTCGCTCGCTCCGCTCGCGACTTAAAATATTATTGAAAGCTCAGAAAACAACAATCTTAGCAAAATTTATATCAAGACGCTTCTACGTTCAACTGCTTTGTGCGAATGTTAAACTTCGTACAGAAATCTTCACAACACCTTATAACAGTTTTCCATTGTCATATACGATAGATACAGCTTATTTACTTTTATAACACTGGTGAACTTTGGGGACGCGCGCCACCTCTGCAATATCAGTCTGGCTACGGCTCTGGTGTTGAAATATGCGAGTCTGTTGGATTTTTTATTCACATTTATTTTAATCTTTTTACTGTAGACAATTGTGGAAGTAGGGAATCAACACGTTTGTTTTATATGCAATTCAACACTACGAGAAGAATAGTAATTTATGCAACAAGTTGCGAAAAGAAAAGTTTTTATCAAAAGACAGACACATCGTGTGACAAAAATTTTCCGTTTCGCAACGTGTTTCATACAACGTTGTATGTAAAATGTACTTGGGTGTGACAAAAAGTATGTATGAAATTCCTTTTCGCAACAAGTTGCATAATGGAATTTCATATATACTTTTTGTCACTTTCAAGTATGCGTTGCATAAATAACTATTATGGCACTAGTATTTCATTCGGCAGTAATAATAAAAATAATTTTTCATATTTCTCAAATGAGGCGCGAAAATTGATTTTTTCATAAGTAGTTCGAAGCGGGATGAAATAGTAGATTTCATGCTTGCAAAGAAAACGACTCATTATCATCGCCTGGCAGCTCGTCGTGTAACTATTCGTAACAAGGTAATGAACGAGTTCTCTTAGTAGGCATGATTTATGCAAACAAAAGCAATTAATAACGTTTATCGAAATAACAATATCGTTTGTTGAAGTAACGGGTCGTTGAAACCACCAAAAGAAACTTTTGTAATAAATTTTACGTTAAATATTTATGTAAACAAAATCAATTTTAAATCCAAAAATCATGGATATATTATGACATCATATGACACCAAATGATAAGCAATAGGGTTGGCCGATTTTACACTTTTTTTTATTGCGAAGAGGACAGCCTGGATACGATTCCAGGAGTCGAAAAAATAATTTTAGTGCCTTTGGTTTATTTTTAAATTCGATTTCCAGCTTGCACACTCAAATTTTCTGAAAAAAGGCCGATTTTCTTAACATTCATCTTTTTCAGAACATTATTTGTCGAAAAATTATTGTCAATATTTGAGATTATGGTTGGAATATACTCTTTAAGGTTGAGAGAAGATATTTCAATCGATTTTCAGTTCAGGCTGAAAAAAAAAAATTTGTGAGCGAGTAGTTTGAAAAATGATAGCCGTGAAATATCGCTAAAGTCAAATCGCCAAAAAAAATCGCCAAAGTGTGAAGTATCGCCAAAGTATGAAATATCGCCAAAAAATGTAATTATTTTTCTTTTGTGTTTTTTCTAGGGGGCTGTCCCTAAATTACGTAACACATTTTTGACCACTTACCCTACTATACTTATATTTGCGGGGAATAAAATCGTAAGTAAGGGTTATCAATTATAATTGCAGTGAATATAACTTCATTATTATATTCAGAGTGATTAGGTTATACTCGAAGCAATTATAATTGAAAATTTTACACTGATAGATAGTATAAGAGTGAAACTTGTGTTGGTAATAAACAAGCATATTCCTCACTTATTCACCACTAACACGTGTAGTGGGATAGTTATGGGTTGGTCTTCTGAAGTTCAAAGTATGGTGACATAAGCCTCTCATTGACATAAACACAAATTTGCATACCGCGTATTCAATGAATACTATTCATGCATTTATTTGACCGTCAACAATTTTGGATAATGATCTCAAAAAAGCTTCTCACCAGGGTACCTATAATGTAACCTGTGAGTAGCCCTCAAGGCAATTCTCTGCTTCCTTTCGAGATTCTCAATCAACCTCTTACGCGCACCTCCCCACACACCTATGCAATAGGACAGGCGAGAGTGAATCAAAGAAAAGTACAGAGACTCTAAGATCTTTACAGGTAACACATAACGCAGTAACACATAAGTGTAAGTCGTTAACAAAAATCAAAAAAAGAAGTGGTCCAAAGACGCTTCCTTGCAGAACTCCTAGGGATACTCTCACCCAAATTCACATGAAGTTGGTTTTGCTTCATATTCAGTTATCAAATTATTACGTCCAACCTGATCATACGAATTTTTTATTGATGAAGAAAGTAAACAAAAAAATAATTAATTTTCGACTCGACGGACTCCATTCAAACAGAATGTCAGCACATAGTTCATGAGCATAGGATTACTCTAAAGTAGTTCATTTGTTGATCTGGCAAATATTTCTCGAGATATAAGAGTTTGGAAAAACAACACAGTCGAATATGTTTTTGAGTTACTTTCTATGTTTTTTGTGAAATTCGTCTTTTGTATGCTTAGATGTGTTAAGTTATCTACAATAATTGTAATAGTGATAAAAAGTGTAAATCTTTTTCGGGAGGAAATATGAATTTTCGCCTAACAAATGTGAAAAGTTTAATTCATAACTCGGGGGAAAATAGAAAATTCTTAACTCGGTTGAAGTCTGTGGCCCTCGCAGAGAAAATTGCAACGAGAGTAAAGTTTGTGGCCCTCGCAGAGAAAATTGCAACTCGAGTGAATGGCGCTGCGCTCTGGCCACAAATCTCACTCTCGTTGCAATTTTTTCAGCTTGTGCCACAAACTCTACTCTCATTGAAATTTTCTCTGCTTAGGCCACAGACATCAACCTTGTTAAGCAATTTTCTATTTTCTCCTCTTGTTATGAAAATAACTATTTCATAGCTGCAGGGTTATATTTTTATTGGACAGTACACAAAAATAAATGGGCTGACACTGATTTTGCTTTTCTGTTTTTGACATATTGAGATTATGACAACTTGGCATTTGTCTTTGTACCGACTTTCATTCTCATACTACAATGAGCAGTTGGTCGAAAAAATTTCAATATTTTATTCATTTAAGTTTACAATTTATATTTTGCACATTCTGCACATTCATACCTTTCATCACTTTCAACTTTTGTCAACAATTGCAAAACATTTACAAAAGAGGAAAAGAGATGAATGTGTAAATTATAAATTTGTTCATTGCTAAATTTACCAGTTGACTTACGTAGCAAATAGAACGTGCTTAGCATCAGATTTCATCAGGCAACCTCTACCTTTTTAGACCCGTACGAAGAACGAAGTTCTTCGAAAGGGGAACTTGTGCGTTTACCACGACGTTTGTAACCACCCCAATTTCGACCCGGGAGCAGGGGGGGGGGGAGCTTCAATCATGGTCCTTGGGTGACGCGATAACTTGAGTAAAACTCAACCGATTTTCAAAAACTTTTTTCCCTGAAAGGTAATTGAAAAATCTTTTATGGGATTGAATCTGGGCGCTATCGGCCTGAGGGCCGCCAAGCTAGGGCCGTTTATGTGGTTTTTAGTCTTTTGTACATAAATCGAGTAAATCTTTTCCGATTTTCATAAAAAAATTTTTGTTTTGTTTTCCCTGAAGGATAACCAGAAAATTAATTACAAAAATGAATTTGGGCAAAATCGGTCAAAAACTTTTGAAGTTATGGTCGAAAAAGTGATGAAAAACGTGGTTTTTTGAAGGTTGGTGGAACTTTTTCACTTATATCACTGCGAAATTAAAACAGAAATCACTCTTGAAGATTTAAAATAAAAGATATGGACATCAGAAAATCACGAAGCACGAAGCTTATTAATAATTCTAAGGTTGGTGCAAATATTTCTAGCCCAACCTGACTACGGCCTTGCCAAAAGCATTTGACCATTTGCCGTGGCGTTCACTTCTTGATCCTTCATACAAATTGCTGAGATTGGCGAAGTGTTTTTCATTTTATCAAACGAAGTGCGAAACTCGTTGGTGTATTTGTAATGCGATGTCCTTATTTAGTGATAAAAGTATCACCATTTCGCAACTTGTTGCAAGAATTACTAAACGTTTTCAGGACCCCTCTTGAAAAATACCATGATAAATTTTATGCTTAGCATGGTATTTTTCTTTCCTAGGACGGAAAACTGCTGTTTTCCGTCTTATTTTAAAACAGCAGTTTTCCGAACCCTCGGAATGAAAAATATTGTACGAAACTCGGAAAAATATATGTTTTTGACTAGTGACACTCGTCAAAAACATTAACTTTTTCCTAGTTACGTAAATAACTATTTTAAGATGAGTCGTGGAAATGTCTACGAGTTAAATTATATTTGAACAGTATTAAGTAGGTGGGGACGTGCACGTAGGTCCTGATGTGTTTTTTGACTGTTCAGAAATGTAAGAGGCTGTTTTCTTTTTGTACCATTCAGGTATTTCAACATCTTCTTACAAGGTTCCTACACTCTTTATTAAGTAGCGATAGCTATTTAATGTTTTCACCCTTCCTGTCATCGGTGATTCCCCTGTGAATAATAATTCGTCTGTGAATCATCGGTAATTCTCCTGTGAATCATCGGTCATTCTCCTGTGAATCATCTGTGATTCATCTGTGAATCATCTGTGATTCACCTATGGATCATCTGTGATTCACCTGTGAATCATCTGTGATTCACTTGTGAATCATCTGGGATACATCTGTAAATCAACTATGATTCACCTGTGAATCATATGTGATTCCCCTGTGAATCATCGGTGATTTTTCTGTGAATCATCGGTGATTTCTTTGTGAATCATCGGTGATTCCGCTGTGAATTATCGGTGATTCCTCTGTGATCATCGATGGTTTCCCTGTAAATCATCGGTGATTCCGCTGTGAATCAACAGTGAGTTCCCGATGATTTCGGTACAAAATTAACTTTTTTGAGTTTTAAAAGAGAGAACTAATTTTAAGGAGAACCAGTACACAAACATTATTTTGCCATATACACTTTCTTTAACAAACTGAATTTAAACCTCGTAAATTGTTAGAAGAATGTCGGGAAAAAGTTGTCAAACAATAATGATCCAACGTTATCATATTCAATAGAGAACATACAACCCCTTAGCTAAAAGAAAAGAAGGGAAACGAAGTCAAAAGTTATTACCTCTTACATACATGTTCTGACTTTATTTTCATTCGTTTTTATGATCCGATAAAAAAACATAATTTAATTCTATTGTTTTTTTACGTGTTCCTTTATGGAGTATAATATGACAAAAAGGACACCACAACTTTTCGTTTTTATCGTTTTACTTCAACTTTCCCGCTCTGAATGTGTTTTCCTCTCATATCCGAAAATAAAGAAAAAATCCCAAATACATAATAATATGGTGGCTGCGTGGGCGTGTCACTTACTTTGAAAATTTCCCATATTGTCTACGCCATATTTCTAGTGTCTTTTGAATTTGTTTTCTTATTTCCAAAATGAATTTGAGATGCTTCATTATTTAAATGTATTAGGATTCGGCAACATCGATAAATTTGTGTCGCATGGCCGAAGGTAATAATGAACTTTTGAATGAACATTTTGTTGTTGAGGTGACATACCCTTCGGTGGCAGCCTTTGTGTATCCGTAAAACGTATAACAAACGATAGCGGAAGTAATCGAATTTTTTGCCTTTAAGCTCGTTTGTTATGTTTTCTGTTGCTTCGTCTGTTGCATACTTAATTTGATCTTGATTTTTTAAAATCAACCGAACAGATGAAACGAACAAAGTATATAAAAATATTGGACTAACCGCACCCGTACGATTCGGTATAAAGACGCAAGGTCGGAGAATTTCATGAAATTTAATGAATCAAATAGAGAGTGGTTTGCATCACTTTTCATCAGGCAATAGTAGCCGCCTGTCGGTGGCGTCATCCGCTTATTTTCATAGCTGAATACGGATTAATATAAAACTAAAGTACTCCTGTCGGTGGCGCCATCAATTTTTTTCGTAGCTGAATAAGATTCGACATACAATTGAATCCTCACTCTATAAAACCTAATGAACTAACGTATTTCGTTGTATTTAACGTGTCCTCATTGATTTTGTTAATTGTAAAATTTCTTCATTTATCATTTTCCGGCCCGAGATCTCAAAGTCCATAGTGTCATTGATGAGAGAGCTTCGCCTTGGGAAGAGATTTCAAATTTGGGAAGTCATGAAAAACTACCACCTATGGATTTGGCGCCTTGTTTTATGTTTGTCCGTATTCAGCTGTGAAAGCATGGATGGCGCCACTTTAGAAAAGGGGGTAGTTCAATGTTGAAATGTTAATTCAGCTATGAAAAAACATAGGTGTCACCACTTGAGGTTTGGGGATAAGACTCCGACAAGACACGGTCTATTGTGAATAGTCTCTGCAATACTAAGTATTCAACAGCTTTTCATCAAACTTTCTAGGCTGGTTTCCTGAGGCTTAATCTCATATTTAAATTGAACCCTTAAATTCCCGTTCCTACCTTGGTAAGATAGGATCAAAAATTTCTTAGGCCCTTGAGGGCCACTTTAGAGTGACAGAAGTACAATATTTCCGGATGCCAAATGACGAAATTTACCAAACTCATAAGCCCTGAATACTTCGTAAGGGTCTAAAAAATCCGTAAAATGTTGTAGAAAATGAAAATCGACAACATAATGAAAACTTGCTTGAGAATGAAAGAGTCGTATAATTGAAGCTGAATGATTTTTCGGTAACCAAATAGAGAATTTCGTTAAAACCATTTTTGTTTGAATTTTCCTCTCCGTTAGCATACCTTTTTGTGTTTTATTAGCATATCGTTGTTTTATTTTATTTTTTTTTTTTTTTTTTCAAAAAAAAATTTAATTGACTCATTTATTTGTAAAACTTTTTATTTGTTTTTGGTTTATTTGCTATGCTTTTTTTCCGCTCGCCTAATTTATTTGAGTAATAATCGCTTGTGCGTGTAATAAAATGAATTCACGGAATATTAAGAAGCCAAATTGGAAGCGTTAACGATTAAATAAAGTGAATTTGAAAAATGATTGAGCACCAAGAATTACAGAAGAAATTCGTAAAATAGTCATTGAATTTTAGTATTTTTTCCTTTTTTTTCGAGCAATACCAATCGAAAGATTATTTCATCTAAGCGAAGTATAGGGGTTTCTTAAAGAAATTTATCAAAAGTTTTTGCAAACTTAATATTTCAAAGTACTAAATAAAATCGAAGGGAAATTTGATGCAGGGAGCACTAGAAATAGACCGTAGCCGTTTTGCAATTATTTTTTTAAATGAAAGTAAAAAGTAAAAAAAATAGATTTTCTTAAGAACTTACCGAAAAGTCTTTTTCAATTTATTTATATCGTTCAATATAAGAAATCTGTTCTCAATCCCGAGGCAATTCCCGTAGACAGTTCATCCTTTGTTTGCCTATGAATTTTCATTTTTGTTATGTTGGTAGTCGTTAAATTTGGTACATTTCTTCAGGCGCTAAAGTTTTCAAAATGTTTTCGGTTATTTAATTCGAAGTTCAAAAATATAGAAAAGGAATTTTTGACAGTTTCACTTCGCGTGCGTTATTTTTTCAGCGTCATCTATCTACCAAAATTAATTGAGGTAAAGCGACCACGGTTTATACAAGTTATTTTTATAAATAAAATATATATGGCTCACAACTCAGCAACAGAGAATTTTCTTTCTCTTTCAGTCTAACACTTATATTTTCGTATCACTCACACACATGTATTTTACCTGTTGACCGCGTTGAAGCGTGGGCAACAATAGTTTTTGTCTCATTTCATTATGATTATTATTTGTCAGTGAAAAAGATGCAAGAGCGAAAGGGTAGAGTGGGCAACAATGGCCTAATCCATATAAATGTGACAGCATCATTAACTCATTGTCACAGATCCGTAGCTACTAAGGGACAATATCCATCCCGCCCTGAAATCTTAAATGCCCAACCTTTTATGCTCAACCTTATTAGTGGTAATAGAGGGAGACACTTGTGCAAACGAATATTTTTTGATTGTTCCAAATGTCTCGAGGCTTGCCTCAGGAAAATTTCGTTGAGCAGCATTCAAACAACTTGTTTGTTTATTTAACTTTTTCAATTTAATTCAATTTCTTTATTCATTTGATACATCATCATATGTTGAGACGTCGATTCAGCTATGGAAAAAACATAGATGCCGCCACTTGAGGTTCGGTGACAAGACACGGACACGACACGGTCTATAAAAAAATCATTTAAGTTCGATTATGTAGCATTTTTAAGGAACATAAAATATCATAACAAAAAATATCTTTAAAAAAACATCAAAGCCGATAGTAAGAGAGAGAGAAAAGAAGGAACAAATCAAAATCTACCAATAATCGGTAAAGCTAAAAAAGTGGGCGGTTGGGATACATTAAAAGGAAGTACTCAAACACAAGTTGCGGAGTAATCCTCCATTTACGTCGACCGATACTTTTCAATCAGGTCATAACTGCCATGATAGCAAGATGGCAACCAGATGCAGTCCATTCTCACAGTGTGCTGACATAGACTCCTAGTAGAATCGAACACAAACTTACAAACAGCATATTAATTTGTACATTTTGTCAACAGTCAAAATATTGGGACAATGATCCGAGTACAGCGATTCTAAAGGATATCTAAAGGGAAGCCTGTGGATAACTCTAAGAGCGACCCGCTGTTTCCTCTCGAGATTATCAATCAGGTTCTTATTAGCACCCTTCTCCTCCCAGGCACCGACACAGTATGATAGGCGGGATTGTATCAACAAAAAGTACAAAGACTCCAGAATTTTTGTAGGTAATACATAGCGCGATTTCCGCAAGAGACCGATTTGACCAGAAATCTTAGAGCACAGGTTGGTAAGGTGAAAGTTCCAACTCAGATTCTTATCCAGAATCACGGCCAGATATTTAACAGAATCAACAGCTTCAATCACATTCCCAATGAATTCATTTTTTAGAGAATTGTCAATTTTTGAATGAAAGGATCTGAAATGCACGGCGTTAGAATTTTTCAAATTCAACGTAAGCTTATTAACGTCAAAGAAATTAGACAGTAACTTCAGATCATTGTTAATATTTTCAATATTGTTTGCAAAACACATAGATGACGAGAAGACACTCGAATCATCTGCAATTGTTGGGATTGGGTTGGGTTGGGATTTCAGGGGAAGGCGGTACAAATCATTGATAAAAACCAAGAAAAGTAGCGGTCCCAGAACGCTACCTTGCGGAACTCACAGAGTAACACTCTCCCAAGGACTATCATACCCATTCACAACCACACGTTGGTGCCTGCGCTCTAAATAGTCGGAAATGAGATCAAGAGCTATGCCCCTAATACCAGCAGCAGATTGTTTTTTCAGCAACACCAACAGCATGTGATTCACAGTGTCACACGCCTTGGAAAGGTCCAAAAATAGACCAGTAACTATTTTCCCTTTGTCTACATTAAAAGGTACATAGTCCACCAACTCGAATAACGCTATATGGGTACCACTCAAGGACCTAAGCCCGTACTGTTTATTGTAAAAAAAAATTGACATATCCAGAAACCAACTTTTCAAAAACTTTGTTGATCACTGGCAGAACAGAAATAGGCCTAAAGTTAGCAATGTCTGAAGAATCACCAGATTTAAAAATAGGTGATACGTTCGCCTTCTTCAAGGAGTCAGGGTACTTCCCAGTTGATACACACACGTTGTAAATCATAGCCAAAATAGGAGATATAACCGAGACACAGCTTTTTACTGAGGCTACGGAAATCCCATCGTGCCCAGAAGACTTATTGCAATTCAATGAAGGTATCACCTCTGAGATCTCACATTGAGATACACCATTCATGAAAATAGTCTTTTCGTTACGAGTCTTAAATCCACACTCATCACTCTGGAGGTCACGGCCAAAGTATCCGTTGTTAATGTGAATTCCACAGTGTAAACAGTGTGTCTTTATAAGTGATACTAATTACTACTCCAACTGTATCCACTTCCAATTCTTTGGAATCTTGGAAATTAATCATAAATCAATGACGAAACGAGGTGTGTGAGTCGACCTTTTTTTTCAAAATGGAAACCGGACCCGTACAAATAAAAATTCAAAGCCGACCCGAGCCGAACCCGACACCCTGACCCGAACCCAACCCGACACCCTGACCCGAACCCGACACCCTGATCCGAAACCGAACTCTTTCTAAAAAATGTTTTTTAAAGTCAATATTTATTGAGAAAATAATTGAGTGAATTTATTTTTTCGGGTCGGATTTCATTAGTTGAAGTCTTCAAACCCGACCCGACCCGAAACAAACGGATATGAGAACCCGACCCGACCCGACATATTGATTCTGGTTCGAGTCGGGTTTTTAGTCAAGTTTCGGGCGGACCGCTCACCTGTAGAAACAATGCTGTAAAAATGAAAGCTGCCCCATGCGGACTCCTCAGCGAACAACTCGGCAAACCTCCAGTAAGATCCGCTAACCTGTTATTAGCGCGTAATTTGAGTGTTAGGAACAAAAGTTGTTTTAATTATTCCTTGAAGACCTTCCAACTCTCGGGTGGACTCCGCCATGTGGTGTGGCTGCTACAGTCGCTCTGAAATTTACCCCAGAAGTGTTGACCGGTAGAGTTACATTAAAATAGAGGTGTGCACGCCGCCCGAAAGTTCCGGGCCGTTCGCGTTTTTATCCGACCTGATCCGTCTCGAGCCCGGGCGAGCCTACATTTTATAAATTTTTTCGGATCGGTCTCTACTTCCGGATTGTCGGATCGGGCTCGGACTCGGGCGGGCCTCGACAAAAAAAAATTCTTAGCCCGAAAAACTCAAAGAACGAGTAGACATAAAGAGTCATAATTCGTCATAGCAACCACAGCTTTTTCGGCTGAACCGTTGTAAATACCATGTCATCTTATCGCTTGTTGTTAATCATGTTAATGTTAATCATTCAATGGATCATGGCTATTTCGACAAAAGTGACGTAAAATATTATTTTAAAGAAAAAGTTGTTTTACGACATGCCGAAAAAATGCACCAATTTTTTTATAAAATTCATTAAAGTAATAAATGGAAGGAGCAGTTCAGTTAGTACAGCCGCCGAAATCGAAAAAAATGAGCGATGGCGGACAATTAAATTGAATTTCAAAGCACAATGTAACTCTTTATAACCCTAAAAATTGTATAGTTTTTGATTTCCAGCGTAAAGACCGCTCATAACTTATTAAATACTATTCGGTGTAGTACATTCGACCTCCGTCAGTTCGTTTGCGGCTGTCAAATGGGGCTAAAAATTTTTAATTTTTTTCAAGAAAAACAATAAAATAAAAAAAAACTGTACGTTTTGAAGGTATGCCGTAGAATAATTTATTGCTTACAGTTACGTTTTACGTCTGTTGAAATTAACTTGTCAAAATAGCCATGGACCATTGTCAATTGCGCTGATTTTACACATGGTCTCAATTACAAAGTGTGCTGATGAGTCTTTGATGAGACTTTTTTGGAACAATTAGAAGTTTAAAGGAATTGTGAAGGGTATTGGAATCAGGAGAGGAGTTTCTGCCGTATTTTGTATGAAGTCTTATGATTTTTTAAATTAAATAAAATTTTGTTTAAATTTAAAGGATTTTATTTTTTCGAACATCTTCGGGCTATCAGATGAAAGTCCGATTTCGACCGGGCCTCAGGCCGGGCGGATCCTGAAAAAACCTCGGCCCGCACATCTATATAAGTAATTTAATGGTCTTTATTTAAGTTCTGTTATCAAATCAGTCAACCGCAGCAAAAATGCCTTGCCTATGACATCGACGCCCACGTTACATGTAAGAGGCGTTCATTTTCGTACTGCGGCAGAACTTCTGAACCCTACTAATTTCTTTGATAAATCATTACAATGAGGATATTAAACTGTAAAATTACGGACTGTATTACTATAACGCTGTGGTGCCAAAATTCACTTAAAACTTAAATTGTTTGTTAGTCGAAAAGAGTTTTCCTCAAAAGTACATTACCCTATTTTTGATATAAACCAACAAAATGAAAACAAAAATACAAAATTATTGGCAACGAACTTGAAACTTACGAAACAAATTAACTCGAAATGAGTATTTTCCATGTCTAGACGTTAAGTTGGATCGATTAAGCAATTTTTTCCGTTTGTCTTACATGAAAAATTGCAAAACTTCAAATTTTGATTTATTTTACTCAATTTGTTTTTAGCGTCAGGACATTGAAAGTTATTGAACTTGGGTTTGATATAAATTGCAGCCGACATAATGAATGTAACGTTTAAAATAAACAAATCGATTCAAAGGGGTGGTGTGATTTATGGCGCGAATGTAATTTTTATTTCTCACTTAAACTTTTATTTTATATGCAGCTGTTCGTCGACACAACTTTGGTCAAAACAACTTTACCGTTGAAGCGTATACACTTTGCTGAATCGTAGAAAATGCAAGAAATGTTTGTGAACATAAAATGTGTGCATTCTGTAGAAAATAAATTCAGTAGAAATAGTTTTTGCCACCAGTAGCTTTATGTTAGGTGCTATGATCAATTTGAGTTCGGTCTTGGTGTGTTGTTTGCTTTGAAAGCAATTAAAACAAACAAATCAACTATTAAATGTCGTACGCGTGTATAAGTATTGATTAGAAGATTAAATCAAGGTAAATGGAATATTTCATTGGAAGGTTTTGTGAGTTTACTGAAAAATTCTACTTCTACGACAATTATTTTTGCGGTATATTTGCGCCAGCCAGAATCTTTCGTTAAAATTTTTTTATCGAATCGCCCAATTTATTCATCGAAGAATTCTTATCAGGACAGGAGGCAGGGAGTCAGGGAAACACGTGTTTTCAGAGGTTTCACTTTCGGTTCGGACCACTACCTTTTGGATTCCCATCTGTCAGTTGGTAAGCTCTGTCAGGCTAAAAGGAAGAAAGTGGTTGTTCGAAAATTTCGTATAGGAAAATTCAAGGACGAAGAAGTTAGGGCTCGTTTCATGGCAATATTTTCAGAAGGTTTTGATGGGCTTCCTCCGAACTACGGAAAATTGAGGTTGAGTGGGCAAATTTTAAGGAATTCGTTTTGGGTGTAGCTGAGGAATGTCTGGGTAGAAGGGGTCAAAAATTCTGGTCGAAGGTCAAGAGCATTAGGCGTGGTGGAGGAAGAGGGGGCTGCAGTAGCATTTTGGGTGGCGAGATTATTTCCAGGATCTATTTGCCTCTGGGAAAAACTTTAGTTTTCTGGTCAAGTCGGTGATTGGGGTGGGGGGTAGTGCTAATGAAAGGGGGGAAGATATATTGGGCGCTTTAAAGAGCCCACCTTAAGGAAAGTAGGCGCTTTAAAAAGCCCACGTTAAGCAAATTGAGTGCTTTAAGTAGAAATTTTATCTATAATGTAAGCATTCGCTAAGTGGACATCAATTTTGTAAGGACTCACCCAGGATACGCCGCGTGGAAGCTGCCTACTTGTAACCCATTGCCCCTGAAAAGGGTCTTTTGCTCGTACTGAGATGGGGACCCCTTGGCTCGTCACTACCGAAGTATTTGCCGACTCCAAACCTCGCATAATTTGTTGCTTATTTGTCACATATCTCTTTTCCAACTCTTCCTTCAATGCCCAGAATTTGTGTTCGTTGTCGCTCGTGACGACTTTTCCGCTACCATCGTAAAGTGAATCAACCAACTTACAGAATTCAGTGAACGGATGCTGATTCTTTGCTCTACAAGCTCGCAAAAACAAATATCTGCTAAGCTTGCCCGCTAGAAGATCGCTTTGGCGGTTATGCGTACCAACTACTTATTTAGCGTGACGCCAAGATCCTCCTATGTTGTTGGTGTGTGCGCCTGTTTCGGGATCTTCCTCGGCCAGACAATTGTAAGCACGCCAGCTCGTCGAGCAAATGTCGCATACCGATATTTATATTTCAATGATCCGATGCATAGTGCAGAGAGACGAAGTCGTGCATACTTTTACGACACAACGAACAAGGCTGTCACCTATCTAGATGGACGCATCAAACCAAAAGGATGAATAGTAAACGTACTCGCTTCGACATAATGAATGGTACTGAGATGGGTTTGGAGTATTTACCGACTATACTTCGGTAGTGCTGAGCCGAGGGTTCCGCATCTCAGTACGAAGAAAAGACCCTTTTCAGGGCGAATGGGTTACAAGTAAGCAGCCTCCACGCGGCTTATCCTGGGACGAGTGCACACAAAATTGATGTCCACTCAGCGAATGCTTACATTATTGATAAAAGTTCTACTTAAAGTGCTCAATTTGCTTAACGTAGGCTTTTTAATGCGTCTACTTTGCTAATGTGGGCTTCTTAAGGCGCCCAATATATTTTCATGACAATCTCCGCTCTTCCGTCACTCTTCCACAACCTTTTAACCATTTATCCAGCCTTTCCCAGCCCTTCTCAGCAATTCCCAACACTTCCTAGTACACAAAAAATGTAAACAAAGGAAAAAAAAATTTTTTAGTTTTGACCTCCCCCTCTCTTCAGGGAGGTGACCGCCATACAAATAATTAGTGATTCTTATTAGCACTATCCCCCACCCCAATCACCGACTTGACCAGAAAACTTAAGTTTTGCCGTAGAAGGCAGCAGTGAGATAATCATATCAGAAACGACGACATCAGGGAAAATTTAGGAGTTACGTCGATGGAAGAGGCGGCAAGGGTCAGTCGCCTGAGATGGTATGGGCACGTTCAAAGGATGATTTTGGTACGTTTGGAAACGTTTTACTACAATACAATATGCTCATTTAGCAACTGCACAGTTACAAATTTCAAAAACTAATTCTTGCTTCTCTTTTCGCCCAGTTGTTTCAATAAAAAAACGTCAAAAATCACCAATAACTTTATTAAGTAGCGAAAGTACTGCACCTCACTGCACTTCACTACACCTAGCTGCACTAAGGGAATCTACTTCTTTGACTTCACTCTATTGCTGCTTTCCTATACCCATTTCATAGGTTTATTTTGTCTGTATATTCCGATAGGAAAATTACTGGACCAAATTGTGTCCCACATATTTGCATTTATTTTCTATTTGCTAATCATTTGGTATCATTTTCTCGTTTTTTCTTCACTTTCCCTTATTTGCCAATGGCAATTTTACCTGTTCCACTACTTGCTTCCCTAACGAAAAGTCAAATTTACTCCAAGATTACACTCACAATGACATATTATTTAAAATGAATTCATACGTAATCATTACAGCCTAGTCGGTAATGAGTCACATACATAGCGATGGACCTTCGATGTATATTCAACGTACCGAGCGCGTACACGTTAAAATAATTAAAAAAGGATTGCTACCATCCGTAAAGTCCTCAATTAAGTTCCCTGTTAGTGCTGAGTTCTCGGTTGTTTAATTTTTTGTTTGATATTAATATTGTGTTATGCCAGGCTTTTGCTACGGAATAGAAAGTTTCTTTTTTAAATAAACAAAACGATCTACTACTTGATATAATTTCAGTTTGGATGCATAATATAATACTCCACACAGAACAATAAGATAACAGCGCGAGATACAAATTCATGATGTTTGTCTTTTCGGTGTTGTGTTTGTTTGCTCGAAATGTTTAAATAAATATATTCTCTTCCCCATATATTTTCTATCCAGCAAAGTGTAAACACATAACATAAAAGTTGTTGTTTTCATGAATTTTGTACAACACTTTATGTTAAACCAATTAGTAAATTAATCCTAACAATACTATTCGATGGTTTTATACACTACCTACACCCACCATACAATTTAAATTTGTGCTTTCTAGTAGCCATGGTCGAAAGAGGATTAAATTGGAACTTGTGGATAGGGAAAATTAAATAAATAATAAACCCCAGGGCGCAAAAGATTCACAATCAAAATAATCACAAAGCACGCGACCGAGTCATGCACTAACACAATCGTTGGATTAGGTGATTGGAATGAAAAACGAAAATTTTCTTTTATTTGTTTTAGAAAGTGATAATATAATTAAAATTAATTATGTTTTGTTGATGTTTCGATTACTTTTTTCATAGTATCCGAAAATAGACGAAAACACCATAGAAAACTGTGTTAATTTGAGTAATAGGTTTTACCATAACGCTATAAGATCGTAGTTTTCCATCAACAATCCAGACTGTTCTATAACCTTTTCAACCGTGAAACTATTTCGATTTCACACGCTCTGTCTAGTAGCAGATATTTAAGTAACTCAAAATTAATAGAAGTTTCTGTTTATTTGAAGACTTTCCAAAGAATGGTCCAAAAGTTACTAAACGCTTTTTTCAGTGCTGCCATGAGTTTAAAATCGTTGTATCTCAACAAGTAATCATTTTTCTTGGTGAAATGTATGAACTTCCCCCTCATAGAGCAAAGTTTCGGCAGTAGTCAATAAAGCGTGACGAAATTTATTGTCGATCAAGAAATACCGGAAGGGGGGCAATTCCACGGACCATTTCGTTCCTACGCATGAAATTCTCAGTAGTTACAAAATGATAGTCATAGAAAAAAAATTAACCTCTAGTTGAAGGATCAATCCTTCTGATGCACCATTTTCTATGAATATCTTTTCGTAACTACTGAGCATTTCGAGCGTAAGAACGAAGTTTTCGTGGAATGGCGCAGGGAGGAATAGTTTTTTTCAGCCACTAGCCCAGATAACACAGATCACACTTTTTAATGTGGTTGCCCACTGAATGTACATTAAATGTGCGAAATTCAATGTTCTTGAGAATATGTACAAAAAATGTGCCTGTAAAGTGGTACATATTTCAATGCACATTAAAAGCACATTTTTTGTGCTATTAAAACTCGAAATTATTGCCTAGATCACAAGTAAGTTTTTCGCAATTTTATGTGCGTGATAAGGTGTACACTATTCCTATCACATTGAACGTACCAAAAATGTGCTTGTGATGTAGTACAGGAGAAGAATCGTAAGATTGTGCAACGTTTCGTTTTAGCTCACTTCACCGAAAAACCGAGTTTTACATGCACAAAATGCAAGCGAATGCGTGAAAAAAGAGATAAAAGAGAAATAAGAAAGATGCACAAGCTTGTGATTTTCTTTCTGTACATTTTTCGATGTAAATAAAAGGGACATTTTTTGTGCTATTAAAACTCGAAATTATTACACTAGATCACGAGTACATTTTTCGCACATTTTATGTGCGTGATAAGGTGTACACTATTCCTATCACATTTTATGTACCAAAAATGTACTTGTGATGTAGTACGTTTTCGATGTAAATAAAAGGAACATTTTTTGTGCCATTAAAGCTCGAAATTATTGCACTAGATTACAAGTACATTTTTAGATTATGTGCTTCGAAAAACGCTCTTATTACTTATTTTTTCAAAAATGTATATTTTTAGTCCGTGAATGGATATCACGGCTGCTTTCGGTTGGGTAACATTAAAAAAAATTATCGAATTTTAAAAGAAAAAAAAGAAAAATGATACAATAATTTAAATGCAGCATCAACGTGTGCAAGAAAAACCTTTTTGGCATAAATTAAATTTTCGTTTCTTTTCTAACAAAACATTTTATGTACATGAAATGTTCTAGTAATTCACACTAAAAAGTACATTAAAGGTACAGTAGTTGTGTATTCAAACTGTTTTAAGTGTACATTAGATGTACATGTAATTCACATTTAATGTACATTAAATGCACTTCACGTTCCAAAGAAAAGATGTAACGGTAAGGGCGCCTTTTAATCAGCATTAAATGTGCTGCAACTGGAGCACATTAAATGGGATCAGCACATTTTCCTATGTCACTTTATGTACATTTCGTGGGGTCAATTTTTATCTGGGTAGAAGACAAAAAATACTCTCTCTCGCAGGAAAATCTTATTTGTTGTCCGATTTGAGGAAATATGTAATTCCAACAAGAGCAACAGTTTACGGCGCAAGCGAAGCGAGGGCAGCCATTTGCTTGATTAAGAATTTCGTGTTTTTGTGGGCGGAGTGAATGACCTTATTTTCTCCATTCAAATAATAAGATGGGGTTTTGTTAAAATGTTGTCTCCCGTTGGAGGACCTGGGGCATAATAGCGATTTTCTCGTCTAACCTTTATTTATAAATTTACATTAATTTATTTTGTTTCGTTTGTAAAAACTGTTTTTCCCACCTTGCATACGCACATAACGTTGTGTTACCCTTGCTTAAGGGGGGTCGCACTTGATTTGGTTAAGGACTATCTTAGTCTCAGAAAACAGTGTGTTAAGATAGGAAATGCCTCTAGTGAATATAATGAGATTGAACTTGGTGTCCCACAAGGTAGCGTGCTGGGACCGTTTTTATTGTTATTTCTTGTTTTCATTAATGATATGCATGCTCTGCCGTTAAAAGGCACTGTAAGCCTCTTCGCAGAAGATTCCTGTGTTCTGCTCCATCCTATCATTGACAATAAGATTTTCACTAATGTACAGGACCTTCTCCATGATCTGAAGATCATAAGCGAATTCCTTAAACTCAATAGGTTAGCCCTTAATTTGGATAAAACCAAGGTCATGCACCTTAGGAAGGGTAATAACATGCCAGAGGTTGGTGATCTCATCTTCGATGGTGTGACGATAAGCTCTGTGGAGAAGTTCAAATACCTGGGACTGCTAATTGATGCAAGACTCAGCTGGGTTCAACATATTTCACACTTGTGCGGAAAACTGGCTGTTTTGAGTGGAGTATTGTGTAAATTGAAGAAATTTGTGGCGAAGTGTGTTCTCCGGCTTATTCGAGAGCTATGAAAGCGATTACATCAGTTGGTAGCTCTCTTTATAACTTACTCCCTGTGTATGTTGCTTCTTCGAAGCCATGTGTCTTTCCTAGTAAATTGAAGGAATGTCTCCTAGCCCAACAATACCCGGGTTAATCCTGTTCGTGTGTTTCCTTTTTGCTCATTGTGCTCTTTCTTTCTTTCTACCTTTTCTCTTTTGAAATTTAATTTACCTTCTAATTGGTTTGAGAGCTTCTGAGTTATGTGTGAGAGAGAAATGGTGGAAGGACATTTCTCCGCCGCAAATACCGCACTTCGGGCGCTAATAACGGCAGAGGCGTTAATAACGCCCGCACTCCGGGCGCTAATAACGCCCGGGGTGTTATTAACGCCCGCACGCCGGGCGTTAATAACACCCAGCTGAATAATTGGCTAAACGCTACAAAATGGCGCTTTAATAAATAACTTTATTTATAGAGCATGTAACTAGAAGAAGTTGAAAATTTTCCTTATACAGAACGTCAATAGAAGGAGTTGAATAGAGGAAAATTTTAAAATGCGGTGAAGGTTTATTTTCCCACTTTTTGTGTAATAAGTTTTTTAAAAATGTTGATAGTTACAGCCTTATCCTTTTAGAGGTGTACAACGTGAAATATATAGATGACATTTGTACAGTGATTTCTAACAGCTTCAAAAAAACCATGATGCAGTTTTAAAGAGGAAAATCTTCCTTATACAGAATGTCAATAGAAGGAGTTGAGTAAGAGAAACATTTTTCTTATACAGAATGTCACTAGAAAGAGTTGACTAAGGGGAAAATACAGAACGTCACTGGAAAGGATTGATTAAGAGAATCATACAGAACGCCACTAAATGGAAGTATATTTTCTCCGCTCTTTTATTTTTAAAAAAGTTGTCAATTATTGCTGGGCGTTATTAACAACCGGCGTGCGGGCTTCCGATGGGCAAAATCGTGTCTGATGCTTTGAAATAGTCCTCATCGACAACACTCACATATGGCATAAGGCTCCCAAAAATGTTCACAAATCTTAAAAATCTTCATAAAATCTTTGAAATCTTAAGAAAATCTTTAAAATCTTGAGAAAATCTTTGAAATATCGAGAAAATCTTAAAATCTTGAGAAAATCTTTAAAATCTTGAGAAAATTTTTAAAATCTTTTGAAAAAGCCCGGATGCACCGGAAAAGCTTTAAAAATCATAAAAATCTTACAAAAAAAATCGTGGCACACGATTTTTGGGAGTCGCTTACCCCTCGCTCGCCTCTCTCCGGACACAAGTTTTAGTCTTCTTGGAATTTTCTCCTCTCGGATAATATAAAAAATGCAATGTATGCAATGTACGCCCATAAAAAAATGCGCAGCGCAATTATATTTACAGCGAATTGGCAGAAAAGCATTGGAGGTGAAGGTGGATGGAAAGTGGAAGTGCTGGATTGGAAAGGCAGAGCGCAGACAATAATTCTTTTGTTGTTTTTCGTCGCTTTTTTATGCGGTAAAGGTTATAAATGGCGTCAATAATATGAAACAAAATTAGAGCTAGTGCAAAAATATCACTATTTTCTCCCATATTTCCGACGCTGTCAAGAAAAGTGTTCTTAATTTATCATCATCATCAAACTTTATAGACCATTATTACCCTCCGGTGTGAGGTCTTTATGTCACAACCCCAGAATGGTGAACTATCGTCCTCCATGCCCTTCTATCGCCTGCCAAGGAGATGGTTTGTTCGCCCAGAGAAAGTCCCCTAACTTCTAAATC
Organism: Pseudolycoriella hygida; assembly: GCA_029228625.1. Taxonomy (NCBI): domain Eukaryota; kingdom Metazoa; phylum Arthropoda; class Insecta; order Diptera; family Sciaridae; genus Pseudolycoriella; species Pseudolycoriella hygida. The sequence goes on along the minus strand of CM055403.1, from coordinate 36,599,896 downwards.
TGATTTAATTGAATCTATAACCCTTCTCCTTGGTCTACCCCTTGGCCTAACACCCGGGACCTGTGCACCCAAGATCCTTTTCGGTAACCTGTTATTACCCATCCTTTGAACGTGCCCAAACCAACGTAGACGACTGGCCCTTGCTTCCTCTTCCACTGACGCAATCCCTAAGTTTTCCCTAATGTCGTCGTTCCTGATATGAATATCCCACTGCTCCCTCCTATTAACTTTCGCTATATTCCTAAGAACCCTCATATCAGAAACCTCCAGGTCATGCACTAGATATCCGCAATCCACCCAACTCTCACTACCATACAGAATCGTCGGCCGGAATATTGACCTGTGAATAGCTAACTTCGTTACTTAATTCCTTCTTGTTGAACACGTGCGACCTCAACTGACTGGCCACCGCGTTTCCCATTTTCCTCCTTTCCTCAAATTCCCTAACCAACTTGCCATCCTCAGAAAAAATGGTTCCTAAGTACTTGAATTCAGAAACCTGCTCCAGCTCCTCCCCATTTAAATTGCAAGCTATCTCCTTCCGAGATTTGCCTATATGCATAACCTTAGTTTTCCCTACACTTATCTTCATCCCATACTCCTCACATGCAGCATTCAGGCAGTCAATCCCACCCTGTAACTCCGCGGTACTATATGCCAACAGAATCAAGTCATCCGCATAGGCCAGAATTTTCATTATTACCTCACCCACCTTGACATTTCCCTGCAAGTTCGCCTGCTTGATGATTTTGTCCATGAAAATTATGAACAGAAGCGGGGAAAGACAACAACCCTGACGTACGCCCTCTTTAACCTCGAAAGAGTCGCTAATTTCGCCGTCTATCCTTACCGCTGCCCTGCTTTCTGAGTAAATACTCTTAATGGCACGCAGTAAGCCCCCATTGATACCGTACTCGCTAAGAACCCCGAACAACTCCTGCCTTGGTACCCGGTCGAATGCCTTCTCCAAGTCGATGAAGCATAGATACAAGTCCCTGTTCTTTTCATAAAGCTTTTCGATAGTCTGCCTGAGGCAGAAAATCTGATCCTGACACCCCCTCAGAGGCCTGAAACCACCCTGAATCTCATCCAGTACACCTTCCACTATGTTCCTAACCCGGCCAACAAGTACACTCGCGTACACGTTACCTACCACGCTCAAGAGCGATATCCCCCTGTAATTACTGCAAACCTTACGGTTGCCCTTCTTATAAATTGGAGCAATAACACCGAAGCTCCAGTCAGCAGGTACCGTAGAAGACCTCATGGCCAAATTGAAAATCCTACAAAGCCATTGGATCCCACCTGATCCGCTATATTTAATAAATTCTGTCCTAATTTCATCCACCCCTGCGGATTTTCCTGCCCTTAATCTGCCGACCTTCCGGGACACCTCATCCAGTGTAATTTCCTCCTCCACCTCTAAGCTAGGACCCGCCTCCCTCCCATTTTCTTCTACCAGATTGACAGATGTAAATAAATCCTGAAAGTAATCCCGCCAAGTCTTCAAGACTTCACCCTTATCTGTAATTAACCCGCCGTCCTTATCTAAAATGCTTCTACATCCTTCTTTCACGCCACCGCGCCTAATGTCCTTAATCATTGACCAAAATTTCTTACCCCTGCCTCGACCTGCCTTTTCCAATTCCTCCCCAAACTTCTGCCCCTCCCGGTTCTTCGCCTCATTGACTAGATCCTTAACCAGTTTACTACAAGCCTTGTAAGCGTCCCACTTCTCCGCCGTCTTGTCCTGTAACCAGATCAAGTATAGTTTCCTTTTTTCCAATACAACACCCCTGATATCGGCGTTCCACCAACCCGTTTTTTTGTTTCGACCCCCGCTAGTGACACTGCCCAGACATTCCTCAGCCACACCCAAGATAAATTTCTTAAAATTCGCCCACTCAGTCTCAATGCCCCCGCAGTCAGCTGGAAGCCCCTCAAATCCTTCGGCGAGTTTTGCCATAAAACGAGACCTAACTGCCTCTTCCCTAAATTTGCCCACACGAAATTTGCGGCTTACCACCTTCTTCCTTTTAGTCTGACAGAGTTTACCAACCGACAGATGGGTACCCAAAAAGTAGTGGTCAGAACCGAAAGTGAAACCCCTGAAAACACGTGTGTCCCTGACCACCTGTCTCCTGTCTTGTTCTATAATCATGTAATCAATGATGGATTTGTGATCCAAACCCTCCTTGACGTACGTATACCGATGGATCCATTTGTGCCTATAGAAAGAGTTGGTTATTGCTAACCCATTGAAATCACAAAAATCTAACAAACGTTTACCATTTGAATTCAGAGTTCCTTCCCCAAATCTACCCACTACCCTTTCATAACCTGAGTTGTTTTTAAAGTTTCCTATTCTTGCATTAAAATCCCCCATCAAAATCAGAGATTCATTTCCCTTTTTGCTAACCACGTCCCCCAATTCTTCGTAAAAAATGTCCAAGCCAGCAGTATCACTGCCTTCGCAAGGGCTATATACGCTAACCAGGCGATAAATTACCCCCGCTAACTTTACAGAGGCCCACATCAGCCTTTCATTTACGAAACGAACATCCAGGACAAAGTTGATCAATTCCTTCCTGATTGCTATTCCAACACCCCAATTTGCCCTACCAGACTGAACCCCGGACAAAAACACCTTATACCCGCCTACGTGTTCTTCCGTCTGTCCCTTCGTCCTAACGTCAGTCAACGCCAATATGTCTATACCGTAGTCCTTTGCCAGATCCACTAATTCCTCCCTGTGATTCCGAAAACCACCATTAACGTTTAGACTCCCAATAAACAAACCATCAACCATTTTGCATTGCCTGACCGCCAACGATGGGGTACCTGTCAAGTCGAGCGTTGGTCGTACCCCGTATCCAACACCCGTCCGAGGCTGTGTGTAATTGTTTTTACCGAGAATGACCAAAGATCTTAGACCAAAGCACTTATAACTTCCGAGAAGCAATTGGAGCTTAATTTAGATAATTTGTTGTCTTTTATTGTAGGAAGTAAATGGCTGATCGAACCGTAAGTGAAATTTTAACTATAAAAAGGAGTACAGCACAATGGGCCCCAC
>CM055403.1:36544034-36596323 GCA_029228625.1 Pseudolycoriella hygida | reverse complement strand
AATTTACATTAATTTATTTTGTTTCGTTTGTAAAAACTGTTTTTCCCACCTTGCATACGCACATAACGTTGTGTTACCCTTGCTTAAGGGGGGTCGCACTTGATTTGGTTAAGGACTATCTTAGTCTCAGAAAACAGTGTGTTAAGATAGGAAATGCCTCTAGTGAATATAATGAGATTGAACTTGGTGTCCCACAAGGTAGCGTGCTGGGACCGTTTTTATTGTTATTTCTTGTTTTCATTAATGATATGCATGCTCTGCCGTTAAAAGGCACTGTAAGCCTCTTCGCAGAAGATTCCTGTGTTCTGCTCCATCCTATCATTGACAATAAGATTTTCACTAATGTACAGGACCTTCTCCATGATCTGAAGATCATAAGCGAATTCCTTAAACTCAATAGGTTAGCCCTTAATTTGGATAAAACCAAGGTCATGCACCTTAGGAAGGGTAATAACATGCCAGAGGTTGGTGATCTCATCTTCGATGGTGTGACGATAAGCTCTGTGGAGAAGTTCAAATACCTGGGACTGCTAATTGATGCAAGACTCAGCTGGGTTCAACATATTTCACACTTGTGCGGAAAACTGGCTGTTTTGAGTGGAGTATTGTGTAAATTGAAGAAATTTGTGGCGAAGTGTGTTCTCCGGCTTATTCGAGAGCTATGAAAGCGATTACATCAGTTGGTAGCTCTCTTTATAACTTACTCCCTGTGTATGTTGCTTCTTCGAAGCCATGTGTCTTTCCTAGTAAATTGAAGGAATGTCTCCTAGCCCAACAATACCCGGGTTAATCCTGTTCGTGTGTTTCCTTTTTGCTCATTGTGCTCTTTCTTTCTTTCTACCTTTTCTCTTTTGAAATTTAATTTACCTTCTAATTGGTTTGAGAGCTTCTGAGTTATGTGTGAGAGAGAAATGGTGGAAGGACATTTCTCCGCCGCAAATACCGCACTTCGGGCGCTAATAACGGCAGAGGCGTTAATAACGCCCGCACTCCGGGCGCTAATAACGCCCGGGGTGTTATTAACGCCCGCACGCCGGGCGTTAATAACACCCAGCTGAATAATTGGCTAAACGCTACAAAATGGCGCTTTAATAAATAACTTTATTTATAGAGCATGTAACTAGAAGAAGTTGAAAATTTTCCTTATACAGAACGTCAATAGAAGGAGTTGAATAGAGGAAAATTTTAAAATGCGGTGAAGGTTTATTTTCCCACTTTTTGTGTAATAAGTTTTTTAAAAATGTTGATAGTTACAGCCTTATCCTTTTAGAGGTGTACAACGTGAAATATATAGATGACATTTGTACAGTGATTTCTAACAGCTTCAAAAAAACCATGATGCAGTTTTAAAGAGGAAAATCTTCCTTATACAGAATGTCAATAGAAGGAGTTGAGTAAGAGAAACATTTTTCTTATACAGAATGTCACTAGAAAGAGTTGACTAAGGGGAAAATACAGAACGTCACTGGAAAGGATTGATTAAGAGAATCATACAGAACGCCACTAAATGGAAGTATATTTTCTCCGCTCTTTTATTTTTAAAAAAGTTGTCAATTATTGCTGGGCGTTATTAACAACCGGCGTGCGGGCTTCCGATGGGCAAAATCGTGTCTGATGCTTTGAAATAGTCCTCATCGACAACACTCACATATGGCATAAGGCTCCCAAAAATGTTCACAAATCTTAAAAATCTTCATAAAATCTTTGAAATCTTAAGAAAATCTTTAAAATCTTGAGAAAATCTTTGAAATATCGAGAAAATCTTAAAATCTTGAGAAAATCTTTAAAATCTTGAGAAAATTTTTAAAATCTTTTGAAAAAGCCCGGATGCACCGGAAAAGCTTTAAAAATCATAAAAATCTTACAAAAAAAATCGTGGCACACGATTTTTGGGAGTCGCTTACCCCTCGCTCGCCTCTCTCCGGACACAAGTTTTAGTCTTCTTGGAATTTTCTCCTCTCGGATAATATAAAAAATGCAATGTATGCAATGTACGCCCATAAAAAAATGCGCAGCGCAATTATATTTACAGCGAATTGGCAGAAAAGCATTGGAGGTGAAGGTGGATGGAAAGTGGAAGTGCTGGATTGGAAAGGCAGAGCGCAGACAATAATTCTTTTGTTGTTTTTCGTCGCTTTTTTATGCGGTAAAGGTTATAAATGGCGTCAATAATATGAAACAAAATTAGAGCTAGTGCAAAAATATCACTATTTTCTCCCATATTTCCGACGCTGTCAAGAAAAGTGTTCTTAATTTATCATCATCATCAAACTTTATAGACCATTATTACCCTCCGGTGTGAGGTCTTTATGTCACAACCCCAGAATGGTGAACTATCGTCCTCCATGCCCTTCTATCGCCTGCCAAGGAGATGGTTTGTTCGCCCAGAGAAAGTCCCCTAACTTCTAAATCTGATTTAATTGAATCTATAACCCTTCTCCTTGGTCTACCCCTTGGCCTAACACCCGGGACCTGTGCACCCAAGATCCTTTTCGGTAACCTGTTATTACCCATCCTTTGAACGTGCCCAAACCAACGTAGACGACTGGCCCTTGCTTCCTCTTCCACTGACGCAATCCCTAAGTTTTCCCTAATGTCGTCGTTCCTGATATGAATATCCCACTGCTCCCTCCTATTAACTTTCGCTATATTCCTAAGAACCCTCATATCAGAAACCTCCAGGTCATGCACTAGATATCCGCAATCCACCCAACTCTCACTACCATACAGAATCGTCGGCCGGAATATTGACCTGTGAATAGCTAACTTCGTTACTTAATTCCTTCTTGTTGAACACGTGCGACCTCAACTGACTGGCCACCGCGTTTCCCATTTTCCTCCTTTCCTCAAATTCCCTAACCAACTTGCCATCCTCAGAAAAAATGGTTCCTAAGTACTTGAATTCAGAAACCTGCTCCAGCTCCTCCCCATTTAAATTGCAAGCTATCTCCTTCCGAGATTTGCCTATATGCATAACCTTAGTTTTCCCTACACTTATCTTCATCCCATACTCCTCACATGCAGCATTCAGGCAGTCAATCCCACCCTGTAACTCCGCGGTACTATATGCCAACAGAATCAAGTCATCCGCATAGGCCAGAATTTTCATTATTACCTCACCCACCTTGACATTTCCCTGCAAGTTCGCCTGCTTGATGATTTTGTCCATGAAAATTATGAACAGAAGCGGGGAAAGACAACAACCCTGACGTACGCCCTCTTTAACCTCGAAAGAGTCGCTAATTTCGCCGTCTATCCTTACCGCTGCCCTGCTTTCTGAGTAAATACTCTTAATGGCACGCAGTAAGCCCCCATTGATACCGTACTCGCTAAGAACCCCGAACAACTCCTGCCTTGGTACCCGGTCGAATGCCTTCTCCAAGTCGATGAAGCATAGATACAAGTCCCTGTTCTTTTCATAAAGCTTTTCGATAGTCTGCCTGAGGCAGAAAATCTGATCCTGACACCCCCTCAGAGGCCTGAAACCACCCTGAATCTCATCCAGTACACCTTCCACTATGTTCCTAACCCGGCCAACAAGTACACTCGCGTACACGTTACCTACCACGCTCAAGAGCGATATCCCCCTGTAATTACTGCAAACCTTACGGTTGCCCTTCTTATAAATTGGAGCAATAACACCGAAGCTCCAGTCAGCAGGTACCGTAGAAGACCTCATGGCCAAATTGAACATCCTACAAAGCCATTGGATCCCACCTGATCCGCTATATTTAATAAATTCTGTCCTAATTTCATCCACCCCTGCGGATTTTCCTGCCCTTAATCTGCCGACCTTCCGGGACACCTCATCCAGTGTAATTTCCTCCTCCACCTCTAAGCTAGGACCCGCCTCCCTCCCATTTTCTTCTACCAGATTGACAGATGTAAATAAATCCTGAAAGTAATCCCGCCAAGTCTTCAAGACTTCACCCTTATCTGTAATTAACTCGCCGCCTTTATCTAAAATGCTACTACATCCCCCTTTCACGCCACCGCGCCTAATGCCCTTAATCATCGACCAAAATTTCTTACCCCTGCCTCGACCTGCCTTTTCCAATTCCTCCCCAAACCTCTTCCCCTCCCTGCCCTTCGCTTCAATGACTAGATCCTTAATTTATGCGAAAAAATTTTCCTTATCACATGCGCCAGTAAAACTATTATTTCCCAACTACCATCGATGTCACATGTCCTCCTGCTTGTTGCTAGAAAGAAGAACAGCTAGCGAATTTTGTGTATAATTGAACGATGTTAGTTTTGTAGTGTGGTGTGTGTAGGACTCATTCTCCTGCTTCAGATATCTTAGAGTCACGTGCAAATGATTGGAAATGTTATTCAATAAGTTACGTAAACTGTCAATAACCTTATAACTACGCAAATGTTAATAAATATTACAGTTAATATCATCCTTAATTGTGGCTGAAATAATAACTCCCCGTTATTTATGCATCATAACCACCACCACCTATAGCTATATATAACACCCTTATCGAAAACGTCAATTAAATATTTACGTACGTTACCTAGATCCGCAATTTAATATGCTCCTGGCGGGCTTAATTTGGTATTTAATTTCTGTTTTGTGCTAACTGTATCTCGTCTATGTTCAGTTACAATAACGTCGGTACAAATTTGATATTTTAATCAAAACTGATGGGAATATCGTACTACACACTCTCTACTGAAACGTTTCCATTGGGATCAAATTTCGAAGAATATTTTTTTAATAACTCTGGATGTCTGCCTGCTTTCGATTCAGTTGCTGGGTAAGGTGAGCGCAAAAAATAAATTGTTGTTTATCACATTGAACCGTTGATGACTACCCATCTATTTACCTATATCTCCGCAACGTTACGTAGCGTTGAAAGCAATGTTTAATGATTTTCTCCTTTTTTTTATTTCTTTGCCGCATTACACAAAATAAAAACATTATTTTGGTTTATGAATGTGTTTTTGAAATAGAAATGCAGATATTTCGCGTGAATTTATATCATACAAAACGGGGTGCAAATAAATGAAAAACGAAAAAAGGGTATCTTCTGTGCACAAATAAAGAATTTCATTTGAATATTTTGAAGGTATAGTTGGTGTTTATGCGATACAATTTGGGCTGGGGTACTTTTTAATTATACATTGCGTTTAAATACGCAAGGGGTTCGTTCGCAACGTGGAAATTGTATTATAATTCGTGGAATAATTTGAAGTTAAAAAAAATGAATGAGATAGTATTTTCATGGCAAGGGGAGAAAATTAACTTTCCTAACAAGAAAAACAATGTGAACCAGAGCAGACAAAGTTGCCGGTTTTGGGGAATTCAGATTCCTTGCAATAGAGCCTTCGGAATGTTAGCAATCATCCCAGCATATCAGGAATTCTTTGATATATTTGCGAGTGCGCTCAGTGCGGTGATAAAATACGCTAGAAGAATTTATGGTACTATCGCGTAATCTCGCAAATTTTGCAATCTGAGTGAACTTGGTTGCAATCGTATTTCGTTATACATGGGGTGAAAATAATGAATTCCAACGAGAGCGAATTTTTGCGGCGAGAGCGAAGCGAGTTGGAATTCCAGTCTCACCCCAAGTGTAACACAAGGTCTATTCCGTTCAGAATTTAACGACGCTGTTAAATTTACCTCTTGGTTAAATTATTAAAGTTTGACAGATCGGAAAATATATGCATTGGAAAAAATTACAAAATTCAGTCGTTTCGGACCGAAAATATTCATGTGTGCAGCAAGATACAATCCACTTTGAAATTCTCGCATCAATTAACGCGAATTAATTTACCAAATAACTAGCCCAGAGGCTAGAATAGGTTTAACCATTTTATTAAGAATGAGTTCGTTTGATGTATTTTGGCACTTTAACCAATGGTTAGAATTGACTTCGCTGAACGGAATAAAGCTACAATATTTTTTGTGCTTGCGCGTGAGAAAACGACAAATTGTTCATTCAGTGTAATGTGGTAGCGGTGAGAAAATTACGACTTTCTCACCCAGCAAGAATATGTAACTTTCTCACCGCTTTTGCGGGGACAAAACACGGGTTTCTCACCGCAAGCACAAAAAATCAATTTTCGTTCATGACTTCGCTTACCTACCCTAATTTGCATAAGAAACTTGGTGCAAAAGAGACAAAAAACCTTGTGTGGACTTTAGTATAGATTTTCTTTTCTCTCTTTCGCACTAAGTTAAATTTGTGGCGTACTTTGTACAGCAGAGCCTATTTTTGGGAAACCGGTATACCGAATTTCACGAAATTTCCCGAAATTTCCAAAATTAAAAAAAAAAATTTGTTGATATGACGATCGGAAAAGACCATCAAAGTACTCATTTACTCACTAAAACAAGCTTAAACATATATTTTACCTGCGTTCCGTAAAAATAACGGCGATGAAGACGTCTAGTTTGTAATATGTCTTTTGCTTAGAAATTTGTAACTATTTCATCATAAAAATACTTCAAATCAATATTATTAGCTTTAATTGCTTATCTAAATGATGTTTTCTTGTAATAAAAGATATTGACTCGCTTCACTCTTCCAAAAATTGTCTGGTGTTTTCTTGAAATTTCCCGAAATTTCCTGAAATTCCAGAAATTTCCCGAAAATTTCATAAAATTAGGCTCTGTTGTACAGTCACAGAAAAGTAAAAACCAACAATTTTCTGATTTACCATTCAAATTTACCATACAAATCAGAAACTTGTCGGTTTTCACTTTTCTGTGACTGTACAGATCTCCCGCGTTTTATGCGGTATTTGATTTATGCGGATTCGGTTATATGCGGTCTTGATGGGTTCGAAATATGCGACGTAACTTCGGGTCAGGGGCATGACACTCTTTTGTTCCGATCTTTACAAGTAGTATTCAACGTGAAGTTAGCTGCAGTTGTGACCGAAGCTAACTTCATTGCAAACGAAGTCAGCTGATTTCATTCATAAATTTACCAAAATCAGCTGACTTCTTTGAAAAGTTCAAAAATCAGCTGATTTTCTTGCAATGAAGTTAGCTTCGGTTGCAACTGCAGCTAATTTCATGCTGAATATTACTGGCAAAGATCGAAACAAAAGACTGTCACACCCCTGCTTCGGGTATATATGCGCATTATGTGTTACCAGATGTGTGTTAAATTTTGACAAGAAAGACAACAATACAGTTTAAACGAAAAAGTAATTCTTAAATGCGCAATTGACGTGACCTTATAATTTATTTTGGATTTTTGCGGACGGGATTTGTGCACAGCCACTTTTCCTTGGAGCGTGAAATACTTTATAAACAGCCTCCAATGGATAGAAATGGTCGTGCAGTGGTCTAAAAATTGTATTTCTGTATCTGAAGAACAACATTCGGTACATTGACACGATTCAATTTTGGAATCTGTCGGATGGCGTACTAAAATTTCGCCTCTTCATCCTTCGGCCTGTAGATCTCATTCGCTGAAAAGTCTTTTAGCATGCCTCAGGAATAAAAGCGATATGTGACGAGTTGCAGAAAATAAACTGATAATTTTTGTAACGATATATGAAAACCAAAGAAGCGTGTTTAATAAACATATCCTGTGACAAAAATTCTCAATTTCATTACGAATTTTATAAATTTATGCAAAAAAATGGTTTGATAGAATTTCATATCTATAGAGACTACACACATTCAGACGTTATGACATAAAAACTCATTTGTTGTTACTACACATCGGGTAATACATTTTTAATGTCAAATGTTGATAACGGTATCAAGCTCGATTCGAGGATATGCGGCACGAAAACACCGCATAAAACGCGGGAAATCTGTAACAGTTTTCCTGAAAATCTCCGAAAGGTGCTGCAACGGTGTAGTTGGATAAAACGGAACGTAGGAACGCTCATATCACTGTTTTCTGAAGTCGATACAGCCTTACAATCTTCTAGAAAGTTTTTGGCCATATGCAATTTAGTGAGAAAAAATTTTAAAGTAATAATAATCGCGGTGTGTACTTAGTGAGATCCGAGTGTTCCCTACGTTACATTTCCCAATGGAACTACCCAACTGTAGTTTATTTCATGCACTAGATTGATCCTTCCTTGAATCTGAAGTACGCAGCCTTCAGAAAGTTGCAACAAGTGGAATATTATTATTTCGGCCGAGCAGCCGGGTGTCCAAAAAAGATGTTAAGAAATGTTAGAGCCAATAGGCAGTTCGTAACGAAAATAGATGGCAGCACATTCTATACACTTGACATTTGAAGCAGACCAATTTCTTTCAGATTTTTGACATTTAGGTCATGATATTGACGTTACGAGGATAATAGATGTCGCACCTTTCGTTGAGAATGTCCTATAGCGAGAACTTTATGGGAAAATAATTGTCAATTTGACACCAGTCTGCGTACTTTGTCATGGTTCGATGGCACAAAGGAGGCAGCCTGGTGTCCAAAGTTAAAGCATATCACTGTGACGGCATTCACGAATGCTTTACAACGCACCAAGTTTCATCTTGACACCAGGCTGACTTCTTGAGCTATGTTTATTTTAATGTAGATGGCAGCGGCAACCTGGTGTTGTAAGGCATTCGTCAATGGCGTCACAGTTATATGCTTCAATTTTTGCCAAGGTTCGTGGCTCAAGAGCACATAGAGGGCAGCCTGGTGTCAAATTGAAAAGTATTGCTCCGTAAAGTACTGGCTACTAGATTTAAATTGTCCATATATCATTTTTTGACACCAGCCTGCCTTCCCGTACTTGGCTACTATAGCATGACCTTATGCAAATTACGGCAGTTACGTGATGAATGTTTATGACTGCAACTGACTTCATAGCAAACGTTCATTTTCAACCAATTTCGCTTTGAGTGCAGAATTTGGCACTTTTTAACAACTACGTAACATTTCCGTCTACTGTAGGGGATTTTTCTATGACCTACATATTTGTTCTCGTTAAAAGAACAAAAACCTTTCTGACCAGAGCCTATTTTTGGGAAACCGGTTTCCGAATTTCCCGAAATTTCCTAAAAGACCATCGAAGTACTCATTTACTTACTAAAACATGCTTAAACATATATTTTACCTGCGTTCCGTTAAAATAACGGCGATGAAGACGTCTAGTTTGTAATATGTCTTTTGCTTAGAAATTTGTAACTACTTCATCATAAAAAATACTTCAAATCAATATTATTAGCTTTACTTGCTTTTCTAAATGATGTTTTGTTGTAACAAAAGTTATTGACTCGCTTCACTTTTCCAAAAATTTTCTGGTGTTTTCTTGAAATTCCCGAAAAATTCCCGAAATTTCCCAAAAATAGGCTCTGTTTCCGACTAAAGATTTGTCTGGTTATACATCATTTTGATATTCATTTTTGTTTTTAATTTTCTTTACATAAGGAACAAAAATTCGTTGCCCGCTGGTGAGTTTAAGGTGAGGGAAAATATGTCAGTTCCGCTCTTAGAAAATTTCCTATTCGATTTGCTTGAAAATTGTAAGAATTTGTTTTGAAACGGATCTTTGGAGGCTAGTGCTACTGGATAATAATCTGACCCTGCAAACAAATAAATGTATCTAGTATTGTATTAATGGCTCTGTTTTCTTAGCCTAACTCAATTGACTATCTTTGAACCTAATTTTGTTTATTCTTGTGCGAACATCTTCTTTTAATTACATTTCAAAGTAAATCAAACATTTAAAGTTAAGATGAATAGCGAAAACCATCGAAACATGTTCCAAAAATGAACGTGTTTTTACAAGCGGTAGAGGTGATCTGAAGAATAGACCTAAAATGGCCGATAACTAAAGACAGGTCTCCTACCTGGGAGGATGAATCAAAAGCAAAAAATATTCGTGTTACAGGCGCCTATAATCTTGCTTAATAGCATTTGTTTGCATTGCTTCTTCTCACACGAGCAATAGTCACAAAACTACTTTTCCCACCCTCTGACACGCACCTACTACATAGTCTCGAGCTTTGTAAAAAAGACGAATTTCACAAAACTTTCATAAAATTTATTTTCTATCCACAACGAATCGAATGGTTCCTTAGTGGTCTAAAGCTTTGATATCGTGTCCCAAACCTTAACGAACATTTCTTGATATCACTCAATCAAATCAAAACAGTCAATAGCTGATAAACGCACTAGAAAATGCACATTCTTACATAGGTAGCACTTTTTTCCTTATATTCTTTGATCAAATTTATTTAAACTTTGAACTCTTTGAAGCATTAAGTTTCTTCACGTTTGATGGTAACGTAAAAGAGGCAAAAAAATCAGAAAATTGAATCACGCAAAACCTTTTCATGACCTAGAAAAATGTTAAAAAATAAATCCAATTTCAATCGCAAAAAAAAAAACTGTCGAAAGTGGAATGAAAATTTGTTAAAATCAAAACTAGGAAATTATGGATTTTATCAGATTGGTGTGCATGCATTTACATTTTCTAGTTGCAAATATTCGTAAAACAAAAACAGCAATAGATGCAAATTGCACTTCGATTTGTTAGCAATATATTGGCAATCACCTAATGTTTATAGCAGTAACTAGAAAATATTCCCATTTCCATTTTCACACATCCGGTAGGAAGAGCCAAACAAAAAAACTACAGCACATAAATTTTCATCCTGAAGAGATTTTATCAGAAATATATGAAAACTTTTTATTTATTACACGTGGATGTAGACATACAGTTTAAAATCGCAGCCGCAGTGTGTACATTAAAAGAATTTCATGCATTTATGTGCACGATGGGTGTATTCAGATCGTAACCTAAACGAAGTGTGAGCGATTGTCTCTAAAAATTTCGAAGTATTAGATGTATATTTTATTTGTAACATTTGTAACAGTAGCATATTATGACAGTGTAGAGTTTCAATCAAGCCGAATTAATCAGAGCAGAGCCTCTCGGTATTCATCTATACTTTTTTACTATAATCACATGATTATACCACCCTAGTGATAATTTACCATTCATTTATTAACACAACTGTAAGGCAGACAGGTCCGGTCTACAAACGTTAAAAAAGCATGACATAAAAAAGTGCCAAACTTCTTTCTTATGTGACCAAATAAACCCGATGTGAGTAGTAGAAACGGATAATGTTTGCTGTGCTATTATACCCGTTAAGTTACGTTTCACACACACTCACTCTTATATGACACATGCGAACAGTTATGACTTACTTGCAGCTACTATGACAATAATACATTTTAATGCATAGCGAGCGGTATTGTTGTGTTACATTGACGGTTCATCGCCAATGTATACATAAAATAAATGCCACGAAATTGCACGAAGCTGTGTAAACTGCACGAAACCACTTATAAGATGCACGAAACCATGTAAATCTAGTTACTGTGTAATGTATGTAACGCTCTCATCGTACTAAACGAAAAACATGGCCGCTTTGTTGTTGTCAAAGCGAACGTGTGGTAAATATGTGAAATTTTTTGGTGTGTTTTCAACATACCGCTCGCTTATGCATTAAAATTTTGAACTGAATTGGCTATGATATGCAGTTGTAACACATCTGCGATTACGACACCTCGCCTTTGGCTCGGATATCGCAAACTTTCGCAGATGTGTTACAACTGAATTACATAGCCAATGCAGTTAATAACTATTAATTCATAGTGAGCGGTATAAAGTGTTGAGATGCTACATACCCCCCAAGTTGGGAGCTGAGGTTTCCGAGGCTCGCAAACTTTTGATTGAAGTATGACATCAAATTATTGTTTCTTCGATCTGACTCTCGTGTTGACTTTGTCTCAGGCGTAGATCTGATGATTGAGGTATTCTTCTTAGTTGTGATTGTGGGTTCGACCTCGGTTTCGTTCATAATTTTCTGCACATATTCTGAGCGAATTGTGTTTGGTGAAACAAGCTTGTTGCTGTGCTTGATAGAGTTACCAATCCATTTTTCCATGTTCCAGGATTAAAACATGTGCTTGACGCAAGTTGCGCTCTAGATTAGTACCAAAAACCTCCCAAAGAGACTGTCGTCGTTGTCTTGTGTATATTCCAGTCTGGGCATCTTTGAATGATCTAGTAGTTGGTAGTGCCAATATTGTTTTCACAATATTTTTGCCTCGTCAATGTTTAATGAATCTTTGAGATCAGTCATATGTTGAACTCTTCGGAATTGTGCATTGGTACTGTAACAAAAATTCTTATCTCCACAAAAATATAAACTTCAACTCGTATCTTTACTGACAATATTTAATTCAAAATTATGATCTTATCTCCACTTAAAATTAATTGCGCAACCCCTTATATCTAAAGTACCTTTATGTTGGGTGGTGAAAAACGACTTTGTTAAATTGACTTTTAATTTACCGTCCTGGTAACACGTGTCCACACAGATCAATGATTTTCCACAAAATCATGAAAAGACAAATTTCAATCCAACCTGTTTATGATCTTATTAGTAATTGCACACTTTACCGACGGACCATAGAAATGTCCGAAGGTGTAAATTATAATCACCTTGCTGCCCGCAAGCTTTATATCACCAAAAAACTTTACTTGAACACACTGTGCTTTAAACTAAAACAACCAGATTAATATGCTTCTCGTTACGATGTTTACTCCGAAGCGTTCTCAGGCCAAAAGTGCTTATCGAGCATGTAACTCGTACACTGAACGTAAATCGGAGCAAATTTGTCAAACGGTAAAGTTTCGTCGTCATGCGCTTAACACGCCACCACCGGCGTTTCTCAAATCCACCGGGTTAATTCAAAATCAAAACTTATTCTAGTGTTAGGTTTTTATAATTATTTATAAAATGTTAATGCCCGAGTTACATTAGTTACAGTACGCAAGGCGGTTTATCCAATTTAAAATATTCAGCACGGTAGACGGTTTATCTGAATATCTAGTGCAGCTACTTTTCTTTATGTGATAGTTGGTAAGAGCAACTATTGTTTCTTATGGTATTCGTATGTCTGTATACAAAGTACCTTTCAGTTCAGTTTTCGCGGGATCTGTTAGACCCTGAGTTTGAGTATAGGCGGGCATGGAAATAATGCGCGAACCTGCGAACGTCGTTACCTGGAAAATTTTGGGAAAAAATTATGGTTCGCAGGGAAATCGCCGAAGGTAATCATAGAGAAATAGTAGAGAAATGTGAATCAGCATAGTTGGGAAATTGATATTGATACGATAGGTAAGCAGATGTCGTTGGGAAATCGACATTTGTATAATAGGGATGTAGATATCGTTGGGAAGTGTAAATCGGTATAGTTGGAAAATTGATATTGATACCCCGATATCGATATGACTGACATCATGAAGAGGGTTAAAGAAATTTCACCACAGTTTCAATATAAACCTAAAGATCAAAAAGCTAGCAAGCAAATAGATGTAAAAATTGATTATCCGGAAAGATATTTGCAGCTAGATCTTTATAAAAAGCTCTTAGAAACGCCCAAGCTATATAAAGATATTGGGAACATTTTGCACTTGAGTTTAACAGCACTTTGTAGAACACATTGTGAGGCTATCGTCGAGGGAATCGGTAGCGTAATTACAAACGAAATAAAAGAGAGAGGTCGTCTCGATCCTAAAACTGTCGAGAGAGAAGCTTTGATTCGATGGTAGGGTCCTCAACCTTTTGGAATAAGTATTTATTCAAATTAAATAAGAGATAAGTAATTTTTAGAATATTTTTTTTTGAAAAAAATTGTGAAAAATGTACAAAAATGTTTGAAATAAAATATTTTTGAAAATATATACGAATTGGGATATTCGGAAAATTCCAGCTAAAATAGGGAAATCACAGTTGTAAACTTTAGGGAAATCGCAAGCTGAATTTTGGTTCCCGGGAAATTTTGACTCGGTTATCGGACAAAAAACATTATTTCCATGCCCGAGTATAGGTCTGGTGTGGTGGGGAAACGTTGATATACGTTAATCTTATTTGTACGAGTGCTCAGGAAAGAAATCCAATCGTCGCGTGGGTATCCGTAACAAAGTGGTGTACTGATAGGTGATCCAATTAGTCCCATTTGTTGTGTCGTACAAGTTTATGATGACGTCAAGTAAGTTTGCTTCCAACCGAAAACTGTGTTTCAAGGTTCCTACGAAACTCGTTAGACTCTAAGTTTCGTATGGGTTTCATGCGGTGGGGCAAGTCCTTGTTACAACTGAATAACATAGCTAATGCAGTTAATAACTATTATTACATACGCACCAGAGCCTCTTATTTGGGAATAAATTTCCAAAATTCACTAAACTTTCCCAAAATTTACCTAAAATGCCCAAAAATGCCCAAAATTTCCAAAAAAAAAATAAAAAATTTCCAAATAATAATTTAATAGTAAACTTTATGATGAAGGACATCTCTTTCCAGACAAGTTGAAAATTCGAAATTTTGAGCATAAAATAGGTGTAGAGCTTACAGGAGACGAGTGACCCACGCTACTTTCTAACGCCGGTTTTCAGGTCCAAATTCTTTCTAAGTTTTGATTGACAAGCCAAAATGGGCTTTTCTTGAAGATTTGACAGCCAAAATTGGCTTTTTTAAAGATGTGACATAGGAATCCGTCAAAAACAAATCTTTACTTCATCTTAATCTCGGAAACAACCCATCTTGGCGTCCCTATGTCCCTAAGACAAAATACGTAATTTACCAACACGTATTTCACTTTTGCTTCAATTTGTGTTAATTTTTTGTCAAAGAATGCCAGCCTATATTTATAGTATGTCATTGATCAATATCAATTCGCTTTAAAGAGAATTGCTGTGACTTGACATAACAATGAATAAGTAGAAATCAATCACATGACCACCAGCAAAAAAAGAAAATCGTAAAAATGAAATTAAATTCAAAGAAAGCAGCAATTATATTTGTCTGACCCGAACAGTTTTACAACATAAAGCGGCATCAATTTTCGCGCCTATGAAAGTCTCACAGAACTCCCCTTCACATTTTTTTTGTTTTCATTACCTACCCTAAGGCTAAATTAAAACGATTTTTTTGTTAAGCCAAAATAACTTTGTGTTTTTCAATTTCCTCTTGTCTTTTCTTCCTTAATATTTTTTTAAATTGGCAAAATCTTGAGCCTTCGTATAATGTGCTTATTTCAGATTTGTACACATTTTTCAACATCATTATTTTCAAGTGCATCAAATATACTACTGAGATTTAATATCTCTACACATCCCGTTCATATAAGTAATGTAGAACCTTCGCTTCGCACACACATGAGGATGAGTTTTAAAGTAGTGGGTCTTTTTGCTGTGCCCACTAGTTTTGTCAGTACAGTCATAAACTTTGAAAAGTTAGTCGATGGGGGGATGGAGGAGAACATTTCAATCTTGGAGAGCTTTGTTAAAGCTTATAGAATGTGAAAGCAACAAGCGAAAACTGCTTAGTCTCCGTTTTCTGATTGTAAAAGTATACGGAAAAAATTGGGTTGCACCCCACGCACCTCCTAATTACGGACATCTTATCAATATTTTCCTTTTTTTAAATCCTCACTCATAGAAGCTAAAGTACCGTTTCTAAGAATTGTTCAGTCATTTATATTGTCATTACTTGCCGATAGCCTACGCATTTTCTGTATATTTCAATTGAAGCTTGAAATGAAATATCTAAGCGAGCTAAAGTCTTCTTCGCAATACTTTGAAGTACTTCAAAAGGCCAATTTGTTCATATTATATTTGTTGAATAGCCGTAGAGACATACGTTTCTTTAATTCCCAATAACTTTCAATAAAATTATACCAATTTACTCGACATCGGTTTACATCATAATAAGCTTAAGGTATGCATATTCATCCTAACTTATTTTCCTGAAATTCGCTTGTTAAAGCATAACTCGATTGGTTTGAATGAATGTATAAGCTTATTTTGTTTAAATAATGAAGCGTATAACAGCCAGCCCCTTGCTCATATTACAATTCATATAATCGGATTTTCGACCATGAAATTGGCGAAAGGTAACGAAACGCCTGTCTTCATAACAAAAATTTAGAAAACCTTTTGGTTACGCAGGTCCCGTACGAAATCAAACGAACTTTAGACGTTTGGCCTATTAGCTATTTCGGTACTAGTATCGAAATAGAGTTCGCTAGATACAAGTCAAATAGTTAGCGTTACTCACATGTGCCTTCGCAGTTTTGGGTTCAAATTTTAGTTAACGCTAAAATTTTATTGTTCAAAAATATACTAGTGTACAGCGACGCATAAGTGCTATCAAGTTCTATCCCCACCTCATAAAGTCAAAGTTAAATATAAGTCATAAGTTAGTTCCTTTTGTAACACACACGAAGTAACACATAAAACAATAAAGTGCTTGTCATTACAACAGAATTTTATTTCGATCCTCAACATTTATTTCGAAATGAAATGGTAAAAGCCCGAAATGTTGGAATATCAATTTGATATGATCACAGCTGCCCACAATATTGTTCTACAATCTAGTGTTCAACGTTTTGTATAAACTTATTCTGAATTAAATTGTCCTTTTGATAAGACGTGTTTGTCTCTAAATTATTTCCTTCGGCACTTTGGAAGCTTCCCAAATCCTGGAAAAGCAACAGAAAGAATTCTTATTACAGGAGATTTCAATCGCTATTCAGAGAGGCAATGCGGCTTGCATCTTAGCAACATTAGGGAATAGTAGAATAGATGAATTTTATTAATTGTAATTTGTTGTTGAAAAGATCGTTTTTTACAGGGTGCGCCAATTTAATTTTTTATTTTAATTTTTGTATTTTAAAGTGTAGTCAGCGCAACCTACTTTGACGGGTCTGTACTTCAACACACACAAAAAAATTTCTCTGAAAGAAAACTTACGAAAATTTTAATTTTGGTCTCACTCTTTCAAAATTAACCTCTCGAATTATTTTGCAAAATGCTTCTAAATTTATTTTTCTCGTAAAGATGATTTATTACCTTTGCAACGATACCTCATAAGACGAATTTGATGGAGAAATGAGTGCGACCTCAATTGGCTGGGTACCGGTTTCCCATTTTCCTCCTTTCCTCAAATTCCCTACTAACTTGCCATCCTCTGAAAAAATTATTCTTTAGTATTTGAGTTTAGAAACCTGCTCCAGCTCCTCCCCATCAAACTGCAAGCAATCCTCTTCCGAGATTTGCCGACATGTATAACCTTAGTTTTCCCCACACTTATCTTCATCCCGTACTTCTTATATGCGGCATTCAGGCAGTAAATCCTGTAAATTACTGGAATTATCTGCCAGTATTCGCATAGGCGAGTATTTTCATTATTTCATTATTAACTCACCCACCTCAGTTTTTCCCTGTAAGTTGGCCTTTTTGATAATTTTGTCCATGAAAATTAGAAACAGAAGTGGGGAGAGACAACAACACTAACGAACGCCCTCATTAACCAAGAAATATATGGAACGTTTGCATTTTGACATCTTTGACACAAAACATTATTCTGAACAAAAAATTGTTTTACAGTATGCTTCTAAAATGCAAGAAATTTTTATAAAAAGTTACAAAGTTACAAAGTACGACCAGCACTTGAAAGCCGCCAAAAATTTGGCTGAGGCCATTTGGCCATATGGGCTGACCGGGCATCGACCGGTGGCCCCAGCTAGAAATTGCATTTACGGGTTTCCGTAAAAATGCCGTAAATGACATCTGCAGGACACAGCATATAAATTATTGCACCATTTTAATACGACCATCTTCAGTTTAGTATTATATTGATCGACCGCCCGCTGGTGTTAATAGACCGCCGATTGGTATTAACCGACCGCCGGTTGGTTTTAATCGACCGCCGGTTGATTTTAATCGACCGCCGGTTTGTGTTAATAGACCACCGGTTGGTGTTAATAGACCGCCGGTTGATGCTAATAGACCGCCGGTTGGAGTTAACAGACTGCCGGTTGGAGTTAACAGACCGCTGGTTGGTTATAATCGACCGCCTGTTGGTTTTAACCGCCACCAGTTGGTTTTAATAGACCGCCGCGCCGGTTGGTATTAATAGACCGCCGGTTGGTATAAATAGACCGCCGGTTGGTATTAATCGACCGCCGATTGATTTTAATCGACCGCCGATTGGTTTTAATCAACCGCCGGCTGGTTTGGTTTTTATTTACTTGCCTGCTTGGACATTGTTTGTTCCTGGGTACATGAGCCGACGACGAATACTGTAATTCTTCGAGTCTCAACAAACAGTTTCCTAGCAGCCAAGTACCACGTAACTCTACATGCCGATGCAATCTGAGCACAATTATCACGAAAACTACAACACGATAATGACACCCTTGCATGTAACAAAATTCTTAGATTGACGCCCCTCAGTCGGCTCGCCCGGTGCGCCCTACGGTTGCCAGTGCGGGCCTGTACTTTCAGTAAGTAAATTACAAAAAATCTTAAAAGCATTCGTTTCCCCGCACTGAGCCACTTGTTCAGCTCGCTGGAAGAAAATTTAACCTTTTACTTGTTGGCAGAAAGCCAGATTAGGAGGGAGCCTATTTCATTATTCAAAAAAATGTTTAGGTGTATTTTGTAGTGTAGTGAATTTACCCAAAAAAAATTAGAAAATCTCCAAATATTGATAAGCTGCGGAAAGTAAGCTTTAAGTCATCAAAGATTAGGTATCTCGTAATTCGGAAATTCCTTAAAAAATCGACGCAGTTGAGCAAACAATTGTCGTGGAAAGGTGAATATGACCCGGTTTGGGTCGACTCTGGCGATCCTAATCCTAGACACCGAAATACTGATTATGATTTGTTAAAAGGTATAGTTGAACAACGTCAATTATTTTATTCGGTGATTTGGCATATAAACATCATATTCCGAGGTGCACATTTCCTTTCTTTCAAACGTTACCGTAAAACCACTACCTTGGTATTTCGTACGAGACTAAAAGGTTTGAAAGGAAAAAATATCTTTTTAACAAACCGGTAGAAATGCGAAATGAGAATGTTTGTCTCCATCTCTAAAAAAGATAACATTCGATATCGGTTTTTCATCTTTAATAATGAACTCTCTCATAAATATGTATAAAAAATTTTCAATGAAAAAGAGCGAGGAAAAGACTTTAGAAAAAGAACATCCAAAGGAAAAAAATATGTTAAACATGTGTATAACAAAATCGATTACCTTCAGCAATATCAAATTTTTATTTTTCAACCCGTTACAACTTATTTATATGAAAAACACACCATAACCCATAAATTTCATAAAAATTCAAATACACATTTGAATAAAAATAGAAAAACATAAATCTTTGGATTTTATCGACTGGCTAAAATATATTGTAAAAGTTTTCACACATCACATTTTTTGAGATTTTCATTTTTTTCTAAATATTTTATTTTCTCATTTTTATCTTTTTTTATTCGCATCCATATAGGTTACAATCCACCATCCCATAATAATAATAATTTTACAGTATTTACTGTCTTGACATAATTTATCTGGAAGCATAAATTTTTTAACACGTCCATCATGAGCACAATCTGTGTCGTGTTTGTGCTTGTAAAATTTCATAAAACACAAGGAAAAAGTCGGAAAAGGTAGTTATGAAACTTTGATGTCATTGATGTGATTTGAGAACAGCATACAGTAAGACATCAAATCTCTTTAAAAAAAATAGAAAAATGGCTTTAAAAGGAATGTCAAATTTTAACAGCAGTGTATTACAGCTGTAGCCATGTATGGTTATTATTACACACTGGCGGTGCGAGCTAAAAGTAGCCAGACATGGATTTATTGATAACATATATTTTAAACATGTTTAAAAATGCTAAATTTGATTTTCCAAAGATGGCTCACATTGTAGAATTGATGTAAAATTGATGTAAGGGAACATCCATAAATTACGTACGCTTTTTTCAGAGTTATCATCAGATTTAAATCAACAATAACTTGGAAAATATTCACTTTTGAGACGTCAAATGAATGACCGACCCCCCATACTACCCCCCTAAATGGGGGGTCGGCCATACATTTGATGTCTCAAAAGTAAATATTTTTCAAGGTATTGTTGATTTAAATCTGATGACAGTACTGAAAAAAGCGTACGTAATTTATGGATTGTCCCTAAAAATGATATGTTAGTGATGTTAATCTGATTCATGGATGCAAGTGAGACGTCCTGATACCAATGCAGCATCAGTGCATCACGAATACATAATACTAACTGGTGAGTTGTAAAGTGATATATCGTTGATGAAATCTGGATGTAATGGTGATGTATTAACAGTTACGTCATCAATAATACATCTTTTTACATCTGTATTACATCTTTTGTACATCAAATTTTGTACTTTGTACCTAATTGATTTTACCAAAACATCAATAACGGAACAGATCAGATACATATATCTGTTTTGTTCCAGCTTAATCTGAAAAATTTTCAACCTGAATCTGATATGAAAATTTTATTCTTCATCTGAATTCGATCTGATTTTTTTTTGACCTAAATTTAACAGATCTCAATTTGATCTGAAATCTGAGAGATATCTGAATGTTATCTGGATATAACTTAAACAATTTATTGTGCTCGGAATTATAATACAGGTAGGGAAATTTTGTCTGATGAAGTGAGGAGTGTGTGAGATGATGTAGCAAATGTGTGGGATGAAGTGGAAAGTGTGTGAGATGATGTAGCAAATGTGTGGGGTGCAATGGAAAGTGTGTGAGATGATGTTGGAAGTGTGTGGGACCAGCGACACTCACTTCTGAGTATCTGGGTCTTATGAGTTTTGATACGTCTTAATGCAGTATTAATGCAGTCTTAAGACTCATTAAGATACAGAAGTGAGTATCACAGGGTATGTGATGAAGTGGAAAGTGTGTGGGATGGAGTGGAAAGTGTAAAAAGTTTGTGGAATGATGTGAAAAGTGTTTGAAGTGAAGTAAAAACACATCCCACTTTATCCCACACACTCCTACTACATCTCACACACTCTTACTTCATCCCACACACTCCTACTTCATCCCAAACACTTTCCCACTTCATTTCCCACACTTCCAACTTCATCCCACACATTTCCCACTTCATGCCACGCACTACCCACTTCATCCCACACATTTCCCACTTCATCCCACACACTTCCCACTTCATCCCACACACTTCCCACTTCATCCCACACACTTACCACTTCATCCCACACACTTATCACTTACAATCTGAAAACAAAATCTGATCTGATCTGAATCTGAAAAGTAAATATATGAAATGTTCAGATCAGATAATTATTTACAGTAATCTGAACTGATGTGAACATTCAGATTTTCCTTTTTTCAGATTCACATCAGATAAAAACCATCTGTTCCGAACCCTATCAATAACCATTAGAGTGGTTTTTTTGCAAGTTGTCGAAAAATGTTATTTAAGGCCCATAACTTGTGTGCTAAAATATAGTCTACATTTAGGCGCTCAAATATTATATTTTCGCTGATATCCGTGGACAAAGATGCGGTTTCAAAAAAGTAAGTCAGCATTTCCCTTCCTAAATGTGTTGCCTTTTAAGAGGAACTAAACTTATTTTTTGGGATTGAACCTTGTCTCAGAACGACGAGTTTTTGTGCAAATTTGTACGATTTTTTCGCCGTTCTCAGAGTAGGTAGGATCCCAAAAAATAAGTTTAGTTGCTATTAAAAGGCAACATATTTAGGAAGGGAAATGCTGACTTACTTTTTTGAAATTGCGTCTTTAGCCACTGATATCAGCGAAAATATAATATTTGAGCGCCTAAAGGTAGACTATATTTTAGCATACAAGTTATGGGCCTTAAAGTAGTCACAAAATATTGTATGGGTGAGAAAAGCTCAACTTATTTTTTTCAGAATTTTTGACTTGACTTTGGACTCAGCTTTTCTCACCCATACAATATTTTGTGACTAGTTTAAATGGAACTTTCGACAAAAAAAATGTTCATACAAAAAAATACCACTCTAATGACTATTACCCATTACGTACTAATACAAAAAATAACGACGTAAAATGCTACACTATAGTGGTGTATAGGAGGAACGATCAAATTAAATTTTAATTTAAATTAAAAAACCTCATTAATCACCAAAAGCAAAGCTATCATCCTTTAGAATATGTTTACATTTCATTCAACAAAAATCCCTACCCCTTCACCGAAACTGCGTCCTGATACTATCTCGAAAACATTGCTTCTGTTTGAAATAAAATAACAAAAGCAGCTCCGTATCAGATTCACTTCCGAGTCGTTACATAACTATGCACATCAACCTTCATCATCACCTTTCCAAAAATAATGAATTTGACATGGAAGGAGAGGATTTTTTTTTAATTTATAACAATATGAAATCCTTGGAAAATGCGCATGAAATTGAAATTTCATGAAAAGCAGACCACTCAACATAATTTCCATACATAAGCTTCCACCCGAGCTGTCGGGATGGGAATTTCCAATTTTTTTGTTACATTTTCGTTGTGTACACATAAGGAATTTATATTACACATGACGGGATTTTTGTTATTTTAATAACGAACGCAAATCGCACACCGTACCAGTTGTTTTCTAGTGCCGGACATCAATCATTCTTTATAACATAGGTCGGCAGTTAACTTTCAATTTCATCTGCAAACATTCACTCATTTTTTTTTCGCAAATTTGACAACACTTCATCAAATTGTGTATCGTTTCTCTTGGTTAATAGCAAATTTAAACGGACAGAATATGCTATTAGATCTGGCCATGCGCACTGTTCAGTTTTTGGTTGTCGACTGAGACCACGAGATATCGAAAGTTTATTTAGAGAGCATTCACATGGGACGTCTGCATTTAGGGCGGGGGAGGAGTGTCATCAAATACAGACGAGATCGGCTACGGCTTGACAAAAACATATGTCATGTTTGTCTATACGCTCAATTTCAAAAGGTGACGAACTCACTACAAAATGAATTAGAAATTCACTGGGAACTTGAGCTATAAAATAATAAAAATAAATAATAAATTCAATTTTTCAAAAAAGTCGTCAACAGCATCTGTTATCAAGCAAAATGCATTAAATTTTGCACCTTCGAACTACAGAATTTATGGAGATTTATGGTATTTATTAGGGAGTGAGCGCTTCCTCACCCCACAATTGGAAAAACTAAAGAAAGAAAAAGATAAAACCATTCTTCATGTTCTTTTGATCCGCGTAGCAACGATATGATTTAATGCATAAAGGGGCGAGTTGTACCTGTGAGAGTTGCACAATAGTGATTAATGCACATGTTGCGAAATGAGAGTGTTTGTTGTCTTATGACATGACATGGATTTATCGAAGGAGCAGAGCCAAATTATTATTTAAATGAATAAAAACGCTTTTATTTTGATTTCACTGGTGTAAATTTTATTAAAAATTGAAAATCATATTTTAATCAAAATAACGAACGTTTGTATACATTTCGGAAGATCTACCTTCCATCATCAGCAATACAAGACAAGCAGAGCCCCAACTTTGTGTTCCACACGATTTTTAATAGAATAATACATTTTTCATTAAAAAAACTTAAAATTACATCGTGTGAAAAAAAAAACACCGCAGTTTGTGGGTGGCATCATGATGATGACGGACAACTTTGGGTTCTCTATATATTTCAATTTGTTTAACGTAAGGATCGGAGTGGGACGACCTATACCTGACCCACAGTTTTAGCGGGTCGACCTTAGTTTTAGAACGCACAGAAAAACGATTTCTGTGACTTCCGTAACTGTGAGTCAGGTGTGGGTCAGGTGTGGAGCGACCCTCTAAAACTGTGGGTCGACCCACTCCGGTCCTTAGTTTAGAAACAAAAATTCAAAATTCGTTCACATTTATCATCACCATCAAACTTTATAGACCGTTTATACCTTTCGGTATGGGGTCTTTACGTTGCAACCCGGTGATCGTGGACTACCTCTCTCCATACCCTCCTATCCCCTGCCAATGGTTTGTTCGCTTAGTGAAGGTTCCCTAGCTTCTAAACCTGATTTAATTGAGTCTAGAAACCTTCTCCCTGGCATACCCCTAGCCTGAACGACTGGGACCTGCGCATTCAATATCCTCTCTGCGAGCCTGCTACTAGTCATCCTTTGATCGTGCTCGTACTATCTCTGACGACTAACCCTTGCCGCCTCTTCCACCGACGTAGCTCCTAAATTTTCCCATTTCCCTGATGTCGTCGTTTCTGATATGATTATCCCACTGCTCTCTTCTACTAACCTTTGCTATACTCCTAAGAACGCTCGTATCAGAAACTATCCGCAGTCCACCCAACTTTCACTACCACATAAAATCGTTGGTCTGAAGATTGCTTTGTGAATAGCTAACTTTGTGCCGCTACTAGATTCCTTCTTGTTAAAAACATATGACCTCAACTGACTTGTTACTGCGTTTCCCATTTTCCTACTTTCCTCAAATCATCAAGTCATCCGCATAGGTCAGGATTTTCATAACTACTTCCCCAACTTCCACATTCCCCTGCAAATTGGCCTGCTTGATGATTTTGTCCATGAAAATTATGAACAGAAGAGGAGAGAGACAACAACCCTGACGAACCTTCCCATCCACCTCGAAAGCCTCAATAGTATCATCATCTATTCTCACCGAAGCCTTGCTCCTTGACTAAATGCTTTTATATCATTCGTGTAGACAATTAGCCATTTACATACCTGAAAGTAAGGGTATAATGACCATATTATAGTCTAGTTTCATACAAACTGAGAGGTATATAATAGGCATATTATGGTCGACACGACTATAATTTTTATTATAATCCGACTATAATTTTCGATTCGACTATAATTTTCATTATAGTCCGACTATGATAGCATGACGTCAAATCTCAAAGGAAATCAAAAAATGACGAATTATATGCCCAAATGAAATAAACTATCGTATTAACCAAGGGATAAATAGCTTGATTATAGTCTCGGTACGTGAATATTCCTCGGGGTACTTCACCTCGACTTTAATCGCGCCATTATATCCCTTGGTTAATAGTATACTATTATTACCTTGGCGCCTATAATAAGCCAATGGAACGTTTGAATTTTCGCAAACAATTTATAAAAGATGTAAAACATTCTTCTGAGTAAAAAATTGTTCTACGATATGCCTCGAAAATGCACCGATTTTTTTATAAGCTTTCCCAGGCAGCCGCCTGAATAAATTTGTAAACTGAACGACGGAATATTTCTGACTTTTGAATTGTCCGAAATATTTTTTTGATTGTAATTGTCTAGGGATTTACATTTCTAGCCAAAAACTATCTCAAACATAAGTAAATTCATTGTGGCTACAAATGGCCTCAGCCAAATTTTTGGCGGTTTTCAAGTGCTAGTTAAGTGCTGGTGGTATTTTGTAAACAAAATAATTTTTATAAAAATTTCTGTGCATTTTAGAGGCATACTGGAGAACAATTTTTTGTTCAGAATAATGTTTTGCGTCAAAGTTGTCAAAATGCGAACGTTCCATTATAGCACTCAAAATCGCTGAAAATATAGACCTATTATAGTCAATTTCAATACTTCAACGCAGGATCATAATAACGTTATTATGATCCGCTCGACTATAATCAGCCACAATAGCGGTCGACTACGACCATAATCAGCGCTATTACAGTCGACAACGACCATAATCGACGATATTATAGTCGAGTCGAATTATACAAACTGCAAAAGGATACAACTTTTGGCTAGAGCTGAAGGAAAAGATGATAGTTCAAATAACAAAAAGAATTTTGACTTAATAGTGATGAGTGTGATGCAATGGATCAAAACAATTAAGAAAAATGGCACATTTTCGAAAAAATTCGTTTGATGAATTAGTGAATGACTACAACACAATGCAAAGATGTCTCCTTGCTCTAAGGGCGCATTCACAAATGACATCACGCTTGCTATAAAAATAATATCCATAAAAAGGTTATAACTCATGCAGTACAGCAAATTTGGTTTATAGGACTCTGGCTACCCCCCCCCCAAACAGGTGGTGTGTTTGGGGGGTAGCCGGAATACTATAAACAAAATGTCTGACCAGTTTGGAGTTATGAACTTTGTGGATTTTATAGCAAGTGTGACGTCATTTATGAACAGCACCTAAGCCAGACAATATCTTTTACAGCGTAAGCAGCTTCTCTCAATCACAACGATTTGAATAATCTAATTGTTCAATATGAAGCGAAAAATTTTGAGGACTTTTCATTTCTTCTTTAAATGAAGCGCCTAAGGCTAAATTTTTGACTGCTTTACTTAACTTGTTCTTTAGGTTAATCGGTTTTGCTTAATCTCCGAAATATTTTTAACTTGTAGAGCACGAATTTCAGTAATTCTCCCTCTTACACAAATGTAAACGTTTGGTGAAGTCATTCATAATAATATCAACGGACGTTTGTTTTAAAAGGATATAAAGGAGTTTTGTGTCTACAATATAATATATGACTACAAACATGAGAACAACAATTCAATTGCTACAATCTGTTAACTAAATCATTAAAGTCCTATTATGATTAATTGTGCAACAAACACATAAACTTTCCCTCAAAAAATATTATGTCTGCATTTCCAAAGGTTCGTTGTACTTTGGACCATATCTGGTCAAATATTCATGAGTTTAGGCTAATCATATATGTTGTCGGGTAAGCATGTATGGCACATTCCCATATATGTGAAAGGAAATTATGGTCAGAAACTACTTAATTATGTATAAGTGTATGGTGTGTGTTTATGTTTTGGGTGTTCTGTAAAACCATTTAGATTATACTTTACACAAGTGTACCGCTCTACTACAATGCCCTGGAATATATAATATTAAACTTGTGGAATTAAAAGGAAATCCGTTTAATAAGGTTAGATATTTGCTTATTCTTACGGATTTGAATTAAGTGGTTGGCAAACATTTTTATGTATTTTTGTTCATTCAAAACGTTTGTACTTTGTTTTTAAATAAAACATAAATGCTTTGTGTTTGTTGAGTTTAACAAAAAAAAAACCCAAACATGATTTGCAAATAGGGTCAAGCGCATACAAATACAGCATAACAGCACAACAGATATTTGTATTAAAATTTGTTTCTTTTACATAAGTTTATGTCTGAAATGGTGGAGCTTTTCTGTCGTTCTGCATCTTTTTTTTCACATTTTCCGTAACGTTTCAGAAAATATTTTTAAATCTTCAAAAGTTTTCTTTGATCCGAAGTTTGAGTGGTATCGACAGAAATGGAATTGTGCGGTTGAATTTATTCTTTTTTAGCCGTTGTTTCCGGTGCGATATTCTCTTGAATGTATAGTAGTAAGTTGACACTGTCTGTAATTTTTGTGAATATAAATGTAAAATAAATTTTATTCGTCAGCATTGGATGAATCTGGTGATCAGATGCTGTCCTGTCGGATTACATTGCTGTAAAATATAAGTAAATGAGAAAAGCAGTGGTTCAATAAAAAATGTTTTATCTTTTACCGTAAAACCATCTAACTTTGTCTATGTACCTAAATTTGACCGCTTATTTGAAGACTATAATTTCTAAGTCACACCCATTTATACCTAAAATTGTGATGCGTATGCTAAAAATTACTTACAAACGCGTCTTCAATTATGGGAACGCTAACGCCATCAATGAAACTTGACCAAGTATTTTACTTGACAGAGATATTAGATTGCATACGGTACTTTCATTCTCATGTATTGTATCAGTTTTTGGATCCGTACGAAGTACAAAGGTTTACTACAAACAATTTTATTGTAACATGGGGTAGATCCGGGTGGGAGTTGGAGGATACATTTATTATCGTCTGTATATGACGAATCCGCAATAAAATAAATGTCCGTCCGTCCGTCTTTTTTTCCAAACGGCTCAACCGATCACCCTGGTCTTTCTTCCCTTGAAATGTACATCTATCCTATGATTCAAGTTCGAAGATGAGCAAAATCGGCCAAGTAGTTCCGGAGATATGGTCGAAGAAGCGGAGGTCGAACATGAAATTTTCGAGTGTCGGTGAAACTTTTTCGCAAATATCTCAGCAAGTGTAGCACGGAAATTGTTAATTTTGGTTTCAAATGAAAGAACATTATCTCACGAAATTTTTGTGGGAATCGGGTCAGGAGTCTGGGCACTGGGACCAATGAAATGGACGAAATTGAGTTTCTTGGCCATATACGAAAGCAGTTTTTCGTCTATATTTCCTTAACTGTGCAATAAGGAGATTTACTGTCAAAGACAAAGTTGTAGAGAATAAAATTTTAGATCATACATGTTTCAGGTTTTTAGGGAAAAACTGCCCAATTCTGAGATATGCCCACTTCTGGAATTAGGAGGGATGACACATATTTCTAGAACTGTAAGAGTAAGAAAGTTGCTTTCCAAAACAAACTTGTGCAGAATAAAATTGTAGAGAACACGTGTTTGGGGTTTTTAGGGAAAAATGGCCAAATCCTGGGATATGAACACTTCTAGAATTGGTAGGGATGACCTATATCTCTAGAACTATGAGAGATAGACAGTTGCTTCCAATGGCAAAGTTGTAGAAAATAAAATTTTAGGGAACACGTGTCTCAGGGTTTTGGGTAAAAATGTCCCAATCATAGGATTTGATCAATTCTAAAATTGGGAGGGGTGACCCCTATCTCTAGAACTATGAGAGGTAGAAAGTTGCTTCCAAAGGCAAAGTTGTAGAGAATAAAATTTTAGAGAACAACGTGCTTTAGGGTTTTGAGTAAAAATGTCCCAATCCTGGGATATTACCACTTCTAGAATTGGGAAGGATGACACACATCTCTTTAACTTTGAGTGTAAAAAATTTGCTTCTAAAGGCAAAGTTGTAGAGAATAAAATTTTAGAGAATACGTGTTTCAGAGTTTTAAGGAAAAATGGCCAAATACTGGGATTCCAAAATTGGGAGGGATAGCTCAAAAATAGCTCAAAATAGCAAAATAGCAGACGAAAATCCCAAAAGAATCATCCTCAAAATATTTGAAAATTTTAGAGTAAGGATGCCTAATGTGGAACACCAAAAAGAGTAGTATAAGGACTTTTTTTTACTGTTACAAAATCCAGAGTTAAGTTATTTTAAACGCAATATTGAACTGTTATATACAGCCATTTATTTCGGCCATTATAAAAATGAGTTCCTAATGTAGAACACCATGGTCCCTAATGTGGAACATAAGGTGTAAATGAAAACTTTGTAAAGGAATGTATGTATTAAATAACACATTAGATGAATAAAACGGGAGATATTAAGCCATACAAACTTGTCTGATCGCGTTCTGAAAGGCTTCTCAGCACAGTTAAATGCAACAACAGAAAACATGTCTTTCCATGTTAGAAATCAATCAATCAATCAATTTATTTATTATCTAGAACGACAATGAACCGAATCCCCCCGGAAGCTACATATCTCGATTTCAATGATCGCGAAAGTATTCAAAACACGCCTCATTGAATCCAGCAAACGACCCTAAGCGCTTAATACTTACTGGAATCGAATTATAGTCCGAGACGGCTCTAACAAAGTATGAACGATTGTACTGCAAAGACGAGTGATTAGGGATTATAAAAATATCGTTCCTTGATGAGTTTCTCATTCAAGCAGAGTTTCTCACAGAGTTTCTACAGAGTTTCTCATTCAAGCAAGCAGGCGTCTTCGTCTTTGAAAAACTATGCAACAAAGCACAGCGGCCATACCGAAGATATGTCATGAGCGGGCAACCGAAAACGTTATTCATGTACTTACTAATCCTGTCATAACGTCTGAGCCCATACACAAAGCGCACACATGCCGTGAAAGCTTTCTCTAAAGATTTAACATCAGCAGCACTAAGGGTTGTTATATACGTCGCACATTATGTTAAAACGTAGGTTACATTTTCATAAACTTGTAGTTGAGTTGGGGCAAGGGGTAAGGACCTCGTGTATGGTATTAATCGACGCAGGAATAACAGCAGTTTATGGCAAAAATATTTTTTTTTTTCTGAATACTCGGATCGTTCCAGAAGCTGCTCCAACTTCAAAAAATTATGAATTTTTATGAAAGAAGCGTAAGCAATCTGTTTGATTTTTTCATTTGATAAACATACATCAGGTTCTTTGCATCTTATGTTCGATTTGAGCCATTTTTAAGGCTAACCAATTTTAGGTACTTACTTCGAAGATTCCTTAAAGGTTTTTTTCGAATCTTCAAGGACTCTTAAGGAAGTGAAGAGCTTCCATCGGGATTTTTAAACTTTTTGTTTGATTTAGGGCATTTTTGAGGTGAGTAAATGTGAGTTCCTAACTTCGAAAGATTCTTTGAAGGATTTCTTCCGAATCTTCAAGGGATCTCAAGGAGCTAGTGAGCTTCCATCAAGATTTTTACACTTTTTGTTTAATTTAAGGCATTTGTGAGGTGAGTTAAAGTGAGTTCCTAACTTCGAAAGATTCTTTGAAGGTTTTCTTCCGAATCTTCAAGGGATCTAAAGGATTTGGAGAATTTCCATCAAGATTTTTACATTTTTTGTTTGATTTAGGGCGTTTGCGAGGTGGGTGAACGTGAGTTCCTAACTTCGAAAGATTTTTTGAGGGTTTCCGTCCGGATCCTCAAGGGATATCAAGGAGTTGGTGAGCTTCCATCAAGATTTTTACACTTTTTGTTTGATGTAGGGCATTTGTGAGGTGAGTGAATGCGAGTTCCTAACTTCGAAAGACTCTTTGAAGGCTTCCGTCCAGATTCTCAACGGATATCAAGAAGTTGGTGAGCTTCCATCAAGATTTTCACACTTTTTGTTTAATTTAAGGCATTTTTGAAGTGAGTCAATGTTGGTTCCTAACTTCGAAAGATTCTTCGAAGGTTTTCGTCCGAATCTTAAAGGGATCGCAAGGACTTAGTGAGCTTCCATCAAGATTTTTACACTTTTTGTTTGATTTAGGGCATTTGCGAAGTGAGTGAATGGGAGTTCCTAACTTCGAGATATTCTTTGAAGGAATATCAAGGAGTTAGTGAGTTTCCATCAAGATTTTTACACTTTTTGTTTGATTTAGGGCATTTGTGAGGTGGGTGACTGTGAGTTCCTAACTTCGCAAGATTCTTTGAAGGTTTCCGTTCAGATCCTCAAGGGATATCAAGGAGTTACAAAGCTTCCATCAAGATTTTCATACTTTTTGTTTGATTTAGGGCATTTTGAGGTGAGTAAGTGTGACTAACTTCGAACGATTCTTTGAAGGGTATCTTCCGATTCTTCAAGGGATCTCAAGGATTGGGTGAGCTTTTATCTAGATCTTTACACTTCTCGCTTGATTTAGGACATTTTTGAGCTGAGTAAATGTGAGTTCATATCTTTGGAAAATTCTTTCAAATTCTTCACATTATTTACATTATTTCGTTGTTTTCCCTGTATCACGATTTTTCAATAGAAACCTCATCTGGGATATTTTTGGAGAGAAATAATACAGTCAAGAGATTTCGGTAATTAACACATTTCTGATATTTACTCCACTTGTGTTTGTTTTCTCTGTTTTCATTTGTTACGTGTACGTCAATATCAAGTGAGATCAAGTCAAATGAGGAACACTTCTCTGCTGAACTTGTCATGACTTGTCGTGTTTGCTGTGTACATTAAATAATGAAGAAAATATAAAATATGTATATTCCCGAAACTCTCTCAACTGTAGTAGAAAATTTTAAACAATAATATAACGAAAAAAGTTGTTTTCGACTAATTATATTACAAACAAATCTGTACAATTCTATTTAATTACGATGTACAAAAAAGTCGTTTTATAAATTTTAATTTAATAGAAATCAATTCAAATTCAATAATTTATCGATAATATTGTAATTATTAGAGTTGAACTGGGTACAGCATACTAATCAATTAATTGATAATTATTTTCTGCGTGCCAAAACATATATCTTTCGTTCTGTGGTACTGCTATCTTTGTATATTTTTTTCATTAATTAATTTTCTTAAATTATGCATGTTCATTTTTATAAAAATTTCAATAAATTACTATAGTTTAAATTAAGAACAAAGTATGGAAACCGAATTTGAATTTTTGTTAAATTGCTTTTTAAAGAAAGTTAAAAAATTAGTTTTATGCACCCAAATAAAATCAATTAAAATCACATGACATGAAAAAAATGACATGACATTTTTATGAAAATTTAAGTTAAAAAAGAAAATTGCTTTGACGAAATTTACAAAAAAAAATAAAATTTTTACCAAAACGTAAAATTTGGAACAAATGAAACTTTAGTAAATTGTAAGAATTAAAATTTTGCAAAAAAAATTTTTTGAAAGTTTAAATTAAGAAATCAAAAACTAAGACTATTTTTTAGAAAAAATCAAAACATTGTTAAATTATATTTTTCAAAAAAGTAAAATTTGCGGTAAAACAAAATTACAAAACAAAGAAAGTTTCGTACCACACCGAATTTTGGCAAAAAATAAGAAAGCTAGTCACTAGTATTCTGAAAATATTCTACATGACTAACATAACAAAGTTGAAAAAGCGAGAAAGAAGTGAAAATTTTGAAAATATTTACAATATGAATTTAATGAAATCGGAAAAAAATAATGCACTGACTTTCAACCGAGCCAACACTAAAATTCATCATTTATTCCAAATATAGTAACAAATTCTGAAGGAAGCTCTTCCTTATGGAATTTGCATCTTTTTTCCAAATTCACCATTGAAATAAGAGGGTCAGACATATCAACAGCCCGATTGAATACATCTTTTAGTCGGTTGGCTCGGCTGTTTTGTCTAGCATGATGGACACTATTCTTTCTATAATATTTATGCATGGACTCGGCTGAGTCTTCCGCGAAATAGGCCAAACTGAAAGGAAAGTTTCGTGCGATATCAGCTCCATGCCGAAGCATTTTATGGACAGATGGATTCATTTTTGCCCACGGGTACAATTTAAAAAATAATTTATAAGTTTCTGTACAGTATTTTCCCAACGTTTCCAAATTCAAGCCTTGCTTTTGTTTAAACGCTAATACAATGTATGATAAACGTTTTACCAGATCTGCGTTGATTCCAAGTACGTTCGCGACTTTCAATGGATCCTTGAAACACGTCCTCGCGGTGTTACCGTTCAGTGAAGTTCCACTTCCGTGTTTGACTTCACCAACTCTAATAGAGAAAGCATGCCATAACTTCTTTTTTACAGCTGCAAATTTTTTTTTAAAAGCACCTGCAAATTAAACGTGATTTTTTTAGATTCAATCATTTTAGTATGTCGAATTGGAGTGATCTAGCTTCAGGTGGTTGAAAACTTCGTCACTTACAGAAAAGTAACGAACGCAAGAGTTTTTCGACCCGTACGAAGTACGCGTCTCATGCGTTTAATACCACGTTTATTACATTGCGAATCTGAATCCTTGAGTGAAGGGAAAACTTTTTTTGTTGCCTAGAGATACCAAATCAGCGAAAAGAAGTGTGAGTATGTCTGTCTGCCCGTTCGTCTGTCTGTCTGTCCGTCCGTCTGTGGATACGATATCTTGAGTAAATGTTCACCGATTTTCAAACAAAATTTTTTGCTTGAAGGAGGTCACAAATGTTAGTTTAAATTCGAAGATGAGCAAAATCGGTCGAATAATTCAGGAGATATGATCGAAAGAGTGTCCAAAAACGTGGCTTTTCGAGGATCGGTGAAACTTTTTCGCAAATATCTCGGCAAATACAACATGGAAACTGTTTATTTTGGTGTTCAAATGAAATCATTTCATCTAATAATGTTGACAAAAATTTTTGTGGAAGCTTTTCCTTGAATATTTGGCTAAGCATGGAATAAAGAGACTTGTGTCCAAAGAAAAAGTTGTAGAGAATTAAATTTTAGCGAAAACGTGTCTCAGGGTGTCCCTATCCTTGGATGTAAGCACTTCTAGAATCAGGAGGGATGACTCATATCTCTAGAACTATGGCAGTTAGAAAGTTGCTTCCATAGGCAATGTTGTTGTAGAGAATCAAGTTTTGGATAACACAATTTCAGGGCTTTAGGGAAAAATGACCTAATACCGGAATTGCCGTACTTCGGCAGGGTTTTCGACATTACCTTGGGTAATTTATGTGGGTCGAATTCTGATAGTTTTAAAAACTCTGCAACAATTTGCAATTCTGATACATTCGCGGCTCTTTGTCTGTTCTGAAGCGTACGAGTCCCCTTATGTTTCATTTTTCTGTTCTCTTCAGTTGAATGAAAGGAATGACAAGTTGTTCCCATGTCTATAATTTTTTTAAGTTAATGCTTCAGTTAAATGTAAAGTTTGTCCACTTTCTATAAAAATCGAGTGTAGCGGATGCAACCTTTTTTTATTTTTGTAAAATTAATGCTTCAGTTCAATTAAATGCTTCACTGTTCTTACAGGAAGGAAATGTAGACAACTCGAGAGGGACAAATTAACAAATGATTGACTACACGCTCTCATTTTTTGGGAATCTAGGATACATAACTTCCACATGCGTAACTTTACTCCATAATTTCTTGTTACAGTCATGGAAACTTAATCAAATATTAAGAGGTTAAGAACTCTACAAAAAGCGTTCTGCTATTTCAAAAAGTTACTTTAAAAAATTGAATATAAATAAGAAATTGTCTGCTTACGTTTCATATCCTTTTCAATTCTCCACTCCTTGAAAGTTCGTCGGCTTGATAATTTTAGCAGCAACTCGAGCGTCTTAATTTCGCAATGGAGATTTGCGATTCCATGCAACAAATTGCCAGGAGGGACTGTTGAATTCCAATCCTCATCTTCATTAAAGCGATTCATTAACACGTAGCACACAGGGCACCGGGTTGTTGCAGAGTTTCCTAAAACTGCATTGAGGCATTTGCCGTCGATCATTGAAAGGTATAGATCAAATCTGACAGAAGCTCTTTTCCCGTTCGGCAAAGAAAAGGTGTATGGTCGCAAATTGCTAATTTCTTTTCGCAAACGGCTGTCCTCAGCTCTGATTGAATACTCATCTTCTTTCTCAATGGCAATTCGCAGAGGTCTGCAGAATCTGACACTTTGTGGAGTCGGATTCATCCACATATTCTTCCCGGTTTCAGTTTTAAGTCCACATAGAATAAAAGTCGACGCAAACAGAGACAATTCTGACGTTGTTAGGGTTTCATTTTCCGGATCTTCAAATTTCTGGTGTGGGTTGATGAAACCAGAACTGCTATCAAACCCATAAGCACATATTAAAACTAAGTTGTTTAAATCTTCTGGTAGCCAGTCGATTCCCACAGCGGTAACGAGTCTCTCGGCACTTTTATTTAACATTATTTGAAATGGAACTTGAACACATGTCTCTGTTTCCTCGGTGTATACAGATGGCCGACATTCCTTCTTAACTTTGGACAACTTATAATACGATGGATAAATGGGTGCTCCGTGTTGAGTAGTATCTTCAACGAGCGCATCCCATGTAATCTTCGAGTAATCATGATCCATGAAAAAGGCGAAAGCGGTTTCCAGTTTGTGAACATTGACTTGAGAATGTGTATTTTCAGTTGATTCCACCTCTACATAATTTCGCTTTCTCTTTGAGATACTCACAGCTCTTTCTAAGGCCTCATGATCGAATTTCTCTGCCAAATCGTGCAATCGTCTATTCAGTGTAGAATAGGACAAATTCGTCAAGTCTGTCTTTACCGGCCTTCCCGGATTTGTCATAGACGCGGTTCCAGCCATTGACTTTTTCTTCGGTCGCCCTCTCGGCTTCTTTGGCTTACTCGACATTATAAGCAACAATTGTTTATATGTATTTTTACCTCTCACTTGTTTAACTGTAAATTCGTAATTTTCGACTCGGAACAATTGCGCAAAATTCTAACTTATTATCCAACTAGTGGCTTCGACAGGTCCAACGAAATGATTTCAACAACAATTTACCGCAATTATTCATAATTTACTATTGATTTATAACTACCGAAATAGCACCACCGATTTTATAAAAGTAAAGAATGCACGTGTCAAATAAAGTAAATGATTTGGCAATTACAACAATCGCTTACTTCGGTGATAATTTTGAATTGCGTAAATATTTAACAAAAGAGTAGCGGCCGGAGTACATTTTTGTACATTATTTCTGATTATTTCAATTACTTGTAAACCATCTTTACTATTTTTTGGATTACTTTATGATTTTTATTACAGTTAAATTATACTTTGTAATTCGTAATTAAATAAAAATATACAGACTTTTGTGTAATATTGTAAAATTTGTAAAATTGTTGTGTCGAAAACACCAAGTTTCGTTATATTGTTGTTTAAAATTCTCTACTATTAATTCCGGCCAAAAATGTCCCTGATGAGGATTTTAATGAAAAATTATGATACAAGGTAAACAACTAAATAACGTAAATAATATGAAGGAAATCAAGCGGGAAGTGTAAAAATCTTGATAAAAGCGAACCCAATCCTTGAGATTCCTTGAAGATTCGCGAAGCCTTTCAAAGAATCGTTCGAAGTTAGGAACTCCCACGTACTCACCTAAAAATGCCCTAAATCAAACAAAAAGTGTAAAAAGCTTGTTAGAAGCTCACCAACTCCTTGATATCACTTGAATATTCGGGTGGAAACCTTAAAAGAATCTTTCGAAGTTAGGAACTCACATTCACTCACCTCACAAATGCCCTAAATCAAACAAAAAGTGTAAAAATCTTGATGGAAGCTTACCAAGTCCTTGCGATCCCTTGAAGATTCGGACGAAAACCTTCGAAGAATCTTTCGAAGTTAGGAACCAACATTGACTCACCTCAAAAATGCCTTAAATTAAACAAAATGTGTAAAAATCTTGATGGAAGCTCACCAACTCCTTGATATCCGTTGAGGATCCGGACGGAAGCCTTCAAAGAGTCTTTCGAAGTTAGGAACTCGCATTCACTCACCTCACAAATGCCCTACATCAAACAAAAAGTGTAAAAATCTTGATGGAAGCTCACCAACTCCTTGATATCCCTTGAGGATCCGGACGGAAACCCTCAAAGAATCTTTTGAAGTTAGGAACTCACGTTCACCAACCTCGCAAACGCCCTAAATCAAACAAAAAGTGTAAAAATCTTGATGGAAGTTCTCCAAATCCTTTAGATCCCTTGAAGATTCGGAAGAAAACCTTCAAAGAATCTTTCGAAGTTAGGAACTCACTTTAACTCCCCTCACAAATGCCCTAAATCAAACAAAAAGTGTAAAAATCTTGATGGAAGCTCACTAGCTCCTTGAGATCCCTTGAAGATTCGGAAGAAATCCTTCAAAGAATCTTTCGAAGTTAGGAACTCACATTTACTCACCTCAAAAATGCCCTAAATCAAACAAAAAGTTTAAAAATCCCGATGGAAGCTCTTCACTTCCTTAAGAGTCCTTGAAGATTCGAAAAAAACCTTTAAGGAATCTTCGAAGTAAGTACCTAAAATTGGTTAGCCTTAAAAATGGCTCAAATCGAACATAAGATGCAAAGAACCTGATGTATGTTTATCAAATGAAAAAATCAAACAGATTGCTTACGCTTCTTTCATAAAAATTCATAATTTTTTGAAGTTGGAGCAGCTTCTGGAACGATCCGAGTATTCAGAAAAAAAAAATATTTTTGCCATAAACTGCTGTTATTCCTGCGTCGATTAATACCATACACGAGGTCCTTACCCCTTGCCCCAACTCAACTACAAGTTTATGAAAATGTAACCTACGTTTTAACATAATGTGCGTCGACCCAGTACGGAGCCTTGTGGAATGCCAGTTGCAATTCGCCGAAGCTCCGACGTGTAGTTGCCAACAAAAACACTCTGAAACCGGTCCGAAAGCTAGTTGCCAGAGGAGGAAAAATCAAACCGTGTAGATTATTTTTGTAGCAACTTCGCAAGCCTTCGAGAAAATCTTTCTTTTATAAAAAATTAGGTCTCTACTGATTCAGACAAGCCATAAATCATCCTTTTTTTTCAATTGCTAAGTATGACACAGCTATTTGACTTAAACTGATGTGTTCTTTGTAATTTTAGTTGAATAAAGACATGAAAAAATGGTGTTCCACTTTAGGGACACTCGTCTTGTTTCAGAAATAATTTATATTTCTAGGCCAATTCTTTATAAATCTAGAAGTAGTCACTGAGAATAAAAGCCAGACAACTGTAAGGTGTTTCTATCATTTGAAACGTTTCTATTTTGGCTTTGATGTGAAAATTTCCAATAAAAAATTTAAAAAAAAATTTTTGAAAATGACCAAAAATATGAATTTTACCAGATTACCAGAACTCCTCTCAGAGTTTCTACAATGGTCTTTAGGAACTAGGATAACAATTTTGAAGTGCTCAATTCTAAGTTGAACATCAAATTTCTGAGATTTAGCACCTGTTCCACATCAGGCACCCTTACTCTACCTGTGTTGGGTGATTTTGCTTCCAAGTAATTTGATATACCCCGAATTACTTAACAAAGCGGTATATCTTGATGATAAATATTTGAGTGGTCACAGATAAAATTTTTTTGTCTTTTTTGTCTTTGGTAAAAATTGTTGGCCTCCTCACGAACGGAGAAGGCGAATCTCGCACCAAGAACTCAAGAGAAAATTGTTTACTATGCAACATTATTACATCCATGTGATGGAAAACTAACGAATATTAAATGCACCAAATGCGTAAAGTCCATAGATAGCAATTTAGAAGGGTGATGCTATCAATTTGTTTATTTATAATTTAGTAAGGTAAGGCATACTGTGGGCTGTCGAAAAGATTTAAAATTAAACACTCAATGACTTATTAACATACCCTTTCGGATATCTGAAGTATTTCACTCCACTCAAGCTGATCCTAATAAATCAATTGATCCAATAATGAAAATTTACCGTGCTGATATTAATATGTCCTCTGAGACTCTTAACAAAGATCCTACTAAATTCCTATAATGGCCCAATATAGCATTAAACATACACACTTCGTAACATATTTACTATGAGCCTAATTTCCCTCTATGGACTCTATGGACATAACGGAATAATTCATATTTATGTAGGTCTAGTTTGGCATCGTTTCTAACCCCTTATACAAAGCATAAAACACACAATCGAAACAACATTTATCCGCTTTCCAGGATGAAACTGAATGTGTGCAAAGTTATACGTTGTACAGCAAAAGTGGTAATAACCATAGTCTTCCGCATCCACATTACACATACAAATTCATCCTGATTGTTATTCTTTGCGTAAATAAAATTTTTATGTGTTTCCTTGAATATAAAATATCTGTTTTCCGTATTGTGTAAAAAAATCAAATTCTTAAAGTGCACAAAACATATACACACGCCGAAGAAGAAAAAAAAAGATTCTGTTTAACCCAACCATTGTATCATTTTTTTCCTATCATCCTCTTTATTAGCATAATTTTCTGTTGAAGCAAAAAAAAGAACAGCAAAAAATCAAATAATTTTAACCCGTAGGGTGATTCATCACCCCGTATCGATTTAACCAACAAAAGTATAATGGAAGCAGAGGGGATAATATCGACATTACGGTACATAGTCTGGTCTCAGCTGCAATTTTCACAATCTTTGTTTATTGCTGAATCTTGTAGAACAGAGCACAAGGAGGGAGTCCCGCAGCTTAAAGGTGGCAAAATACTCCATGCTGTGAGCAGAAAATAACTCCATAGAGATCAAGGGTCTGCAATATGATTTCTTTGGAACAGTTTGAGCTTTCGTTGTCGCGTTTTGCAGATCTATTATAGGTGTCACCGGGTCTATGACATTGTTGTACAAATCGAAATTTTTCGAGATTCTTTATTGCTCAAAAATATAACAACATCAGTGAGAAGGAGGGGTTGGGCTTTCATTGAAAGAACCATAGTAAACAAGATGGCGTTCTTCTTGAAGACCTCCCTTTCCTACAAGGAATCTGTCTAGAGCCGCAGGTCCCATTTTGAGTACTGTTGGAGGTTTGACCACATGACTTCCTCGAGCCCTAAGCCTCAGTGAGGAAAACTTCGGGCATTCGCATATAACCTGAACACCCGTTTCCTCACTAGGGCCACAGGTACAGTTGGAATAGTTAAAGGTTCCCATTTTTGCCAGGTGCTTGCTCAGTCCGCAAGGCCCGGTGATCGCACCCCTTCTCCAATCAGACCGTCAAAGTACAGTTTTACATTGTGTTTTTTTGGCATCTGAGACCAGACTAACGTAGATATTTTTTTCGCTTTTTTTTGTTTGCTACTGCCACTATCTATCACAAACACTTCAGCCATGGGTTTAGGAAAAATGTTTTTTAACGTTAACTCGTTCGCTATTTTTACTCGAAAATGCTAAAAGCGTAATCCGTTGTTTGATGAAGATGTTAAACTATAGCAAACATCAATTTCCAAAATAGGCAATGCATGTTTCATTTATGCAGTAAATTGTGAGGTGAATGCGTGCGTCAATGCTTTGCTAAAAAAATTCGACGGCCACTTTTTTCTGATTTTTCTGATTGCAACAACATGTGGTTGCAACCCGAAATTTAGTTTTCTTATAGATTTTCATAAGCGATATAGGACTCATCAACAAGTGTCACAAACAACTAAGAAAATTTTACTTTGAAAGGTAGAGCTTGTAGTTGTTCTGTAAAAAGCAAAAACTTCACCCCAGGGGGAATTTTATGTTGCGTCTTCTGGACTTTGTTAATGTGCTTTCTCGAATTTTCGCAACACTTGTCATTTAGCCGTAAAAACAGCCTATCAAAATCGAACGTATTTTGTGGAATTGTTTCTATACGATTGAACGTGTAATGGAGCGTCAAAACTGTGATAAAAAATGTTTAAATGCATTCTGCCGTAATTTGCATAAGAGACTTAGTGATGACATTTTAAGAGAGAATTTCGTGTATTTTCTCTCCCAAAATGACGTCACTAAGTTTCTTATGCGAGTTACGGCAGCATTTTTATACCCCTGAAATGAAACCCCAGATGAACAAATTTGCCATGTTCTCATCAGTGCCAAACAAAAAATATTTCACCCCTGTGGGTGAAAAGAATATTTTAAAGAGAAAATACGATATTTTGAAAGAAAGTATTATATCGAAACTTTTCGATACGCTTTGGGCATATTGTTAGCTTTTGTTTACGAACCTTTACTTTTCTCTTCTTGTCTTAGAAGTAACTATTTTACTTACGACACTGAAAATGTACAGCAGTAGCGGAACAAGGTTTTAAGCGCCACAGTGTGATTGAAAAGGCTGCGCCCACGCTCATTGTCTTTGTAAGATACTTTTTGCGAAAAGCTTTATCAAAGTGGGAAGCGACTTCTAAAAATCCTGGTACAAGACATTCGAAATTATTCTCAAAAATCTTAAAAAATCTGAATTGGTCAAAATTGTTCCAACCTTAGACCCGTACGGAGAAAAAAGCTCTTCGAAGAGGGGTATATTGTTTTTACCACGACGTTTGTAACCAGTATTTCGACACGGGAGTAAAGGGGAGCATCGACCATGGTCCTTAGATGACTAATCAGCAATAAAAAATACGATAACTCGAGTAAAACTCAACTGATTTTCTTAAACTTTTTTTTCCCCCATTAGGGCACTAAAAACGAGTCTCTGCTAGGGCCTACGTGTTTTTTGTACATTACTCGAGTAAATCTTTTCCGATTTTCATAAATATTGTTTTAATCGACAGGTCTAATGAAATCCCAACAATTTGTAGAAGAAACTTTTTTGAGATGAGACCCTTGGGCTTAACTAGGGCACTAAAAGCGAG
Organism: Pseudolycoriella hygida; assembly: GCA_029228625.1. Lineage (NCBI taxonomy): Eukaryota > Metazoa > Arthropoda > Insecta > Diptera > Sciaridae > Pseudolycoriella > Pseudolycoriella hygida. Next base: position 36,554,742 of record CM055403.1, on the reverse strand, counting down.
TCTCTGTTAGGGCCCTAATTTTTTTTGTATATAACTCGAGTAAATCTCTTCCGATTTTCAAAAAAAAATTTTTAATCGAAAGGTCTAGGAATGTCTCTCATTTTACAGAAGAAATTTTTTTGATTAGAATTTGTTTACATAAATCGGGTGAACCCACTGAGGAAAATGTATATGTTATAATATACGCCGCCGACGTATTTTATCCACCGTGCACGTATTAAGAAAACGTTCGTTGCGTATAGCATACTACACAATACTTAAATAAGTTTGATAATACATTCACCGCGTATATTATACGACGGTGGCGTATATTATACGTCGGTGGCGTATATTATACGTCGGTGGCGTATATTATACGTCGGTGGCGTATATTATACGTCGGTGGCGTATATTATACGTCGGTGGCGTATATTATACGTCGGTGGCGTATATTATACGTCGGTGGCGTATATTATACGTCGGTGGCGTATATTATACGTCGGTGGCGTATATTATACGTCGGTGGCGTATATTATACGTCGTATTATACGTCGGTGGCGTGTATTATACGTCGGTGACGTGTATTATAAACACAATTTCTACGTCGCTTTTAGATATTTTCCTCAGTGTCCTAACCGATTTTGTTGATTTTTTTCTATTTGAGAGGTAACCGAGTACCGAATTATATTCACAGGCCCGGTGCCTTTTTTGCTATGTTGCAGAACAAATTGAGGGATACATTTTTGTCTATGGAAGTATGTGTCCGAGACATTTCCTTATGACCCTAGATCGGTCCTAAGGTCGGCCCTAGCCCAAAAATTGGTTTTTTGCTAATATTGTAGAGAAAATTGAGGTGAAATTTTTTTTTTTGCAAATTGGATGTCAATTTTGTGCTTTCGGGAGGGTTTTTTTTACACTGTTGCTTCGGACGGGTTTTTCAATAATGCCCTCTCGGCAATTTCCAATACAATTTAATGTGGATGAAAGGCAATATTTACTTAGGTACGTTCCAGTCTTCTCGTAACATCAACTCTGTTTGTGTTGGGCTTTTATAGTTTTAAACTGGGTTATTGAGCGAATATAAAAAATTTATTAAAATTATTTCTTCTTTTAAACTTTAAAACGACCTGTTTTCTCTGATTTCTAATAAGCAAATGAATTTATGTACCGGTCTACCGAAACAGAGACGAGCGATATAAACAAACCATGCACACGTCTATAATTGAGTTTATTGCATACGCGCACTGTTTCCCCTTAAAAATTATTACTCTAGTGACTACAATAGTATATTATAATCAAGTAATTATAGTCGAGTTTGGTAAAAGTTCGAGGGGCGTCAGCCCCGAGAAATTTTACCCACCGAGACTATAATTACGCGATTGTTCCCTTTGTATTATACGATAGTTTATCAAATTTGAGCCTATAATTGCCAATTATGCACAAAAAAAATAAGAACAAAACTAACATAAATCAAAAATTTCGTATAAAAATATTCATCGAATTTGTTGCAAAAAATGTCGTCTAGATTGATTTTTCGATTTAGTATGCGGTTGTCATAACGACACACGTTTTATTCTCATTTTTTAAAGAACCGGGTTAAAATAGCGTCATTACAACCCTACTTTTAACAAGAAAGTCGACTATAATAGGCCGATTATAGCCCTATTATTAGGGTAATAATTGGCTTATTATAGGCTCGAATGTGATAAATAGAAATTATTATTCTGTGACAATGACATTCTTCTTTCCACTATGTTTGTTTTTCCGTTTTCGCTTATGTAATAAAGCATCGTATTGACATTTGAGGGGAAATCTAGGCAAGCATCAATATTCCCCTAAAATGTCAATAAAATACTATTACGCATAACATAACACATAACCATACTTACATTACACATTGCATGCACATTTCGGGAACGGGCAAAATCGCCCACCGTATTTTCGTACCAAAAACGATAATATCGTGTCAGCGGACGATAATATTATGTCAGCGGACGATAATATCGTCACAGGAACGATAATATCGTGACAGCGGGTGATAATATCGTTTCAAGAATGATAATATCATGCCACCGAATGATAATATAGCTGATAATATCGTGTCAGTGGACGATAATATCGTCACAGGAATGATAATATCGTGCCAGGGGACGATAATATCGTGTCAGTGGACGATAATATCGTGCCAGGGGACGATAATATCGTGCCAGGGGACGATAATATCGTGCCAGGGGACGATAATATCGTGCCAGGGGACGATAATATCGTGCCAGGGGACTCTAATATCGTGCCAGGGGACGATAATATCGTTGACCATGGGGACGATAAATTCGTGCCAGGGGCCGATATATCGTGCCAGGGACGATAATATCGTGGCCAGGGGGGACGATAATATCGAGCCAGGGACGATAATTATCGTGCCAGGGTACGATAATATCGTGCCAGGGGACGATAATATCGTGCCAGGGGACGATAATATCGTGCCAGGGGACGATAATATCGTGCCAGGGGACGATAATATCGTGCCAGGGGACGATAATATCGTGCCAGAGGACGATAATATCGCGCCACCGGAGGATAATATCGTCACAGTAACGATAACATCGTGCCACCGGAGGATAATGTCGTTCCAAGAATGATAAAATCGTACCACTTTAGGATAATATCGTCTCGAGAACGATATTACCATACCATGGGGCGATATTATCGTCACGTGAACGATATTATCATTTCGGGCGAAAATGCGTTGTTTCATACACATCAAATGCGCAAAAGTTAGCTTTTACCAATAATTAGTTATCACTAACTTTTGGGCATTTGATGTGTATTTTATGTGCATGAAATGTGCATGCAATGTGTAGGGTAAGTAAGGGTTATGTATTGTGTATGTTATGCGTATAACTCAATTATAGAAGTGCACATGGTTTGGATATAAAGCAAACCGGACAACTTAAACTCTACCAATGCGTAACAACTGATAAATGACCGTTGGATGGTAATACTTCAAACAGTTTACCACATCTATTCTAATACGATCGGGTCCCTTGCATATGATTTTCAAATATTTCTCTCATCACCTACAAGAATCTCTGCGAAATTCTCGAAAGCAAAGGGAAAATAGTGGAAAATTGTTGAAAAATCTTCATGTTTTCAAAATTCTGGTTCTCTAAAAACTTTTCCGACATCATGAAATCCGAATGATTTCTGGTCCATTTTTCCGTGATCTTTTTCTAAGTTGTTGCTTTGAACAAATCTGCTTCACATTCTTCTATGTACGATTCGTTGCGACACCAAATTCACAACTACCCAAATTATGAAGCCTGGGTGTGCCTCAGGAACATTACTTTCATGAAGAAAAATCCTATACAGAGTTTTTCCCCACCAGGATTGAACCCGGATATTCTTGGTGGAAAGCTAGTACGTTATCACTGACCTAACCCGTTCCACTAGAACTTCAAGGCAAATAAAGCAGTTTTTTAAGAATTTTTTATGAGTATCACAAAGTTTCAACTTTCTACTCTATTTCACATCTGTCGATAAAAAACGAGCTACGGGCTATCACCACTTACTAGTCAAGTACTATCAAGTATGTCCTGAGGCTGGTGGTACAAAATTAAGTTACTGGATTGAGGTTGAGAATTTTGATTGCAAGTTGTTCAAAGTTTGTAACTCTCGCATATTACCCACCGTCTCTTGCCAGCGCCATCTAGTTTTCATAACTCTGGCACGTGAAACGAATTTTCAAATCATCAAAACAACAACTTACGTGCGAAGGCAGTGGGTGTACGTAATCTACTGTTACAATTTCCGAATATTGTGTATTCGTTATCTTAAGCACTTTATCATGCACCTCTTTTCATATTCACAAATTAGTAAACCAAAAATAAAAAAAAATATAAATAAATAACGATATTTATGAATAATAATTTCTCTTTTGTAATTATTACGACAGGTACATACACGGCATTTTATCTGGTCGCCTAGATATGTTATCACAACAGAGGCGTATTATATATGATAAAACATTGTTATCAGGACGCTTTATGTACTTAACGAATAAAAAAGATAATTTTTTTTCCATTATACGAAATGAGAGGCTTTACACCATTCAAGCAACATGTATGTAATTCAAATAGTGTTTAGCGTTTATAAACGTAGTGTACTTTGAAAGTTTTTTTAATAATTATCTGATTTCGATCGAAAATTCATTTTTTATGAACCAACCGGTGGTCCAATACGCCTGTTAGTGGTATTACATTTCTGTAGTTTTCTCTTGAAAATTTTTTAGTTGTTTTCGTTGTTGTTGGAATGTTCTAGCCAAATCAAGAGTTTTAATAAATATAAATGAATAATAAAAATTTATTCCGTAAATTGTGAGTGGCTAGTGTAAAAATATTGAAAGTGTTACGTGCGTTGATAACAACAAAGAGCTACAAATTCTTCGTTTTCATAAAATACTGTGTGAGTGTGTGTGGTAAAATTGAGAAGGAAAGAAAAATAAATATCATTTGCCAGTTGGACCGATAAAAGGATTAATATTGAGAAAAAACTGTGATTCTTGCGTTTCGGACATATTTTTTGTAGAAATGTTGAGTTCATTGGAGGCGTTAGCAGGGAAAATATCACCAGGATCCGGAAAGAACAGTCCTAATCAACATTTCAACAGAGTTGAGAATAGCACAAATAAAACAAATCATTTCAATCAAAATATTCATCCGTACCAAAAATTGGATCACAATAGTAATCGGGAAAAGTAAGTTGTCTTGTTATTCAATTCATTTTTTGTAGAAGTAGAACAAAATTTCCAATAATTGAGAAATCTGAAACGTTCAAACTCAGCGGTTTTTATCGGTCAATCTTATCAATCGGTTGAAAATAGTACGGAATTCTTACCACATTACCTTTTACGTTTCGTGAAAATGTAAAACAATGTAATCCCTGAAAATAGTTATTTTTGTAACTAGGAAGGAAAAGCTGAAAAGTGAATCTGCTGATCCGTTGCGTCACTAAACTTTTCAATTTTTCCTGCTTGTAAATTGGTTGTTTTGACTCGTAAGTTTGCTGTATGAGCCGAAGGCGACTGCAGTAATCCTACGAATCAAAACAAATATCACGCATTTACCGAACAGAAACATGTAACATACTTCACATGCTAGGAGCATCTAAAGTTATCAAAAAATCAATGAAATTAATGATTTTCGATTCGCACGCTCGTGAAGATTTTTTGCAGCGTAATAATGCATCCGTGCAACATGTGGCCGAGTGCTGGGTTGATTTCGTTGAGGACTCATAAACTTCTTGTGAAGTCTCTATTGATGACGCATTAATGCTTTCCGGTCCTCGATGACATCTCTACGGGGGTGAAGAAAATTCTTGAAAAGTCATTCAACACTTGTGTATGGCATTGACCGGTATGATACGGTTTCGGATGATGTTGAGTCTCCTAGGCAGGGACCTCTTCGTATATTTTGCCTTTCTCACTTTGTCATTTCTGCACACAATTATCACCACGAAGGAGCCTGACTATATCGGAATCTGACCTTAGGCTCGTCGAGTAAGACATACAATCTGCTGCTACCGCAAAATAAAAGGGACATTGTTAATTGCTCGTTGTTCATTCGGGGTATCTCAATAGTTATTTACGTAACTAGGGAAAATATAATGTTTTTGACAAGTGTGAGGTTTGCAGCTCGCGGCGAAGCTAAGGGCTGCAATCACACTAGTCAGAAACATATATTTTTCCGAGTTTCGTACAATATTTTTCATTCCGAGGGTTCAGAAAACTGCTTTTCTGTATTAAAATATGATGGAAAATAGGATGGAAAACAGCAGTTTTCCGTCCTAGGAATGAATAGTATAATGCACTTCCTAATGCTGCTAAAGCGAATAAATCGTTAACTTGCTTCATACGTGCTTGCAGGGACTACCTAGGACTTATAAGTCACTAATCTCTTTCCATTTGACTCAGAGTTGGAGCTCAGGTTGCATGCTCACCCTACATTCATCATCATTAATAACTTTCCCTCCTCTATCATGTTCATTCCAGCTGCTTATTCTCTATACGTCTGTTCGAGCGAGCTCACTGATCCAACCCGTTTCAATCGATCGTTTGTTTCAGCTAGCTCTTCTTTGTTTGTATGTTGTTTGTTTTTCTTCTAAATAATTCAAACTTGTTTGCGAAACTTTTCATAAAATTCTTAATTTCTGAATGTAATCTGCTCAATTAGGCTCGTTATTGCATTGTTCTTGCGGGACACTAAAAAATGTGCTTCGCTTGGTCAGTCTTCTGAAAAATCATACACTCACGGAAAAGTGAAAACCGACACATTATTGTGTTTTGTAGTTTACTGACTTTCTTGATTTCTCCATATAAAAATACATGCAAAAATTCACAAATTCAAGTAAACACAAAACCAAACGTGTGTCGGCTTTCACTCTTCCGTGAGTGTACAATAACCAAGATTTAATTAATAACTTTTCATGCTGGAGGTGGAAAATTCGTGTTTTGTCCTCGCAAGAGCGGTGAGAAAGTTACATATTTTTGCCGGTGAGAAAGTAGCCAGAGCCACTCGCTCCGCTCTTTCCGCAAACTTTCGCTCTCCTTGGAAATTTTCTCGCAATGTGCTAATGTACCCAAAATAATATTGTACTTCTGTGCGGCTTTTCGTTGTGTTAAAAACATGAGCAGAAGTAGAAAGGTAACGAAGTTCTTATTCAAATCTCGGTTATTGTATAAGCGAATGATTGTAGATTCTAGTATATAATAAGGAGATTAGAGAGATCATTATTCCGAGTGAAAGTTTTGTGGTTTCTATTTTTATTTATCGTATGGAGTTAACAATCTTCTCGTAAGCCAAAATTTACAAATACTTAATTTTCTCTTCTCAAATCATAGTCGGAAAGCAAATCAAAATCAGAGGTCCAAATCGAGGTTGCAAAGCCACTCAGTGGCCCCTTCGTCCAAAACGGTTAAGTCCATTTATTCCACCCCCAACCTTCCTGTTAGGGCAGTCGCATTTTTTGATCTGTTGCACCACATTCACAAGTTATCGAGTTAATCAGATCCCAAAGATGCAAGAAGTGAGCGCAATTGCCATGTCCTGTGTGTAGTCGGTTTAAGGTAACCCAAGCTTTTCTCGGGATTTCAAAGCCGGCTTTCTTTGTAGTGGGGTCGTCAACGAGGTCGTGACAGCGGACATTACCCTGCTCCCAAATCGCTTTCCAATGATCAGCTGGGCAGCACGGGTAGTCGATTTGCTCGTGAATCAGTCAGGGCGGTTTTCGGGAAGAAAGTCGAAGCTGTGGCACATTTGTCAGGTCATTCTGGATTGGTAATTCGTCCAAGCTCATTAACTTGTTCTATTGCCTTAGGAAAGCCGTCATTCTACCAACTTCCGGTAGTTCTATGTTAGCCAATACGCTCAGCCATTCCGTTGGTGACTGTACCCGGTGATGATTCGCAGTGCTTTGTTCAATGTTAAGTCAATGCGATGAGTATGTGCACTTGCAATCGAAACTAGGACTCCATATTCAGCGGCTGAAAAAATAAGTGCGAGAGCGGTTGGTCTTAACACGATGGCGTCAGCCCCCACGTCGTTCCCGCTAACTTACGTAGGAGATTAATCCTAGGTTCGATCTTGGCTACAATTCGTTGCCTGTTCGTATTGTAGTACATTATCCAGTGTGACTACCAAATATTTTGGATAAAATTCATGTTTTAGATCCACGCCGTGGAAACGTAATCGCAGTTTGCTTGGTTGTTATAGAGATGGAATGCTGAGACGGTGGTTTTGTTTGGATTCGGGCGGAGTCTCCATTTTGCAAAATATTTTCCCATGACATAAAGGTCAAGTCCCAGAGATACTTCCAGTTGCAGAAACGTTTTAGCTTGAACGGTTAAGGCGAAGTCATCTGCGAAGATGAACTTTCTTGAATGAGAGCAGAAATAGCATACATGACATCGTTTCTATGTTCACTCGCAATTGTTGTGAAAATCGTAATGAGATTGTGTTTGGCTTATTAGTTTTCAGATGAAAACATTGTGGCGCCACCTAAGTTTCGGTGACAATATGCTATCATGGCGGTGATTTCAGCGTATACATCTCTAAAAATCGCCACAGAGCGTGATGACCGAATCTGGTACTACATTTACCATAACTTGTAGGTAACAACACGAAACCAACTACAATTATGTTCATATTCGAATAGGCTACTTCGCCGAAGCACATGCTTTTGGCAGAGAACAAAAGAAATTGCTACGTGCACGTGCTTTTGTTTACATCTGAACAAAAGAAATGTTGGCAGAGTGTGGGTGTGCGGCATTTACTGCGAAGTTTGTTACGTTTTGCTACCTACAACGAATTGTACTAGTTCTGTCTGTACTGTCGTTTGTTCCGTTAGTTCCAGAGATCTATTTTCATTGAGTGCTTCAAGCACGTCAGTCCCCTGATATAAAAACTAAAATTTGACGAAAAAACATGTTTAACTTGACATGTATTCGTTCAGGGAAAAGATTGGAACATTATAACTGATTGATTGACGTTTTGACGGAATGTATTTGTGCAGCTCAAAGAAGATTCACTATTATAAACTCAATTAACAATCTATGAAAACCGCATCTTTTTCACTACCCTACAACTATACAGTTTTTGCAAAATATTTAAAAGAAAATGTTTTACGCGAGCAACTCTTACAATAGTTACTTGCGATAAGTGATGTGTCTATGAAACGGACGTTTTACAACATAACGCTAAAAACTTTCAATTGAGACAGACGAGTTAACTGATCGGTGCTTTCTTGTCTAACTAAACGTTGCTCTTTACTTTCACGAACTTCAACTTTATACTCTGCTTAAAGCTGACAGCAACAGGTAAGCAGCTTCTCAAAATGCACCAACCTATATTGCTTCTATGAAGAGTGTAGTAAGGGGACATTAATTGCTGTTTGAACCTTCATATAGCCCACTAATTCACTTTCAGTTTATAATAGCGACCCACTATTCAGCACAACAGAGGCGGTAAATTCTCAAAGTTTATATTTCCTTTAGTAAAATTCATACGCGGTTCGTTCTTATATCTTCTATACTTTAGAAAAGACCAATATTTTCGTGTTTAATAGGAAGGTATTTGTAGACGTAGAAGCGTTAAACATAAATATTTCTTTCAATGTAAGTCTTACAAGTTACATTGTAAGCCCCTCACGCTTTTTCATTAACGAAAATCCTCTCTAGGATAATAATGATGAAAGGGACAGATATTCATGAGAAATATTTTGAAAGTAAGAAAATCCTTGGTTTCTTGGAAAATTTATCAAAACTATTTGACAGTATTTGGAAGTGTCTGAAAAATTTAGAAAATGAGGTAGTTTTTGGGGAAAGTCAGTTGGAGCCGGTTCTTGAATATTTTTCTGCAATTTAAGTTTTTGGAAGTTTCATGCTTTTTCATGACAAGAGGAGGGGATCTGGAAAGCACCGATTTCGAAAGAAAATGAAAATTGTATGTGTGAACAAAGTTGATGAAGTGTCTCAGGTGTTTTTCGATGCTCACTGGGCGACATGAGTTATCCCCCAGGGAATTATCGCTCAGATAAATCAGAATTATCACACGGGGAATTTTATCACCAAAGAATAATCACCCAGCAAGTTTAAAGCGGTAAATTTGTACAAGGAAAATGCCATTCGGATGGGTTCTAATTGGGTTCCAATTTGTATAAGGAATATATATGCTTCTTTCGAGTAAGGAAAATTTTATTTTGTATGAAGAAAATGCCATCCCGGTGATAATTTCTGGGCAATAATTCCACGGGTGATAATTCCCATTTCTCTGGGCGATAATTCCCTGGGTGATAATTCCTATTTTTTCGGTCTGGGGGATATTTCCCTGTGGGAAAATTCCCGTCACCTGCTCACTGAATCTTGTTTCCATTATCTTATCAAGCAAAGCACTCAAAATTGTCTCAAACAAAGAAAAAAAAATCATAAAGACCGACACTGTGGCTCAACTTAGCCTGAGGTTTGTTGAAAGGTCAACTTAGCAAAATTATTTCCATTTCTGTCAAGTTGATTTTTCAAACTAACCTTACGCGATTTATCCTCATGCACGCTAATATCGAGGGGTAAGCGATTCCCTAAAATCGTGTGACAGGATTTTATTTTTGCGAAGATTTTAAAGGATTTTAGAAGATTTTCCGGAGCATCGGGGATTTTCCGGAGCATTCGGGATTTTCAAGAGTGTATAAAGATTTTATAGGATTTTAAAAGACTTTCAGAGATTTTCAAAGATTTTTTTGTGGCATTCTTTGTGATTTTCTATAGATAGATCTAAAAATAAGATCGAATCCTAAGAGGTGGATCTTGAATAAAGTTGCGGGTCTTCGGACGGGTTTTTCAATATTGCTTTTTCGGCAATTTCCAATCGAGATGAATATGGACCATTCCACGCAAGTTTGCTATCTCTTTTCTGTTTCATTCTTCAAGCGTGAATCATGATATCATGCAAAACCGTTATACATTATGTGGGCTCTCACGGAAGTAATGTACTTGCAATGGGAACCCGTACAACGGGATTCGTTCGGGTCCGCGGAGCCTTTGTTTTCCGGTCTATTTTTGATCACTTACGGTTAGCTGGCTGGCATTAAATATTTCCGGTCACTTCCGGTCCCAAAAATTCTCCTAATCAAACTCTATAACTTTCCTGAAGAAACCAACTCTGTAAGTATTGTCATTCAGGAG